>SZWC01000585.1:38893-80057 GCA_023375785.1 Penium margaritaceum | reverse complement strand
CTTCCAACCCAACTTCCAACCCAACATCCAACCCAATTTCCAATCCAGCTTCCAACCCAACTTCCAACCCAGCTTCCAACCCAACTTCCAATCCAACTTCCAACCCAACTTTCATCCCAACATCCATCCCACCTTCCAACACAGCTTCCAACCCAACATCCAACCCAAATTCCAACCCAACTTCCAACCCAGCATCCAACCCAGCTTCCAACCCAACTTCCGGCCCAACTTCCAACCCAGCTTCCAACCCATCTTCCAACCCAACTTCCAACCCAGCATCCAACCCAGCTTCCAACCCAACTTCCGGCCCAACTTCCAACCCAGCTTCCAACCCATCTTCCAACCCAACCTTCAACCCAACGAACAACCCAACATCCAACGTAGCTTCTAACCCAGCTTCCAACCCAACTTCCAACCCAACATCCAACCCAATTTCCAATCCATCTTCCAACCCAACTTCCAACCCAGCTTCCAACCCATCTTCCAATCCAACTTCCAACCCAACTTTCAACCCAACATCCATCCCACCTTCCAACCCAGCTTCCAACCCAACATCCAACCCAAATTCCAACCCAACTTCCAACCCAACATCCAACCCAGCTTCCAACCCAACTTTGAACTAAACTTCAAACCCAACTCCCAACCCAACTTCCCATCAAACTTCCAACCCAACATCCAACCCAACTTCCATCCCAACTTCCGGCCCAACTTCCAACCCAACTTCCAACCCAGCTTCCAACCCAACTTTGAACTAAACTTCAAACCCAACTCCCAACCCAACTTCCCATCAAACTTCCAACCCAACATCCAACCCAACTTCCATCCCAACTTCCGGCCCAACTTCCAACCCAACTTTTTAACCAACTTCCATCCCAACTTCCATCCCAAACTCCATCCCAACTTCCAACACCACCTCGAACCCAACTTCTAATCCGACTTCCAACTCAACATCCAATCCAACTACTAACCCAACATCCAACCCAACTTCCAACCCAACTTTTAACCAACTTCCATCCCAACTTCCATCCCAAACTCCATCCCAACTTCCAACACCACCTCGAACCCAACTTCTAATCCGACTTCCAACTCAACATCCAATCCAACTACTAACCCAACATCCAACGCAACTTCCAACCCAACCTCCAACCCAACTTACAACCCAACTTCCAACTCAACTTCCAACCCAACATCTAACCCAACTTCCAACCTAACTTCCAACAAAATTTCCAACCCAATTTCCAACCCAACTTCCAACCCATTTTCCAACCAAACTTCCAACCCAGCTTCCAACCCAGCTTCCAGCCCAAATTTCAACCCAACTTCCAGCCCATCTTCCAACCCAACTTCCAACCCAACTTCCAACCCAACTTCCAACCCAACTTCCAACCCAACTTCCATCCAACCTCCATCCCAACATCCATCACAACTTCCAGCCCTACTTCCAACACAACTTCCAACCCAACTTCCAACCCAACTTCCAACCCAACTTCCAACCCAACTTCCAACCCAACCTCCAATCCAACTTCCATCCCAATTTCCATCCCAACTTCCAACCCAAGTTCCAACCCAACATCCAACCCAACTTCTAACCCAACTTCCAATCCAACTTCTAACCCAACTTCCAACCCAACTTCCAACCCAACCTCCAATCCAACTTCCATCCCAATTTCCATCCCAACTTCCAACCCAAGTTCCAACCCAACATCCAACCCAACTTCTAACCCAACTTCCAATCCAACTTCTAACCCAACTTCCAACCCAACTTCCAGCCCAACATCCAACCCAACTTCCAACCCAACTTCCAGCCAAAACACCGACCCAACTTCAAGCACAACTTCCATCCCAACTTCCATCCCAATTTCAAACCCAACTTCCATCCCAACTTCCAACCCAACTTCCAGCCCAACATCCAACCCAACTTCCAACCCAACTTCCAGCCAAAACACCGACCCAACTTCAAGCACAACTTCCATCCCAACTTCCATCCCAATTTCAAACCCAACTTCCATCCCAACTTCCAACCCAACATCCAACCCAACTTACAACCCAACTTCCAACTCAGCTTCCAACCCAACGTCCAGTCCAACTTCCAACCCAACTTCCAGCCCAGCATCCAACCCAACTTCCAACCCAGCTTCCATCACAACTCGCATCCCAACTTCGAACCCAACTTCCATCCAAACTTCCATCACAACTCCCAACCCAACTTCCAACCCGGATACCAACCCAACTTCCAACCCAACATCCAACCCATATTCCAACCCAACTTCCAACCCAACTTCCAACCCATCTTCCATCCCAACTTCCATCCCAACTTCCATCCCAACTTCCAACCCAACTTCCAATACAACTTCCAACCCAATTTCCAACCCAAATTCCAACCCATCTTCCAACCCAACTTCCATCCCAAGCTCCGTCCCAACTTCCAACCCAACTTGCAACCCAACCTCCAACCCAACTCCCAACCCTACTTCCAACCCAACTTCTAACCCAACTTGCAACCCAAGTTCCAACCCAACCTCCAACCCAGTTTATAGCCCAACTTCCAACTCAACTTCCAACCCAACATCCAACCATACTTCCAACCCAAGCTCCAGCCAAAATTTCAACCCAACTTCCAGCCCAACTTCCATCCCAACTTCCATCCCAACTTCAAACCCAACTTCTATCCCAACTTCCATCCCAGCTTCCAACCCAACTTCGAATTAAACTACCAATCCAATTTCCAACCCAATTTCCAAGCCAACTTCCAGCCCAACTTCCAACCCAACTTCCATCCCAACTTCAAACCCTGCTTCCAACCCAGCTTCCAACCCAACTTCCATCCCAACTTCAAACCCTGCTTCCAACCCAGCTTCCAACCTTACTTTCACCCAACTTCCAACCAAACGTCCAACCCAACTTCCAACCCAACTTCCAACCCAACTTCCAACCCAACGTCCAACCCACCTTCCAACCCAGCTGCCATCCCAGCTTTCATCCCAACTTCCAACCCAACATCCGACCCAACTTCCAACCCAACTTCCAGCCGAACTTCCAACCCAACATCCAACCCAACCTCCAATCCAACTTCCAACCCAACTTCCAACCCAGCTTCCAGCCCAACTTCCAACCTAACATCGAACGCAACTTTCATCCCAACTACCATCCCAAATTCCAATCCAGCTTCCAGCCCAACTTCCAACCCAACTTCCAACCCAACGTCCAACCCAACTTACAACCCAATTTCCAACTCAACTTCCAACCCAACATCCAGCCCAACTTCCAACCCAACTTCCAGCCCAAATTCCAACCCAGCTTCCAACCCAACTTCCAACCCAACGTCCAACCCAACTTACAACCCAATTTCCAACTCAACTTCCAACCCAACATCCAGCCCAACTTCCAACCCAACTTCCAGCCCAAATTCCAACCCAGCTTCCAACCCAGCTTCCATCCCAACTTCAAATCCAATTTCTGTTTCAACTTCGATCCCAGCTGCCAACCCAACTTCGAACACAACTTCCAACCAACTTCCAACCAGATTTCCAACCAAACATCCAACCCAAATTCCAACCCAACATCCAATCCAACATCCAACCCAGCTTCCAACCCAGCTTCCAACTCAACTTTCAACCGAACTTCCGAAACAACTTCCAACCCAACTTTGAACCCAACTTCCGACCCAACTTCCATCCCAACTTCCATCCCAACTTCCAACCGGACGTCCAACCCAACTTCCAACCCAACTTCCAACCCAACTTCCAACCCAACTTCCGACCCAACTTCCAGACCAACTTCCAACCCGACTTCCAACCTAACTTTCATCCCAACTTCCATCCCAACTTCCAACCCAACTTCCAACCCAACTTCCAACCCAGCTTCCAACCCAAACTCTATCCCAATTTCCAATCCAACTTCCAACCCAACGTCCAACCCAACTTCCAACCCAACTTCCAACCCAACTTCCAACCCAAATTCCAACCCAACTTATAACCCAACTTCCAACCCATCTTCCAACCCAACTTCCAGCACAACTTCCAACCCAGCTTCAAACACAGCTTCCAACCCAGCTCTCAACCCAACTTCCAACCCAACTTCCAACCCAACTTCCAACCCAACTTTAAATCCAACTTCCGGCCCAACTTCCATTCCAACTTCCATCCCAACTTCCAACCCAACTTCCAACCCAGCTTCAAACACAGCTTCCAACCCAGCTCTCAACCCAACTTCCAACCCAACTTCCAACCCAACTTCCAACCCAACTTTAAATCCAACTTCCGGCCCAACTTCCATTCCAACTTCCATCCCAACTTCAAACCCAACTTCCATCCCAACTTCCATCCCAACTCCCAACCCAACTTTCAACCCAACTTCCAACCCAACTTCCAACCGGACTTCCAACCCAACTTACAAACAATCTTCCATCCCAAGTTCCATCCAAACTTTCATCCCAACTTACATCCCAACTTCCATTCCAACATCCATCCCAACTTCCATCCCAACTTCCATCTTAACTTCCAACCCAACATCCAACCCAACTTCCAACCCAACTTCCAACCAAGCTTCTGACCCATGTTCCAATCCCACTCCCAATTCAAATTCCAACCCAACTTCCAATCGAACGTCCAACCCAACTTCCAACCCAACTTCCCAACCAACTTTCATCCCACCTTCCATTCCCACTTCCAACCCAGCTTCCAATTCAACTTCCAACCCCACCTCCAACCCATCTTTCAACCCAACGCCCAACCCAAATTCCAACCAAACTTCCAACCCAGCATCCAACCCAATTTCCAACCCAATTTTCAACCCAACTTCAAACCCAAATTCAAACCCAACTTCCAATCCAACTTCCAACCCAACATCCAACCCAACTTCCATCCCAAGTTCCATCCGAAATTCCAACCCAACTTCCAACACAATTTCCATCCCAACTTCCACCGGAACTTCCAAGCCAACTTCTTACCCGACTTCCATCCTATCATCCAAAATCAACTTCCAACTCAACTTCCAACCCAATATCCAGCCCAACTTCCATCACAACTTCCATCCCAACTTCAAACATAAATTCCATCCCAACTTCCATCCCAACTTCCAACTCATCATCCAACCCAACTTCCATCCCAACTTCCAACCCAACTTCCAACCCATCTTCCAATCCAACTTCCATCCAACCTCCATCCCAACTTCCATCACAACTTCCAGCCCTACTTCCAACACAACTTCCAACCCAACTTCCAACCAAACTTCCAACCCAACTTCCAACCCAACCTCCAATCCAACTTCCATCCCAATTTCCATCCCAACTTCCAACCCAAGTTCCAACCCAACTTCCAACCCAACTTCTAACCCAACTTCGAATCCAACTTCTAACCCAACTTCCAACCCAACTTCGAACCCAACATCCAACCCAACTTCCAACCCAAGTTCCAACCCAACTTCCAACCCAACTTCTAACCCAACTTCGAATCCAACTTCTAACCCAACTTCCAACCCAACTTCGAACCCAACATCCAACCCAACTTCCAACCCAACTTCCAGCCAAAACTCCGACCCAACTTCCAGCACAACTTCCATCCCAACTTCCATCCCAATTTCAAACCCAACTTCTATCCCAACTTCCAGCCCAACCTCCAACCCAACTTACAACCCATTTTCCAACTCAGCTTCCAACCCAACGTCCAGTCCAACTTCCAACCCAACTTCCAGCCCAGCATCCAACCCAACTTCCAACCCAGCTTCCATCACAACTCGCATCCCAACTTCGAAGCCAACTTCCATCCCAACTTCCATCACAACTCCCAGCCCAACTTCCAACCCAGCTACCAACCCAACTTCCAACCCAACTCCCAACCCAACTTCCAATCCAACTTCTAACCCAACTTGCAACCCAAGTTCCAACCCAGCCTCCAACCAAGTTTATAACCCAACTTCCAACTCAACTTCCAACCCAACATCCAACCATACTTCTAACCCAACGTCCAGCCAAAATTTCAACCCACCTTCCAGCCCAACTTCCATCCCAACTTCCATCCCAACTTCAAACCCAGCTTCCATCCCAACTTCCATTCCAACTTCCAACCCAACTTCGAACCCAACTACCGATCCAATTTCCAACCCAATTTCCAAGCCAACTTCCAGCCCAACTTCCAACCCAACTTCCATCCCAACTTCAAACCCTGCTTCCAACCCAGCTTCCAACATTACTTTCACCCAACTTCCAACCAAACGTCCAACCCAACTTCCAACCCAACTTCCAACCCAACTTCCAACCCAACTTCCGACCCAACTGCCATCCCAGCTTCCATCCCAAATTCCAACCCAACTTCCGACCCAACTTCCAACCCAACTTCCAGCCGAACTTCCAACCCAACATCAAACCCAACCTCCAATCCAACTTCACACCCAACTTCCAACCCAGCTTCCAGCCCAACTTCCAACCCAACATCAAACCCAACTTTCATCCCAACTACCATCCCCGATTCCAATCCAGCTTCCAGCCCAACTTCCAACCCAACTTCCAACCCAACGTCCAACCCAACTTACAACCCAATTTCCAACTCAACTTCCAACCCAACATCTAGCCCAACTTCCAACCCAACTTCCAGCCCAAATTCCAACCCAGCTTCCAACCCAGCTTCCATCCCAACTTCAAATCCAACTTCTGTTTCAACTTCCATCCCAGCTTCCAACCCAACTTCCAACACAACTTCCAACCAACTTCCAACCAGATTTCCAACCAAACTTCCAACACAAATTCCAACCCAACATCCAACCCAACACCCAACCCAGCTTCCAACCCAGCTTCCAACTCAACTTTCAACCCAACTTCCGACACAACTTCCAACCCATCTTTGAACCCAACTTCCGACCCAAATTTCATCCCAACTTCCAACCGGACTTCCAACCCAACTTCCAACCCATCTTCCAACCCAACTTCTGACCCAACTTCCAACCCAACGTCCAACCCAACCTCCAATCCAACTTCTAACCAAACTTCCGACCCAACTTCCAGACCAACTTCCAACCCAACTTCCAACCCAACTTTCATCCCAACTTCCATCCCAACTTCCAACCCAGCTTCCAACCCAACTTCCAACCCAGCTTCCAACCCAACTTCCAACCCAGCTTCCAACCCAGCTTCCAACCCAACTTCCAACCCAGCTTCCAACCCAGCTTCCAACCCAACTTCCAACCCAGCTTCCAACCCAGCTTCCAACCCAACTTCCAACCCAGCTTCCAACCCAGCTTCCAACCCAACTTCCAACCCAGCTTCCAACCCAGCTTCCAACCCAACTTCCAACCCAGCTTCCAACCCAGCTTCCAACCCAACTTCCAACCCAGCTTCCAACCCAGCTTCCAACCCAACTTCCAACCCAGCTTCCAACCCAGCTTCCAACCCAACTTCCAACCCAGCTTCCAACCCAGCTTCCAACCCAACTTCCAACCCAGCTTCCAACCCAGCTTCCAACCCAACTTCCAACCCAGCTTCCAACCCAGCTTCCAACCCAACTTCCAACCCAGCTTCCAACCCAGCTTCCAACCCAACTTCCAACCCAGCTTCCAACCCAGCTTCCAACCCAACTTCCAACCCAGCTTCCAACCCAGCTTCCAACCCAACTTCCAACCCAGCTTCCAACCCAGCTTCCAACCCAACTTCCAACCCAGCTTCCAACCCAGCTTCCAACCCAACTTCCAACCCAGCTTCCAACCCAGCTTCCAACCCAACTTCCAACCCAGCTTCCAACCCAGCTTCCAACCCAACTTCCAACCCAGCTTCCAACCCAGCTTCCAACCCAACTTCCAACCCAGCTTCCAACCCAACTTCTAACCCAACTTCCAACCCATCTTCCAACCCAACTTCCAGCCCAACTTCCAACCCAGCTTCAAACACAGCTTCCAACCCAGCTCTCAACCCAACTTCCAACCCAACTTCCAACCCAACTTCCAACCCAACTTTAAATCCAACTTCCGGCCCAACTTCCATTCCAACTTCCATCCCAAATTCAAACCCAACTTCCATCCCAACTTCCATCCCAACTCCCAACCCAACTTTCAACCCAACTTCCAACCCAACTTCCAACCGGACTTCCAACCCAACTTCCAAACAATCTTCCATCCCAACTTCCATCCAAACTTTCATCCCAGCTTACATCCCAACTTCCATTCCAACATCAATCCCAACTTCCATCCCAACTTCCATCTTAACTTCCAACCCAACATCCAACCAACTTCCAACCAAACTTCCAACCAAGCTTATGACCCATGTTCCAATCCAACTTCCAATTCAAATTCCAACCCAACTTCCAATCGAACGTCCAACCCAACTTCCAACCGAACTTCCAACCCAACTTTCATCCCACCTTCCATTCCCACTTCCAACCCAGCTTCCAATCCAACTTCCAACCCCACCTCCAACCCGGCTTTCAACCCAACGCCCAACCCAAATTCCAACCAAAATTCCAACCCAGCATCCAACCCAATTTCCAACCCAACTTTCAACCCAACTTTAAACCCAATTTCCAACCCAACTTCCAATCTAATTTCCAACGCAACATCCAACCCAACTTCCATCCCAAGTTCCATACCAACTTCCAACCCAACTTCCAACACAATTTCCAACCCAATTGCCACCCAAACTTCCAAGCCAACTTCTTACCCAACTTCCATCCCAAGTTCCATACCAACTTCCAACCCAACTTCCAACACAATTTCCAACCCAATTGCCACCCAAACTTCCAAGCCAACTTCTTACCCAACTTCCATCCTAGCATCCAAAACCAGCTTCCAACTCAACTTCCAACCCAATATCCAGCCCAACTTCCATCCCAACTTCCATCCCAACTTCAAACATAAATTCCATCCCAACTTCCATCCCAACTTCCAACCCAACTTCCAACCCAACTTCCAGCCCAACTTCCATCCCAACTTCCATCCCAACTTCAAACATAAATTCCATCCCAACTTCCATCCCAACTTCCAACCCAACTTCCAACCCAGCTACCAACCCAACTTCCAACCCAACCTCCAACCCAATTTCCAACCCAATTTCCAACCCAAATTCCAACCCAACTTCCAACCCAGCTTCCAACCCATCTTCCAACCCCACTCTCAACCCAACGTCCAACGCAACATCCAACCCAACTTCCAAACCCAACTTCCAACCCAACTTCCAACCCAATTTCCAATCCAACTTCCAACCCAACTTCCAACCCAGCTTCCAACCCAACTTCCAACCCCACTCTCAACCCAACGTCCAACGCAACATCCAACCCAACTTCCAAACCCAACTTCCAACCCAACTTCCAACCCAATTTCCAATCCAACTTCCAACCCAACTTCCAACCCAGCTTCCAACCCAACATCCAACCAACCTTCGAAACCAACATTGATCCCAACATCCATCCCACCTTCCAACCTAGCTTCCAACCCAACTTCAAACCCAACTCCCAACCCAACTTTCAACCTAAAATCCAGCCCAAATTCCAACCCAACTTCCAACCCAACATCCAACCAACCTTCGAAACCAACATTGATCCCAACATCCATCCCACCTTCCAACCTAGCTTCCAACCCAACTTCAAACCCAACTCCCAACCCAACTTTCAACCTAAAATCCAGCCCAAATTCCAACTCAACTTCCAGCCCAGAATCCAACCTAGCTTCCAACCCACCTTTGAACCAAACTTCAAACCCAACTCCCAACCCAACTTCCCATCAAACTTCCAACCCAACATCCAACCCAACTTCCATCCCAATTTCCATCCCAAATTCCAACCCAACTTCCAACCCAACTTCCAACCCAACTTCCAACCAAACTTCCAACCTAACTTCCAACCCAATTTTCAGCCCAACTCTCAATCTGACATCCAACTCAACTTCCAACCCAAATTCCAGTCCAACTTTCATCCAAACTTCCATCCCAACTTCCAACCCGGCTTCAAACCAAACATCCAACCCAACTTCCAATCCAACTTCCAACCCAAATTCCAGTCCAACTTTCATCCAAACTTCCATCCCAACTTCCAACCCGGCTTCAAACCAAACATCCAACCCAACTTCCAATCCAACTTCCAACCCAAATTCCTACCCATATTCCAACCCAGTATCCAACATAGCTTCCAACCCAGCTTCCAACCCAACTTCCAACCCAATTTCCAATCCAACTTCCAACCCAACTTCCAACCCAACTTCCAACCCAACTTCCAACCCAGTATCCAACATAGCTTCCAACCCAGCTTCCAACCCAACTTCCAACCCAATTTCCAATCCAACTTCCAACCCAACTTCCAACCCAACTTCCAACCCAACTTCCAATCCAACTTCTAACCCAACTTCCATCCAAACTTCCAACCCATTCTCCAACCCAACTTACAACCTATCTTCCAACTCAACTTCCAACCCAATATCCAGCCCAACTTCCAGCCCAACTTCCAGCCCAAATCCCAACCCAACTTCCATCCCAACTTCCAACCCAACTTTCAACCCAACTACCAATACAACTTCCAACCCAACTTCCAACCCAACTTCCAACCCAACTTCCAGCCCAACTTCCAATCCAGCTTCTAACCCATCTTCCAACCCAAATTTCAACCCAACTTCCAACCCAACGTCCAATGTAACTTCCAACCCAACGTCCAACGTAACTTCCAACCCAACTTCCAACCCAACTTCCAACCCACCATCCAACCCAAATTCCAATCCAGCTTCCAACCCAACTTCCAACCCAGCTTCCAACCCAACTCCCAGCCCAATTTCCAACCCAGCTTTCATCCCAACATCCATCCCACCTTCCAACCCAGCTTCCAACCAAACATCCAACCCAAATTCCAACCCAACATCCAACCCAACATCCAACCCAACTTCCAACCCAACTTTGAACTAAACTTCAAACCCAACTTTCAACCCAACTTCCCATCAAACTTCCAACCCAACATCCAACCCAACTTCCATCCCAATTTCCATCCCAACTTCCGGCCCAATTTCCAACCCAGCTTTTAAACCAACTTCCATCCCAACTTCCATCCCAAACTCCATCCCACCTTCCAACCCAACCTCAAACCCAACTTCTAACCCGACTTCCAACCCAACATCCAATCCAACTACTAACCCAACTTCCAACGCAACTTTCAACCCAACTTCCAACCCAACTTCCAACCCAGCTTCCAACCCATCTTTCAACCCAACTTCCAGCCCATCATCCAACCCAACTTCCAACCCAACTTCCAACCCAACTTCCAACCCAACTTCCAACCCAACTTCCATCCAACTTCCATCCCAACTTCCATCCCAACTTCCAACCCTACTTCCAACACAACTTCCTACCCAACTTCCAACCCAACTTCCAACCCAACTTCCAACCCAACCTCCAATCCAATTTCCATCCCAATTACCATCCCAACTTTCAACCCAACTTCCAACCCAACATCCAACCCAACTTCCAACCCAACTTCCAATCCAACTTCTAACCCAACTTCCAACCCAACTTCCAACCCAACATCCATCCAAACTTCCAACCCAACATCCATCCCAACTTTCAACCCAACTTCCAACCCAACATCCAACCCAACTTCCAACCCAACTTCCAATCCAACTTCTAACCCAACTTCCAACCCAACTTCCAACCCAACATCCATCCAAACTTCCAACCCAACTTCTAGCCAAAACTCCAACCTAACTTCCAGCACAACTTCCATCCCAACTTCCATCCCAACTTCAAACCCAAATTCAATCCCAACTTCCAACCCAACCTCCAACCCAACTTACAACCCAACTTCCAGCTCAGCTTCCAACCCAACGTCCAGCCCAACTTCCAACCCAACTTCCAGCCCAGCATCCAACCCAACTTCCAACCCAGCTTCCATCCCAACTTGCATCCCAACTTCCAACCCAACTTCCATCCCAACTCCCAACCCAACTTCCAACCCAGCTACCAACCCAACTTCCAACCCAACTTCCAACCCAACTTCCAACCCATATTCCAACCCAACTTCCAACCCAACTTCCAACCCATCCTCCATCCCAACTTCCATCCCAACTTCCATCCCAACTTCCAGCCCAAATTTCAACACAACTTCCAACCCAACTTTTAACCCAACTTCCAACCCAACTTCCAACCCAACGTCCAACCCAACTTCCATCCCAAGCTCCATCCCAACTTCCAACCCAACTTCCAACCCAACTTCCAACCCAACTTCCAACCCAACTTCCAATCCAACTTCTAACCCAACTTGCAACCCAACTTCCAACCCAACTTCCAACCTAACGTCCAACCCAACTTCCAACCTAACGTCCAACCCAACTTCCAACCTAACGTCCAACCCAACTTCCAACCTAACGTCCAACCCAACTTCCAACCTAACGTCCAACCCAACTTCCAACCTAACGTCCAACCCAACTTCCAACCTAACGTCCAACCCAACTTCCAACCTAACGTCCAACCCAACTTCCAACCTAACGTCCAACCCAACTTCCAACCTAACGTCCAACCCAACTTCCAACCTAACGTCCAACCCAACTTCCAACCTAACGTCCAACCCAACTTCCAACCTAACGTCCAACCCAACTTCCAACCTAACGTCCAACCCAACTTCCAACCTAACGTCCAACCCAACTTCCAACCTAACGTCCAACCCAACTTCCAACCTAACGTCCAACCCAACTTCCAACCTAACGTCCAACCCAACTTCCAACCTAACGTCCAACCCAACTTCCAACCTAACGTCCAACCCAACTTCCAACCTAACGTCCAACCCAACTTCCAACCTAACGTCCAACCCAACTTCCAACCCAACTTCCAACCCAACTTCCAACCTAACGTCCAACCCAACTTCCGACCCAACTGCCATCTCACCTTCCATCCCAACTTCCAACCCAACTTCCGACCCAACTTCCAACCCAACTTCCAGCCCAACTTCCAACCCAACATCCAACACAATTCCAACCTCAACTTCCAACCCAACTTCCAACCCAACGTCCAACCCAACTTCCGACCCAACTTCCAACCCAACTTCCAGCCCAACTTCCAACCCAACATCCAACACAACCTCCAATCCAACTTCCAACCCAACTTCCAACCCAACTTCCAGCCCAACTTCCAACCCAATATCGAATCCAACTCTCATCCCAACTACCATCCCAACTTCCAATCCAACTTCCAGCCCAACTTCCAACCCAACTTCCAACCCAACATCCAACCCAACTTACAACCCAATTTCCAACTCAACTTCGAACCCAACATCCAGCCCAACTTCCAACCCAACATCCAACCCAGCTTCCAACCCAGCTTCCAACTCAACTTTCAACCCAACTTCCGAGACAACTTCCAACCCAACTTTGAACCCAACTTCTGACCCAACTTCCATCCCAAATTCCAACCCAACTTCCAACCCAACTTCCAACCCAACGTTTGACCCAACTTCCAACCCAACGTCCAACCCAACCCCCAATCCAGCATCTAACCAAAATTCCAACCCAACTTCCAGACCAACTGCCAACCCAACTTCCAACCCAACCTTCATCCCAACTTCCATCCCAACTTCAAACCCAACTTCCAACCCAACTTCCAACCCACCTTCTAACCCAAACTCCATCCCAATTTCGAATCCAACTTCCAACCAATCTTCCAACACAGCTTCGAACCCAGCTTCCAGCCCAACTTTCAACCCAACTTCCAGCCCATCATCCAACCCAACTTCCAACCCAACTTCCAACCCAACTTCCAACCCAACTTCCAACCCAACTTCCATCCAACTTCCATCCCAACTTCCATCCCAACTTCCAGCCCAACTTCCAACCCAACTTCCAGCCCAGCTTCCAACCCAACTTCCAACCCAACTTCCAACCCACCTTCTAACCCAAACTCCATCCCAATTTCGAATCCAACTTCCAACCCAACTTCCAACCCAACCCCCAATCCAGCATCTAACCCAAATTCCAACCCAACTTCCAGACCAACTGCCAACCCAACTTCCAACCCAACCTTCATCCCAACTTCCATCCCAACTTCAAACCCAACTTCCAACCCAACTTTCAACCCAACTTTCAACCCATCTTCCAACCCAACTTCCAACACAACCTCGAACCCAACTTCCAACCCAACTTCCAACCCACCTTCTAACCCAAACTCCATCCCAATTTCGAATCCAACTTCCAACCCAACTTCCAACCCAACCCCCAATCCAGCATCTAACCCAAATTCCAACCCAACTTCCAGACCAACTGCCAACCCAACTTCCAACCCAACCTTCATCCCAACTTCCATCCCAACTTCAAACCCAACTTCCAACCCAACTTTCAACCCAACTTTCAACCCATCTTCCAACCCAACTTCCAACACAACCTCGAACCCAACTTCCAACCCAACTTCCAACCCACCTTCTAACCCAAACTCCATCCCAATTTCGAATCCAACTTCCAACCCAACTTCCAACCCAACCCCCAATCCAGCATCTAACCCAAATTCCAACCCAACTTCCAGACCAACTGCCAACCCAACTTCCAACCCAACCTTCATCCCAACTTCCATCCCAACTTCAAACCCAACTTCCAACCCAACTTTCAACCCAACTTTCAACCCATCTTCCAACCCAACTTCCAACACAACCTCGAACCCAACTTCCAACCCAACTTCCAACCCACCTTCTAACCCAAACTCCATCCCAATTTCGAATCCAACTTCCAACCCAACTTCCAACCCAACCCCCAATCCAGCATCTAACCCAAATTCCAACCCAACTTCCAGACCAACTGCCAACCCAACTTCCAACCCAACCTTCATCCCAACTTCCATCCCAACTTCAAACCCAACTTCCAACCCAACTTTCAACCCAACTTTCAACCCATCTTCCAACCCAACTTCCAACACAACCTCGAACCCAACTTCCAACCCAACTTCCAACCCACCTTCTAACCCAAACTCCATCCCAATTTCGAATCCAACTTCCAACCCAACTTCCAACCCAACCCCCAATCCAGCATCTAACCCAAATTCCAACCCAACTTCCAGACCAACTGCCAACCCAACTTCCAACCCAACCTTCATCCCAACTTCCATCCCAACTTCAAACCCAACTTCCAACCCAACTTTCAACCCAACTTTCAACCCATCTTCCAACCCAACTTCCAACACAACCTCGAACCCAACTTCCAACCCAACTTCCAACCCACCTTCTAACCCAAACTCCATCCCAATTTCGAATCCAACTTCCAACCCAACTTCCAACCCAACCCCCAATCCAGCATCTAACCCAAATTCCAACCCAACTTCCAGACCAACTGCCAACCCAACTTCCAACCCAACCTTCATCCCAACTTCCATCCCAACTTCAAACCCAACTTCCAACCCAACTTTCAACCCAACTTTCAACCCATCTTCCAACCCAACTTCCAACACAACCTCGAACCCAACTTCCAACCCAACTTCCAACCCACCTCCCATCCAACTTCCATCCCAACTTCCAACCCAACTTCCAACCCAACTTCCAACCCACCTTCTAACCCAAACTCCATCCCAATTTCGAATCCAACTTCCAACCCAACTTCCAACCCAACTTCCAACCCGACTTCCAACCTAACTTCCAACCCAACTTCTAACCCTACTTCCAACCCATCCTCCAAGCCAACGTCCAACCCAACTTCCAACCCAGATTTTAACACAGCTTCCAACCCAACTCTCAACCCAACTTCCAACCCAACTTCCAACCCAACTTCCAACCAACTTCCAACCCAACTTTAAACCCAAGTTTTGGCCCAACTTCCATCCCAACTTCCATTCCAACTGCGAGTCCAACTTCCAACCCAGCTTCCAACCGGGCTTCCAACCCAACTTCCAACCCAACTTCCGACCCAAATTCCAACCCAACTTCCAACCCAACGTCCAATCCAACTTCCAACCTAACTTCCAATCCAACCTCCAACCCAGCTTCCAACCCAACTTCCAGCCCAAATTTCATCCCAAATTTCATCCCAACTTCCAACCCAACTTCCAACCCAACCTCCAACCCAACTTCCAGCCTTAACTCCATCCCAACTTCCAACCCAACTTCCAACCCAACTCCCAACCCAACTTCCAGCCCAACTTGTGACCAAACCTTCAACACAACTTCCAACCAAACCTCCGATCCAACTTCTAACCAAACATCCAACCCAATTTCCAGCCCAACTTCCAACCCAATTTCAAACACAACGTTCATCCCAGCTTCCATCCCAGCTTCCAACCCATCTTCCAACCCAAGTCCAACCCAACTTCCAACCCAACTTCCAACTCAACTTCCAACCCAATTTCCAACCCAACTTCCAACCCAACTTCCAAGCCATATTCCAACCCAGATTCCAACCAAACTTCAAACACAGCTTCAAACACAGCTTCCAACCCAACTCTCAACTCAAATTCCAACCCAACTTCCAACCCTACTTCCAATCCAACTTCCAACCCAACTCTCAACCCAACTTCCGACCCAACTTCCATCCTCACTTCCATCCCAATTTCCAACCCAACTTCCAACCCAACTTCCAACCCAACTTCCGACCCAAATTAAAACCCAACTTCCAACCCCACATCCAATCCAACTTCCAACCCAACTTCCAACCCAACTTCCAGCCCAAATTCCAACCCAACGTCTAACCAAAATATCATCCCAACTTCCATCCCAACTCCCAACCCAACGTCTAGCCCGACTTCCAGTCCAAACTCCATCCCAACGTCCAACCCTACTTCCAATCCAACTTCCAACCCAACTTCCAACCCAACGTCTAACCAAAATATCATCCCAACTTCCATCCCAACTCCCAACCCAACGTCTAGCCCGACTTCCAGTCCAAACTCCATCCCAACGTCCAACCCTACTTCCAATCCAACTTCCAACCCAACTTCCAACCCAACTTCCAACCCAACTTGGTTGGAAGTTGGGTTGGAAGCTGGGTTGGAAGTTGGATTCAAAGTTGGGTTGGAAGTTGGATTGGAAATTGTGTTGGATGTTGGTTTGGAAGTTGGATTGAAACTTGGGTTGGAAGTTGGGTTGGAAGCTGGGTTGGAAGTTGGATTCAAAGTTGGGTTGGAAGTTGGATTGGAAATTGTGTTGGATGTTGGTTTGGAAGTTGGATTGAAACTTGGGTTGGAAGTTGGGCTAGAAGTTGGGTTGGAAGTTGGGTAGTAAGTCAGGATGGAAGTTGGGATGGAAGTTGGGTTGGAACTTGGGTTGGAAGTTGGGTTGAAGTTGGGTTGGAAGATGGGTTGGAAGTTGGATTGGAAGTAGGGTTGAAAGTTGGGTTGAAAGCTGGGCTAGAAACTGGGTTGGAAGTTAGGTTGGAAATTCGGTTGGAAGTCGGGTTGGTATTTGGGTTGGACGTTGGGTTGGTATTTGGGTTGGAAGTTGGGTTGGAAGTTGGGATGGAAGTTGGGAAGGTAGTTGGGTTTAATGTTGGGATGGAAGTTGGGATGGAAGTTGGGCTGATACTTGGGTTGGAATTTGGGCTGGAAGTTGGGTTGGAAGGTGGAATGGATGTCCGGTTGGGCATTGAGTTGGAAGTTGGATTGTAAGTTGTGTTTGGAGCCAGCTTCCAATCCAACATCCAACCCAACTTCCAATCCAACATCCAACCCAGCTTCCAACCCAACTTCCAACCCAACTTCCAACCCAATTTCCAACCCAATTTCCAGCCCAACTCTCATCCAGACTTCCAATCCAGCTTCCAACCCAGCTTCCAACCCAACTTCCAACCCGACTTCAAACCCAACTTCCAATCCAAAGTCCAACCCAACGTCCTGCCCAAATTTCATCCTAACTTTCAACCCAACATCCAACCCAACTTCCAACCCAGCATCCAACCCAAATTCCAACCCAACTTTCAGGCCTTCTTCCAACCCAACTTCCAATCAAAATTCCTACCAAACTTCCTACCCAAATTCCATCCTAACGTCCATCGCAACTTCCAACGCAACTTCAAACCCAACTTCTACCCCAAATTATAACTAAGTTCACAACCCAACTTCGAACCCAACCTCCAACCCAACGTCCATCCCAATTTCAATCCGAACTTCGAACAATACTTCCAATCCAACTTCCAACCCAGTTTCCGACCCAACTTCCAATCCAACTTCCAACGCAACTTCCACCCCAACTTCCAACCCAACTTCCAACTCAACTTCCAACCCAACTTCCAACCCAACGTTTAACTCAACGTCCAAACCAACTTCCAACCCAACTTCCAACCCAGCTTCCAACCAACTTCCAATCCAACTTCCAACCCAACTTCCAACTCAACTTCCAACCCAACTTCCAACCCAACGTTTAACTCAACGTCCAAACCAACTTCCAACCCAACTTCCAACCCAGCTTCCAACCAACTTCCAATCCAACTTCCAACCCAACTTCCATCCCAACGTCTCTTCCAACTTCCAACCCAACTTCCAACCCAGCTTCGAACCCGGCTTCCCACCCAACATCAAACTCAACTTCCAACGCAACTTCCAACCAAACTTGCAATCCAGAATCCAACCCAGCTGTCAACACAGCTTCCAACCCAACTTCCAACCCAGCTTCGAACCCGGCTTCCCACCCAACATCAAACTCAACTTCCAACGCAACTTCCAACCAAACTTGCAATCCAGAATCCAACCCAGCTGTCAACACAGCTTCCAACCCAACTTTCCACCAAACTTCCAACCCAACTTTCAACCCAACCTCCAACCCAACTTCCATCCCAACTTTCTACCCAGATTCCAACCCAACTTCAAACCCAACTTCCAGCCCAGATTCCATCCCAACTTCCAACCCAACTTTCAACCCAACCTCCAACCCAACTTCCATCCCAACTTTCTACCCAGATTCCAACCCAACTTCAAACCCAACTTCCAGCCCAGATTCCATCCCAACTTTCCACCCAAATTCCAATCCAACTTCTAACCCAACTTCCAGCCCAGATTCCATCCCAACTTTCAACCGAACCTCCATCCCAACTTCCATCCCAACTTCCAACCCAACTTCCAACCGAACTTCCAGCCCATCTACCAAACCAACTTCAACCCAGCTTCCAATCAAACTTCCAACCCAGCATCCAACCCAGCTTCCAACCCAACTTTCAGTCCAACTTCCAACCCAACATCCAACCCAACTTCCAACCCAACTTCCAACCCAACTTCCAACCCAACTTCCATCCCACTGCCATCCCAGCTTCAACCCCACTTTCTAGCCCAACTTCCAACCCAACATCCAACTCAACTTCCAACGCAACTTCCAACCCAACTTCTGACCCAACTTCCAACAAACGTCCAACCCAACTTTCAACCCAACTTCCAACCCAACTGTGAACCAAATTTCCAACTCAACTTCCAACCCAAAAGTTAATCCAACCTCCAACCCAACTTCCCATCCAACTTAGAACCTGGCTTCTAGCCCAACTTCAAACCAAACTTTAAACTCAACTTCCATCCCGACTTCCCTCCCAACCCAACTTCCAACTGAGCTTCGTACCCAGCTTCCAACCCAACTTTCAACCCAAATTCCAACCGAACGTCCAACCCAACATCCAACCCAATTTCCAAACCAACTTTCAATACTACTTCCAACCCAATTTCCAACCCAACATCCAGCCCAGCTTCCAACCCAACTTTCAACCCAACATCCAACCGAACTTTGAACCTATCTTCCATCTCAACTTCCAACCCAACGTCCAGCCCAACGACCAAACCAACCACCAGTCCAACGTCCAACCCAACGTCCAACCCAACTTCCATCCCAATTCCCGTCCCAACTTCAAACCCAACTTCCATCCCAACTTCCAACCCAACGTCCAACCCAACGTCCAACCCAACATCGAATCCAACTTCCAACCCAATTTCCAACCCAACATCCAACCCAAGTTCCAACCCAACTTCCAACCCAACTCCCAACCCAACTTCAAACCCAACTTCCATCCCAACTTCCAACCCAACGTCCAACCCAACGTCCAACCCAACATCGAATCCAACTTCCAACCCAATTTCCAACCCAACATCCAACCCAAGTTCCAACCCAACTTCCAACCCAACGTCCAACCCAACTTCCAACCCAACGTTCAACCCAACTTCCAACCTAACTTTCAGCCCAACTTCAAACCCAACTTCCAACCAAACCTTCAACCTCACTCCCAACCCAGCTTCCAACCCAACTTCCAAGCAAACTTACAACCCAACTTCCACCCCAACTTCCATCCCAACTTCCAACCCAACTTCCAACCTTGCTTCCAACCCAACCTCCAACCCAGCCTTCATCCCAACTTCCATCCCAACTTCCAACCCAACTTCCAACCCCACTTCCAACCCAACTTCCATCCCAATTTCCATCCCAACTTCCAACCCAACTTCCAATCCAACTTCCAACCCCAGTTCTAACCCAACTTCCAACCCAACTTCTAACCCAACTTCCGACCCAACTTCCATCCCAACTCCCAACCCAACTTCCACCCCAACTTCCGACAAAACTCCCAACCCGAATTCCAACCCAACTTCCAACCCAGCTTCCAATCCAACTTCTAACCCAACGACCAACCCAACTTCTAACCCAACTTTAAACCAAACTTCCAACCCAATTATCATCCCAGATTCCATCCCAACTTCAACCCCAACTTCCAACCCAGCTTCCAACCAAACTTCCAACCCAACTTCCAACCCAACGTCAAGCCCAAATTCCTACCCAACTTCCAACCCAGCATTTAACCCAGCTTCCACCCAACTTTCAACCCAACTTCCAATCCAACTTCCAACCCAACTTCCAACCCAACTACCAACCCAACTTCCAACCCTACTTCCAATCCAACTTCAAACCCAACTTCCAACCCAACTTCCAACTAAGCTTCCAACCCATATTTCATCCCAACATCCATCCCAACGTCCAACCCAACTTCCAACCCATTTTCCAATCCAAATTCCAGCCCAACTTCCAACCCATCTTTGAACGCAATTTTCAACCCAACTTCCAACCCAACTTCCAACCCAGCATCCAACCAAGCTTCCAACCCAACTTTCAACCCAACTTCCAACCCAATCTCCATCCCAACTTCAAATCCAACTTCCAACCCAAATTCCAACCCAACTTCCATCCCAACATCCACCCCAACTTCAATCCCAACTTCCAACCAAACTTCCAAACCAACTTCCAACCCAATCTCCATCCCAACTTCAAATCCAACTTCCAACCCAAATTCCAACCCAACTTCCATCCCAACATCCACCCCAACTTCAATCCCAACTTCCAACCAAACTTCCAAACCAACTTCCAACCCAACGTCCATCCCAATTTCCATCCAAACTTTGAACCAAACTTCCAACCCAATATCCAACCCAACTTCCAGCCCAAATTTCAACCCAACTTGCAATCTAACTTTCTGCTCAACTTCAAATCCAACATCCAACTCAACCTTCAACCCAACTCCAAACCCAGCTTCCAAACCAACTTCCAAATAAACATACAACCCAAATTCCACCCCAACTTCCATCCCAACTTCCAACCCAACTTCCAACCTTGCTTCCAACCCAACCTCAAACCCAGCCTTCATCCCAACTTCCATCTAAAATTAAAACCCAACTTCCAACCCAACTTCCAACCCAACTTCCATCACAATTTCCATCCCATATTTCATCCCAACACCATCCCAACTTCCAACCCAATTTCCAATGCAACTTCCAACCCAACTTCTAACCCATCTTCTGACCCGACTTCCATGCCAACTTCCATCCCAACTTCCACCCCAACATCCAACCAAACTTCTAACCCAAATTCCAACCCACATTTTAACCCAACTTCCAATCAAACTTCTAACCCAACGTCCAACCCAACTTCTAACCTAACTTCAAACCAAACTTCCAACCCAACTATCATGCCAGCTTCCATCCCAACTTGAACCTCAACTTCCATCCCAACTTCCAACCCAACGTCCAACCCAACTTCCAGCCCAAATTCCTACCCAACTCCCAACCCAGCATCCAACCCAACTTCCACCTTACTTTCAACCCAACTTCCAACCCAAGTTCCAGCCCAACTTCCAACCCAACTACCAACCCAACTTCCAACCCTACTTCCAATCCAGCTTCCAACCCAACTTCCATCCCAACTTCCAAGCCAACTTCCAACCCAAATTTCATCCCAACTTCCATCCCAACTTCCAACCCAGCTTCCAACCCAACTTCCAGTCCAGATTCCAACCCAACTTCCAGCCCATCTTTCAACGCAACTTTCAACCCAACTTCCAACCCAACTTCCAACCCAGCATCCAACCAAGCTTCCAACCCAACTTTCAACCCAACTTCCAACCCAATCTCCAACCCAACTTACAACCCAATTTCCAACCCAACTTCCAACCCAACATGCAACCCAACTTCCAGCCCAAATTCAATCCCAACTTCAAGCCAAACTTCCATCCCAACTTCCAACCCAATCTCCAACCCAACTTACAACCCAATTTCCAACCCAACTTCCAACCCAACATGCAACCCAACTTCCAGCCCAAATTCAATCCCAACTTCAAGCCAAACTTCCATCCCAACTTCCATCCCAACTTCAAACCCAACTTCAATCCCAACTTCCATCCAAACTTCAAACCCTACTTCCAACCCAACTACCAACCCAACTTCCGACCATATTTCCAACCCAACTTTCATCCCAAGTTCCATCCCAACTTCAAACCCAACTTCAATCCCAACTTCCATCCAAACTTCAAACCCTACTTCCAACCCAACTACCAACCCAACTTCCGACCATATTTCCAACCCAACTTTCATCCCAAGTTCCATCCCAACTTCCATCCCAGCTTCCAATCCAACTTCCAACCCAACTTCCAACCCAACTTTCAACCCAACATCCAACCCAAATTCCAACCCAACTTCCAGCCCAGCATCCAACACATCTTCGAACCCAGCTTCCAACCCAACCTCCGACCCAACTTCTAATCCAACTTCCAACCCAACATCCAACCCACATTCCATCCCAATTTCCATCCCAACTTCCAATTCAACTTCCAACCCAACTTCCAACCCAACTTCCAACCCAACATTAAACCCAACTTCCAACCCAACTTCCATCACATCCCAACTTCCAACCTAGCTTCCAACCCAACTTCTAACAAAACTTCCAACCCAACTTTCAACGCAACATCAAACCAAAATTCCAACCCAAATTCCAACCCAGCATCCAATCCAGCTTCCAACCCAACTTTCAACCCAACTTCAAACCCAACTTCCAACCCAACTTCCAATCCAACTTCCAACCCAACATCCAACCAACCTTCCATCCTAATCTCCATCCCAACTTCCCACCCAACTTCCAACCCAATTTGCAACCCAACTGCCAACCCAACTTCCATCACAAACTCTATCCCAACTTCCAACCCAACTTCCAGCCCAACTTCCAACCGAACTTCCAACCCGACTTATAACCCAACTTCTAATCCAATGTTCAAACAAACGGCCAACCCAACCTCGAACGTAACTTACAACCCAACCTCGAAATCAACTTCAACCCAACATCCAACCCAACTTCCAACCCAACTTCCAACCCAACTTTCATCCCTTCTTCCATCTGAACTCCCAATCCAACTTCCAACCCAACTTCCAACCCAACTTCCCACCCAGCTTCCAGCCCAACTTACAACCCAACTTCCAACTCAACGTCAAACCCAGCATCCAACCCCACTTCCAACCCAACTTCCAGCCCAAATTCCAAACCAGCTTCCAACCCAACTTCCATCCCAGCTTCCATTCCAACTTTAAACACAACTTTCATCCCAAATTCCATTACAACTTCCAGCCCAACTTCCAAGCCAACTTCCAACCCAGCTTCCAACCCAACGTACAACCCAACATCCAACACAACGTCCAACCCAACGTCTACCCAACTTCTAGCCCAAATTCCAATCCAACCTCCAATCCAACTTCCAAGCCAACTTCCAAGCCAACTTCTAGCCCAACATCCAGCCAAACTTCCAACCCAACTTTAATCCCCACTTCCATCACAACTTCCAACCCAACCTCCATTCCAACTTCCATCCCAACTTCCAACCCAGCTTCCAGCCCAACATCCATCCCAACTTCCATCCTTGCTTCCAACCCAACTTCCAACCCAACTTCCAACCCAACTTCCAACCCAACTTCCAACCCAACTTCCAACCCAACCTGCAATCCAACTTCCAACCCAACTTCTAACTCAACTTCCAGCCCAACTTCAAACCCAACTTCCAACCCAACTTTCATCCAAACTTCCATCCCAACTTCCAACCCAACTTCCAACCGAACGTCCAACCCAACTTCCAACCCAACTTCCAACTCAACTCCCAACCAAACTTCCAACCCAACTTCTAATCCAGATTCCAACCAAGCTTACAACCCAGCTTTCAACCCAACGTCCAACCCAACTTCCAACCAAGCATCCAACCGACCTTCCAGTCCATCTTTCAACCCAACTTGAAACCCAACTTCTGACCAAACCTTTTTTTCCAACTTCCAACCCAACATCCATCACACCTTCCATCCCAGTTTCCAACCCAACATGCAACCCAACTTCCAACCCAACTTCCAATTCAATTTCCAAGTCTACTTCCAACTCAACTCCCAACCCAACTTCAAACCCAAATTCCAACCCAACTTCCAACCCAACATGCAACCCAACTTCCAACCCAACTTCCAATTCAATTTCCAAGTCTACTTCCAACTCAACTCCCAACCCAACTTCAAACCCAAATTCCAACCCAACTTCCAATCCAACTTCCATCCCAACCTTCATCCAAACTTCCATCCAACCTTCCAACCTAGCTTACAACCAAACTTATAGCCCAACTTTCAAGCCAACATCCAACCAAAATTCCAACCAAATCTCCAACCCAACATCCAACCCAGCTTCCAACCCAACTTCCAACCCAACTTCCATCCCAACTTCCATCCCAACTTCCATCCCAACTTCCATCCCAACTTCCATCCCAACTTCCATCCCAACTTCCATCCCAACTTCCATCCCAACTTCCATCCCAACTTCCATCCCAACTTCCATCCCAACTTCCATCCCAACTTCCATCCCAACTTCCATCCCAACTTCCATCCCAACTTCCATCCCAACTTCCATCCCAACTTCCATCCCAACTTCCATCCCAACTTCCATCCCAACTTCCATCCCAACTTCCATCCCAACTTCCATCCCAACTTCCATCCCAACTTCCATCCCAACTTCCATCCCAACTTCCATCCCAACTTCCATCCCAACTTCCATCCCAACTTCCATCCCAACTTCCATCCCAACTTCCATCCCAACTTCCATCCCAACTTCCATCCCAACTTCCATCCCAACTTCCATCCCAACTTCCATCCCAACTTCCATCCCAACTTCCATCCCAACTTCCATCCCAACTTCCATCCCAACTTCCATCCCAACTTCCATCCCAGCTTCCAACCCAACTTCCAACCCAACTTCCAAACCAACTTTCAACCCAACATCCAATCAAAATCCCAACCCAACTTCCAACCCATCATCCAACCCAGCTTCCAACCCAGCTTCCAACCCAAATTCAAACCCAACTTTCAACCCAACTTCCAATCCAACTTCCAACCCAACATCCAGCCCAACCTCCATTACAATTTCCGTCTTAATTTCCAACCCAACTTCCAACCCAACGTCAAACCCAACTTCCAACCCAACTTCCAACCCAAATTCCATCCCAAAATCCATCCCAACTTCGAACCCAATGTCCAACCCAACTTCCAACCCAACTTGCAACCCAACTTTCAACCCAACTTCCAATCCAACTTCTAACCCTGCTTCCAACCCAACTGCCATCCCAATCTCCCAGCCAACTTACAATCCAACTTCAAACTCAACTTCCAACCCAACATGCAACCCAACTTCCAACCCAACTTCCAGCCCAAATTCAATTCCAACTTCAAGCCAAACTTCCATCCCAACTTCCATCCCAACTTCCATCCCAACTTAAAACCCAACTTACATCCCAACTTCCATCCCAACTTCAAACCATACTTCCAACCCAACTACCAACTCAACTTTCGACCAAACATCCAACCCAACTTTCATCCCAACTTCCATCCCAACTTCCATCCCAGCTTCCAACCCAACTTCCAACCCAACTTCCAACCCAACTTTCAACCCAACATCCAACCCAACTTTCATCCCAACTTCCATCCCAACTTCCATCCCAGCTTCCAACCCAACTTCCAACCCAACTTCCAACCCAACTTTCAACCCAACATCCAACCCAAATTCCAACCCAACTTCCAGCCCAGCATCCAACCCAGCTTCCAACCCAGCTTCCAACCCAACTTCCGACCCAACTTCCATTCCAACTTCCAACCCAACATCCAACCCACATTCCATCCCAATTTCCATCCCAGCTCCCAACTCAACATCCAACCCAGATTCCAACCCAACTTCCAACCCAACTTACAACCCAATTTCCATGTTGGATTTTGGGTTGGACATGGAAATTGGGTTGGACGTTGGGCTGGAAGTTGGGATGGAAATTGGGATGAAAGTTGGGTCGGAAGCTGGGTTGGAAGTTGGGCTGGAAGTTGGGTTGGAAGTTGGGTTGGAAGTTGGATTGGATGTTGGGTTGGAAGTTTGGTTCAAATTTGGCTCGTAAATTGGGTTGGGAATTGTGTTGGAAATTGGATAGGAAGTTGGGATGGAAGTTGAGATGGAAGTTTGGTCAGAAGTTGGGTTGAAAGTTGGGTTGGAAGTTGGGTTGGATGTTTGGTTGGAAGTTGGGTTGGAAGTAAGGTTGAAAGTTGGGTTAGAAGCTGGGTTGGAAGCAGGATTGGAAGTTGGGTTGGAAGTTGGATTGGAAGTTGGGTTGGAAGTTGGGTTGGAAGTTGGGTTGGAAGTTGGGTTGGAAGTTGGGTTAGAAGCTGGGTTGGAAGCAGGATTGGAAGTTGGGTTGGAAGTTGGATTGGAAGTTGGGTTGGAAGTTGGGTTGGAAGTTGGGTTGGAAGTTGGGTTGGAAGTTGGGTTGGACGTTGGGTTGGAAATTGGGATGGAGGTTGGGCTCGAAGTTGGGTTTAAAGTTGGGATGCAAGCTGGGATGATACTTGGGTTGGAAGCTGGGTTGGAGTTTGGGCAGGAAGCTGGGTTGGAAATTGGGTTGGATGTTAGATTTGACGTTGGATTGGAAGTTGGGTTGGAAGTTGGGATGGAGGTTGGGCTCGAAGTTGGGTTTAAAGTTGGGATGCAAGCTGGGATGATACTTGGGTTGGAAGCTGGGTTGGAGTTTGGGCAGGAAGCTGGGTTGGAAATTGGGTTGGATGTTAGATTTGACGTTGAGTTGGAAGTTGGGTTGTAAGTTGGGTTGGAAGTTGGATTGGAAGTTTTGCTGGAAGTTGGGTTTGAAGTTGGATTGGAAGTTGGGATGGAAGTTGGGATGATAGTTGGGTAAGAAGCTGGGTTGGAAGTTGGGTTGTAAGTTGGGTTGGAAGTTGGATTGGAAGTTTTGCTGGAAGTTGGGTTTGAAGTTGGATTGGAAGTTGGGATGGAAGTTGGGATGATAGTTGGGTAAGAAGCTGGGTTGGAAGATGGGTTGGAAGTTGGGTTGGAAGTTGAGTTAAAAGTTGGATTGGAAGTTAGGTTGGAAGTTGGGTTGGAAGTTGGGTTGGAAGTTGGGATGTGGTTTGGGATGGAAGTTGGTTTGGAAGTTGGGTTGGAAGTGGGGTTTGAAGTTGAGATGGAAGATGGGATGGAAGTTGGGTTGGAAATTGGGTTGGAGTTTTGGCTCGAAGTTGGGTTGGAAGCTGGGTTGGCTGTTGGGTTAGACGTTGCGTTGGAAGTTGGGTTGCAAGTTGGGTTGGAGATTGGGTTGGAAGTTGGGTTGGAAGTTGGGTTAGAAGTTTGATTGGAACTTGGGTTGGAAGGTGGGTTGGAAGTTGGGTTGGAAGCTGGGTCGGAAGTTGGGATGGAGTGTGGGATGGAAGCTGGGTTGGAAGTTGGGTTGGAAGTTGGGTTGGAAGTTGGGTTGGAAGTTGGATTAGAAGTTGGGTTCGAAGTTGAGGTGCAAGTTGTGATGGAAATTGGGGTGGAAATTGGGTTAAGTGTTGGGTTCGAAGTTGGGTTGGAAGTTGGGTTGGACGTTGTGGTTGAAATTGGGTTTAAAGTTGGGTTGGAAGCTAGGTTGCATACTGAGTTGGAAGTTGGGTTGGAATTCGGGTTGGATGTTGGGTTGAAAGATGGGTTAGAAGTCGAGTTGGAAGTTGGGTGGGAAGCTGGGTTGGAAGTTGGGATGGAAGGTTGGATGAACGTTGGGTTGGAAGTTGGGTTCGAAGTTCGGTTGGAAGTTGGGTTGGAAGGTGGGTTGGAAGCTGGATTGGAAGTTGGGTTGGAAGTTGGATTCGATGTTGGGTTGGACATTGGGTTAGAAGTTGGGTTGGAAGCTGGGTTGGACGTTGGGTTGGAAATTGGGTTGAAAGTTCGGTTGGAAGCTGGGTTGGAAGCTGGGTTGGAAGTTGGGTTGGAAGTTAGGTTCGAAGTTGGATTTGAATTTGGGTTGGCAGTTGGGTTGCTAATTGGGTTGGAAGATGGGTGAGAAGTTGGGATGGAAGTTGGGCTGAAAGTTGGGTTCGAATTTGGACTGGAAGTTTGGTTGGAAGTTGGGATGGATGTTGGGTTGGACATTGAGTTGGAAGTTGGGTTGTAAGTTGTATTGGGAGTTGGGTTGGAAGTTGGGTTGGAAGTTGGGATGGAAGTTGGGATGGAAGTTGGGTTGGAAGTTGGGTTGGAAGTTGGATTGGATGTTGGGTTGGAAGTTGGGTAGGAAGTTGGGTAGAACGTTGGGTTGGAAATTGGGTTGGGTGCTCGGTTGGAAGTTGGGTTGGAAATTGTGTTGGAAGTTGGGCTGGAAGTTGGGTTGGAAGCTGGGTTGGAAGTTGGGTTGGAAGTTGTTTTGGAAGTTGGGATGTAAGTTGGGATGGAAGTTGGGTTGGAAGTTTGATTTGAAGTTGGGTTGGAAGTTGGATTGGAAGTTGGGTTGGAAGTTGTGTTGGAAATTGGGTTGGGACTTGGGTTTGAAGTTGGGTTGGAAGTTGGATTGGAAGTTGGGTTGGAAGTCGGGATGGAAGTTGAGATGGAAGTTGGGCTGGAAGTTGGGTTGGAAGCTGGGTTGGAAGTTTGATTGGAAGTTGGGTTGGAAGTTGGATTGGAAGTTGGGTTGAAAATTGGGTTAGAAGCTGGGTTAGAAGCTGCGTTGGAAGTTAGGTCGGAAATTGGGTTGGAAGTTGGGCTGGAAGTTGGGTTGGAAACTAGGTTAAAAGTTGGGTTGGAAGATGGGTTCGAAGTTTGGTTGGAAGTTGGGTTGGAAGTTGAGTTGGGAGTTGGGTTGGAAGTTGGGTTGGACGTTGGGTTGAAGCTGGGTTTGAAGTTGGGTTGGAAGATGGGTTGGATGTTTGGCTGGAAGTTGGGTTGGAAGCTGGGTTGGAAGTTGGATTCAAAGTTGGGTTGGAAGTTGGATTGGAAATTGGGTTGGATGTTGGTTTGGAAGTTGGATTGGAACTTTGGCTGGAAGTTGGGCTAGACATTGGGCTGGAAGTTGGGTAGGAAGTCAGGATGGAAGTTGGGATGGAAGTTGGGTTGGAACTTGGGTTGGAAGTTGGGTTGAAGTTGCGTTGGAAGATGGGTTGGAAGTTGGATTGGAAATAGGGTTGAAAGTTGGGTTGGAAGCTGGGCTAGAAGCTGGGTTGGAAGTTAGGTTGGAAATTTGGTTGGAAGTCGGGTTGGTATTTGGGTTGGACGTTGGGTTGGTATTTGCGTTGGAAGTTGGGTTGGAAGTTGGGATGGAAGTTGGGAAGGAAGTTGGGTTTAATGTTGGTATGGAAGTTGGAATGGACGTTGGGCTGATAGTTGGGTTGGAATTGGGGCTGGAAGTTGGGTTGGAAGGTGGAATGGATGTTCGGTTGGGCATTGAGTTGAAAGTTGGGTTGTAAGTTGTGTTTGGAGTTGGGTTGGAAGTTGGGTTGGAAGTTGGGATGGAAGTTGGAATGGAAGTTGGGGTGGAAGTTGGGTTGGAAGTTGAATTGGATGTTGGGTTGGAAGTTGGGTTGGAGGTCAGGTTGAACGTTGGGTTGGAAGTTGGATTGGATGCTGGGTTGGAAGTTGGGTTGGAAGTTGTGTTGGACGTTGGGTTGGAAGTTGGGTTGGAAGCTGGGTTGGAAGCTGGGTTGGAAGTTGCGTTGGAATTTGGAATGGAAGTTGGGATGGAAGTTGGTTTGGAGGTTGGGTTGGAAGTTTGATTCGAAGTTGGTTTGGAATTTGGATTGGAATTTGGGTTTGAAGTTGGCTTGGAAGTTGGGTTGGAACTTGGGTTTGAAGTTGGGTTGGAAGTTGGGTTGGAAGTTTGGTTGGAAGTCGGGATGGAAGTTGGGATGGAAGTTGGGTTGGAAGTTGGGTTGGAAGCTGGGTTGGAAGTTGGGTTGGAAGTTGGGTTGGAAGTTGGAGTATAAGTTGGGTTGAAAGTTGGATTGGAAGTTGGGTTGGAAGTTGGGTAGAACGTTGGGTTTAAAGTTGGGTTAAAAGTTGGGTTGGAAAATGGGTTAGAAGCTGGGTTAGAAGTAGAGCTGGAAGTTGGGCTAGAAGTTGGGTTAGAAGTTGGGTTGGAAGTTGGGTTGGAAGTTGGATTGGAAGTTGGTTTGGAATTTGTGTTGAAAGTTGGGTTAAAACATGGGTTGGAAGCTAGGTTAGAAGCCGGGTTAGAAGTACGGGAGGAAGTTGGGTTGTAAGTTGGGTTGGAATTGGGATTAAAAGTTGGGGTGGAAGGTGGGTGGATGTTAGGATGGAAGTTGGGTTTGAAGTTGGGATGGAAGTTGGGATGGAAGTTGGGTTGGAATTGGGATTAAAAGTTGGGGTGGAAGGTGGGTGGATGTTAGGATGGAAGTTGGGTTTGAAGTTGGGATGGAAGTTGGGATGGAAGTTGGGTTGGAAGTTGGGAAAGATGTTGGGTTGGAAGTTGGGCTGGAATTTGGGTTGGACGTTGGGTTGGAACTTGAATTGGTAGCTGGGTTGAAAGTTGGGTTGGATGTTGGGTTGGAAGTTGGGTTGGAAATTGGGCTGGAAGTTGGGTTGGAAGTTGGGTTGGAAATTGTGTTTGAACTTGGATTGGAATTTTGGTTGGAAGTTGGGTTGGAAGTTGGGTTGAAAGTTGGGTTGGAAGTGGGGTTGGAAGTTGGGCTGGAAGCTTGGTTAGAAGCTGGGGTCGAAGTTGGGTTGGGATTTTGGTTGGAAGTTGGGTTAGAAGTTGGGTTAGAAGTTTGGCTGGAAGCTGGTGTGGATGTTGGGATGGAAATTGGGATGGAAGTTGGGGTTGAAGTTGCAATGGAAGTTGTGATGGAAGTTGGGTTGAAAGTTGGGTTGGACGTTGAGTTGGAGGTTGGGTTGGCAGTTGGGTTGGAAGTTGAGTTGTAAGTTGGGTTGAAAGTTTGGTTTGAAGTTGGGTTGAAAGTTGTGTTCGAGCTGGGTTGTATGTTGGATTGAAAGTTGGGTTGGAAGTTGTGATGGAAGTTGGGTTGGAAGTTGGGTTGGAAGTTGGGATGGAAGTTGGGATGGAAGTTGGGTTGGAATTTCGAATGCAAGTTGGGTTGGAAATTGGGTTGGAAGCTGGATTGAGAGTTGGGTTGGAAGTTGGGTTGGAAGTTGGGATGGATGTTGGGTTGGAAGTTGGGTTGGACGTTGGGTTGGAACTTGGGTTCGACGTTGGGTTGGAAGTTGGGCTGGAAGTTGGGTTGGAAGTTGGGTTGGAACTTGGGTTGAACGTTGGGTTGGAAGTTGGGTTAGAAGCTGGGTTGGAAGTTGGGTTGCAAGTTGGGTTGGAAGTTGGGCTGCAAGTTGGGTCGGATGTTGGGATGGAAGTTGGGATTGAAGTTAAGTTTGAAGTTGGGATGGAAGTTGGGATGGAAGTGGGATTGGAAGTTGGGTTGAACGTTTGGTTGGAAGTTGAGTTTGAAGTTGGGTTGAAAGTTTGTTTGGTAGTTGGGTTGACAGTTGGGTTGGAAGCTGGGTTGGAAGTTGGGTTGGAAGTTGGGATGGAAGTTGGGATGGAAGTGGGATTGGAAGTTGGGTTGAACGTTTGGTTGGAAGTTGAGTTTGAAGTTGGGTTGAAAGTTTGTTTGGTAGTTGGGTTGACAGTTGGGTTGGAAGCTGGGTTGTATGCTGGGTTGGAAGTTGGGTTGGAAGTTGTGTTGGAAGTTAGGTTGGAAGTTGGGTTGGAAGTTGGGTTGGAAGTCGGCTTGGAAGTTGGCTTGGAAGTTGGGTTGGATGTTGGGTTGAAAGCTGGGTTGGAACTGGGTTGGAAGTTGGGTTGGAAGTTGTGTTGGAAGTTAGGTTGGAAGTTGGGTTGGAAGTTGGGTTGGAAGTCGGCTTGGAAGTTGGCTTGGAAGTTGGGTTGGATGTTGGGTTGAAAGCTGGGTTGGAACTGGGTTGGAAGTTGGGTTGGAACGTGGGTTGGAAGTTGGGTTGGAAGTTGGGCTGGAAGTTGGGTTGGCGGTTGGGACAGAAGTTGGAATGGAAGTTGGATTGGAAGTTGGGCTGGAAGTTGGGTTGGAAGTTGGGTTGGAAGTTGGGTTGGACGTTAGGTTGGAAGTTGGATTGCAAGTTGGGTTGGAAGCTGAGTTAGAAGCTGGGTTGGACGTTGGGTTGGAAATTGGGGTGGAAGTTGGGTTGGAAATTAAGTTGGAAGTTGGGTTGGAAGTTGGGGTAGAAGTTGGGTTGGATGTTGGGATGGAAATTGGGATGGAAGTTGGATTTGAAGTTGGTTTGGATGTTGGGTTGAAAGTTGGGTTGGAAGCTGGGTTGTATGCTGGGTCGGAAGTTGGGTTGGAATTTGTATAGGAAGTTGGGTTGGAAGTTGGGTTGGAAGTTGGGTTGGAAGTTGGGTTGGAAGTTGGGTTGGAAGTTGGGTTGGAAGTTGGGTTAGAAGTTGGGTAGAAAGCTGGATTGGAAGCTGGGTTGGAAGTTGGATTGGAACGTGGGTTGGAAGTTGGGCTGGAAGTTGAGTTGGTAGTTGGGTTGGCAGTTGGGTTGGAAGTTGGGATGGAAGCTGGTTTGGAAGTTGGGTTGGAAGTTGGGTTGGAAGAGGGGTTGGACTTTGGGTTGGAAGTTGGATTGAAAGTTGGGTTGGAAGCTGGGTTAGAAGCTATGCTTGAAAGCCAGGTCACAAAAACCAGAGACGAGTCACAGAAACCAAAGCCGGGTCACAGAAACCAAAACCGGGTCACAGAACCAAAACCAGTTCACAGAAACCAAAGCCGGGTCATAGAGGGTCCAGTGCCGGGTCACAAAAACCAAAGACGAGTCACAGAAACCAAAGCCGGGTCACAAAAATCAAAGTCGGGTCACAAAAACCAAAGCCGGGTTACAGAAACCAAATTAGGGTCACAGAACCCAAAGCCGGGTCACATAAACCAAAGCCGGGTGACAGAGGGTCCAAAGCCGGGTCACTGAAACCAAAGACAAGTCACCAAAACCAAAGCCAGATCACAGAAACCAAAGTCGGGTGACAGAAACCAAAGCCGGATTATAGAAACCAATGCCGGGTCACATGAACCAAAACCAGGTCACATAAACCAAAGCCGGGTCACAGAAACCACTGTCGGGTCACAGAAGCCAAAGCCGGGTCACAAAAACCAAAGCGGCATCACAGCAACCAAAGCCGGGTCACATAAACCAAAGCCGGGCTACAAGAACCAAAGCCTGGTCACAGAGACCGAAGGCGGGTCACAGACACCAAAGCCGGGTCACGGAAACCAAAGCAGGGTCACAAAAACCAAAGCCGGGTCACATAAACCAAAGCCGGGTCACATAAACCAAAGCCAGATCAAAGAAACCAGAGCTTGGTCACACAAAACAAAGCCGGGTCACATAAACTAAAGTCTGGCCACAAAAACCAACGTCGGTCATTGAAACCAAAGACGGATAACAGAAACCGAAGCCGGATCATAGAAACCAAAACTGGGTCACCGTAACCAAAGCCGGCTCACATAAACCAAAGTCGAGTCACAAAAACCAAAGCCGGGTCACAAAAACGAAAGCCGGGTCACAGAAACCAAAGCCGGGCCACAGAAACCAACGCCAGTTCATTGAAACCAAAGCCGGGTCGCAGAAACCAAAACCGGGTCACAGCTGTCGGAATCTTTATCAAGAACCACACGGCTCAACCAGGGTTGTCTTGGCGTAACCCAAATCTCCCCGGAACGCCCACCCAACGGGAAATGGAAAAGCCAGGCGGATCCCGGTTCACCTCCCATGCCCTGCTGAATGAACGGCTCAGAAGGAATAACCTATCAGACTCATCTGGTCTGACCATCCGGCCATCCAAACACACGACGTCCAACGCCAACGAACCTCCAACACCACACATCGACCAGCAAGATCTGCCGACAACAGCCCTGCTCCCTGGTCTGCTCTCCGTGGCGACATCCAAGGATCGGCAAAAGAAGCACGTCCTCCACCTAACATGGGAGGACTCCCAAGAGCATAAGACAAAGTGGAGCTGCACCGCCCCCTCGCACCGCGCAGACACAGAGGCTGCAGCAGCAGGACAATGGCGGCTCCGGCTTCACGTCTCGCACCGTCCACTCTGATGGGTGTAGACACTTGTACTCTAATTCCCAGGACTAGTACTAATAGCAGTAGGACCCCTGTACCCAATTGAGTCAGTCAATTCCTCCTCGATATCCTTCATCATCAATTGCTTCCGCTCAATTGCCGTTCCTCGCTTCACCGCTTCCATCACCTTGATCGTTGACTCCGCTCATTCATCCATTTGTTCCGCAAAGCACATCGAGTCCAAAGCTGTTGTCCGATCCTCGTTTAGGTCTCACACTCCTTGGAGTGTTCATTCTCCGTGGAGCCCAAACCGCGGCAGTCCTCCATCAAAGCGCTTCGGTTACCAGCCTCTCTTCACCACCGAAGGGTCGCTTTTGATCACTCATCCTCAGCGCTTCGTCGTTTCCGCTCCTCACGCTGTATACTCCTATCTGTGTACTTCTGTTCCTGTTGTGACGTCATCCTCCGTCAGACCTTCGCATCTTCGTGACAGCTTCCGCGGCACTTGCTCCTCTGCGTTCTCCGCTGCTCCCATTTTCCTGACAACAGCAACCAAAGCCGGGTCACATAAACCAAAGCTAGGTCACAGAAACAAAAGCCGAGTCACGGGAAACAAAGCCGGGTCACAGAGAGCAAAGCCGGGTCACACAAACCAAAGCCAGGTCACAAAAACCAAAGCCAGGTCAGAGGAACGAAAGCTGGGTCACAGTAACCAAAGGCGGGTCACATAAACCAAAGCCGGGTCACCGGAACTAAAGTCGGGTCGCAGAAACCAGAGTCGGGTCACAGAAACCAAAGCCAATTCGCGGAAACCAAAGCCGGGTCAAAGAAACCAAAGCTGGGTCATAGAAACCAAAACCTGGTCATAGAAACCAAAGCCGGGTCACAGAAACCAAAGACGGGTCACAGAATCCAAAGCCGGATCACAGAAACATAAGGCGGGTCACAGCAACCAAAACCAGGTCACAGAACCAACGCCAGGTCACAAAAACCAAAGCCAGGTCACAGAAACCAAAGTGTGGTCAGAGAAACCAAAGCTGGGTCACAAAAACCAACGTCGGGTCAGAGAAACCAAAGCCGGGTCCCAGCAACCAAAGCCGGGTCACAAAAACCAAAACCGGGTCACAAAACCAAAGCCAGGTCATAGAAGCCAAAGCAGGGTCATAAAAACCAAAGCCGGGTCACAGAAACCAAAGCCGGGTCCCAGCAACCAAAGCCGGGTCACAAAAACCAAAACCGGGTCACAAAACCAAAGCCAGGTCATAGAAGCCAAAGCAGGGTCATAAAAACCAAAGCCGGGTCACAGAAACCAAAGCCAGTCACAGAAACCAAAGCCGGATCACAGAAACCAACGCCATGTGACAAAAACCAAAGCCGGGTCACAACAACCAAAGACGGGTCACAGAAACCAAAGCAGGTTCACAGAAACCAAAGCCGGGTCACAGAAACCAAAGCCGGGTCACAGAAACAAAAGCCGGGTCACAGAAACCAAAGCAGTGTCACAGAAACCAAAGCCAGGTCACAGAGGGTCCAAAACCGGGTTACAGAAACCAAAGACGAGTCACAAAAACCAAAGCCGGGTCACAGAAACCAACGCCGGGCCACAAAAACCAAAGCCAGTTCAGAGAAAGCAGAGCCGGGTCACAGAGGGTCCCAAGCCGGGTCACGGAAACCAAAGATGAGTCACATAAACCAAAGCCGGGTCACAGAAACCAAAGCCGGGTCACAAAAACCAAAGCTGGATTACAGAAACCAAAGCCGGGTCACATAAACCAAAGTCCGGTCACAGAAACCAAAGCCGGGTGATAGAGGGTCCAAAGCCGGGTCACGGAAACCAAAGACGAGTCACGTAACCCAAAGCCGGGTCACAGAAACCAAAGCCGGTCACAAAAACCAAAGCCGGATCACAGAAACCAAAGCCGGGTCACAGAAACCAAAGGCGGATCACAGAAACCAAAGCCGGGTCACAGAAACGAAAGCCGGGTCACAGAAACCACAGTTGGGTCATGGGAACCAAAGTCGGATCACAAGGACCAAAGCGGGGTCACAGCAACCAAAGCCGGGTCACAAAAACCAAAGCCGGGCCACAGAAACCAAAGCCGGGTCACATAGAACAAAGCCGGGTCACAGACACCAAAGCCGGGTAACATAAACAAAAGTCGGGTCACATAAACCAAAGCCGGGTCACAGAAACCAAAGCCGGGTCACATAAACCAAATCCGGGTCACATAAACTAAAGCCGGATCACAGAAACTAGAGCCGGGTCACACAAAAAAAAGCCGGGTCACAGAAACCAAAGCCTGGCCACAAGAACCAAAGCCGGGCCACAGAAACCAAAGCCGGATCACACAAACCGAAGCCGGATCACAGTAACCAAAGCTGGATCACAGTAACCAAACCCGGTCACAAACACCAAAACCGAGTCACAAAAAACAAAGCTGGGTCACAGAAATCAAAGCCGGGTCACCGAAACCAAAGCCGGGTCACAGAAACCAAAGCCGGGTCAGAGAAACCAAAGCCGAATCACAGAAACCAAAGCCGGATCACAGAAACATAGGCCCGGTCACAGCAACCAACGCCAGGTCACAGAAACAAAGCCGGGTCACATCAACCAAAGCCAGGTCACAGAAACCAAAGCAGGGTCACATAAACCAAAGACGGGTCACAGAAACCAAAGCCGGGTCACGGAAACCAGAGCCGGGTCACAGAAACATAGGCCCGGTCACAGCAACCAACGCCAGGTCACAGAAACAAAGCCGGGTCACATCAACCAAAGCCAGGTCACAGAAACCAAAGCAGGGTCACATAAACCAAAGACGGGTCACAGAAACCAAAGCCGAGTCACTGAAACCAAAGCCGGGTCACATTAACCAAAGCCCTGTTACGGAAACCAGAGCCGGGTCACAGAAACCAAAACCGGGTCATGGAAACCAGAGCCAGATCACAGAAACTAAAGCCGGGTCACAGAAACCAAAGCCGGGTCACGGAAACCAAATCCGGGTCACATAAACCAAAGCCGGGTCACAGAAACCAAAGCCGGGTCACAGAAACCAAAGCCGGGTCACAGAAAGAAAAGCCGGGTCACAGAAACCAAAGCCGGGTCACGGAAACCAAATCCGGGTCACATAAACCAAAGCCGGGTCACAGAAACCAAAGCCGGGTCACAGAAACCAAAGCCGGGTCACAGAAAGAAAAGCCGGGTCACAGAACCCAAAGCCGGGTCATAGAAACCAAAGCCGGGTCACAGAAACCAAAGCCGGTCACAAAAACCAAGGCCATGTTACAGAAATTGAAGCCGGGTCACATAAACCAAAGCCGGGTCACAAAAACCAAAGCCAGCTGACAGAAACCAAAACCAGATCACAGAAACCAGAACCTGGTCACAAAAAGCAAAGCCATGTCACAGAAACCAAAGCCAAGTAACCGAAACCAAAGCCGAGTCACAGAATCCAGAGCCCGGTCACAGCAAACCAAAGCCAGGTCACATAAACCAAAGCCGGGTCACAGAAACCAAAGCCGGGTCAGAGAAACCAAAGCTGGGTCACATAATCCAAAACCAGGTCACTGAAACAAAAGCCGGGTCACAGAAACCAAAGCCGGGTCATAGAAACTAAAAGCCGGGTCTTAGAAACTAAATGTGGGTCACAGAAACCAAAGCCAAGTCCCAAAAACCAAAGCCGGGTCACAGAAACCAAAGCCGGTCCACACACACCAAAGCCGGGTTACAGAAACCAGAGCCTGGCCAAAAAAATCAGAGCCGCGTCACCGAAACCAAAGCCCGGTCACATAAACCGAAGCCATATCACAGTTACCACAGTTGGGTCACAGTAACCAAGGCCGGGTCACAGAAACTAAAGCCGGGTCACAAAAACCAAACCCGGGTCACATAAATCAAAGCCGGGTCAGAGAAACCAAAGCCGGGTCACACAAACCAAAGCTGGGTCACACAAACCAAAGCCTGGTCACAGAAACCAGAGCCGGGTCACATAAACCAGAGCCGGGTCACACAAACAAAAGCCAGGTCACAGAAACCAAAGCCGGGTCACAGAAACCAAATCCGGGTCAGAGAAACCAAAGCCGGGTCACACAAACCAAAGCTGGGTCACACAAACCAAAGCCGGGTCACAGAAACCAAACCGGGTCACAGTAACCAAAGTCGGGTTACAAAAACCAATGCCGGGTCACACAAACCAAAGCTGGGTCACATAAACAAATGCCGGGTCACAGAAACAAAAGCTGGGTCACAGAAACCAAAGCTGGGTCACATAAACGAAAGCCGGGTCAAAGAAACCAGAACCGATCACAGAAATCAAAGCCGGGTCACAGAAACCAAAGCCGGGTCACAGAAACCGAAGCCATGCCACAGAAACAAAAGCTGGGTCAAAGAAACCAAAGCCGGGTCACAGAAACCAAAGCTGGGTCACAAACTAGTGTTCCTATTCCATTGTTTCCCCATCTGACCAGTTGTGACTCTTTTTATGAGTTTCTTACGTTGACCACACACTGTGAACTTCTTTTGGTGATGGTTAGTGGCATATGCATACTTTGGTTTGTTATTGTACATGGTTGCCACGTCGTGTCACTACGTATTGAAGGTCTTTGTGCTTTCTAGTTGATAGCTAGTGTTCCCAAACCATTGTTACCCCCTCTCATTGTCTGTGACTATTGTTGTGAGTTGTCAACATTGACCACATGAAGTGGAATTCTTTGGTCATGGTCAGTGACATATGCATACTTTGGTTGGTCACTGTGCATGGTAGCCACGCTGTGCCATTGCATATTGATTTTACTTGTACTTGCTAGTTGACAACTAGTATTCACAAACCATTGTTTCCCCCTCTGACCATTTGTGACTCGTACTATGAGTTGTAAAAGTTGATCACACATAGTGACATTCTTTGGTCATGGTCAGTGACATATGCCTACTTTGGTTGGTCATTGTACATAGTAGCCTCATCGTGCCACTACTTATTGAAGGTCCTTGTGCTTGCTAGCTGATACCTGGTGTTCTCAAACCATCGTCCCCCCCCCCTCCTCCCCTCTCACCATTTGTGACTCGTATGATGAGTTGTCAACGTTGACGACACACTGCAGAATTCTTTGGTCAAAGGCGGTACATATGCCTACTTTGGTCGGTCATTGTGCATGGTAGCCACACTTTGCTACTAATTATTGAAGGTCGTTGTACTTGCTAGTTGATAACTAATATTCCGAAATTATTGTTTCCCCCTCTCACCATTTGTGACTCGTGTTGTGAGTTGTGAGCGCTGGCCACCCATATTGAAATTCTTTGGTCATGGCTAGTGACATATGCCTAGTATGGTTGTCCGGTATGCATAGCAGCCACACCGTGCCACTACTTATCGAAGCTATTTGTCATTCTTAGTCAATACATATCGTTCCTAAACCATAGTCTCTCCCTCTGACCATTTGTGAACCGAGTTGTCAATGTTGAGCACACATAGTGGACTTCTTTGGTCATAGTCAGTGACATATGTATCCTTTGGTTGGTCACTCTGCAAGCTAGCCACACCTTGCCTCTACTTCTTGAAGGTCTTTGTACTTGCTAGTTGATAATTAGTGTTCCCAACCCACTGTTCCCCCCTCTGACCAGTTGTGACTCGTGTTATGAGTTCTTAACATTGACCACACACTGTGAAATTTGTTTGGTCATGGTAAGTGGCATATGCCTACTTTGGTTTGTCACTGTACATGGTTGCCACACGGTGTTTCTACGTATTGAATGTCCCTGTGCTTTCTAGTTGATAGCTAGTATTCCCAGACCATTGTTATCCCCTTTGACTATGTGCGACTCTTGTTGTGAGTTGTCAACGTTGACCACATGAAGTGAAATTCTTTGGTCATTGTCAATGACACGTGCATACTTTGGTTGGTCACTGTGCATGGTTGAGCTAGCTTCCTGGCAGAGTTTAGCCAGAGGTGTGCCAGAGTTGTGCCAGAATTGGTCCATGGTTGTGCCGGAGTTGAGCCAGAGTTGTGCCAGAGTTGTGCCAGAGATGTGCCAGAGTCGTGCCAGAGTTGTGCCAGAGTTGTGCCAGAATTGTCCCAGAGTTGTGCCAAAGTTGTGCAAGAGATGTGCCATAGTTGTGCCAGAGTTGTGCCAGAGTTGTGCCATAGTTGTGCAAGAGTTGTGCCAGAGTTGTGCCACAGTTGTGCCAGGGTTGTGCCAGAATTGTGCCAAGTTGTGCCAGAGTTGTGCCTGAGTTGTGGCAGAGTTATGCCAGATATGTGCAAGAGTTGTGCCGGATTTCTGCAACAGTTGTGCCAAAGTTGTGCCATAGTTGTGCCACAGTTATCCCAGAGTTTTACCAGAGTTGTGCCAGAGTCGTGCCAGGATTGTGCCATGATTGTGCCAAAGTTGTGCAATAAATGTGCCAGGTTTGTGCCAGAGTTGTGCCATAGTTGTGCCAGAGTTGTCCCAGAGTTGTGCCATAGTTGTCCGATAGTTGTACCAGAGTTGCGCCAGAGCTGTGCCTGCGTTGTGCTTGAGTTGTGTAAGAGTTGTGCCAGAGTTGTGCCGGAGTTGTGCCAGATTGATGCCAGAGTTGTGCCAGAGTTGTGCCATAGTTGTGCCAGAGTTGTGCCAGAGTTGTGCGAGAGTTGTGCCAGAGTTG
>SZWC01000584.1:342275-375751 GCA_023375785.1 Penium margaritaceum | reverse complement strand
TCGAGACGCGTGACATTCGACCCGCACTTAACGCGAATGACTCGTGAGCCAGCGGAGGGTCGACCACTGAGGAGCGAGCTGGGGGAGTGAACAGCGAGTGGCGAGTGGGGAGCCGAAAGGCGCGTTGGGGCGGGGCGGCTGTCGACGCGAGCGCAGGGCGGACGGGCGGATGGGCGAGCGGAGGGCGGCGGGCAAACGGCAGGACAGGAGGAGGAGAAGCAAAAGAGGCTTGCGATGTCGCCGGTCGCCGGTCGCCTCGGCTCGGCTCGGGCCAGCTCGACCCGCCCTCCCCCTTGCGCCTTGAGCCTTGCGCGCAACGCCCTCCCTCGGGCCTGCCATGCCGCCATTGTCCCTGTCGTCGTCATTTTGACATACATTGCGGTATGTCGGGTGAACAGCATGGACATGGCGCCATGGCGATATGGGTCATGTGGAAGGTGGACGTGAGGCATTGCACCATGAGGAATGTCTATGGTGCAGTCGAAGGGCCGTTCCTGCTTTCGGCTAGATGCCCGTTATGCCTTTAATGGACCCAAGAATCAACTTCGAAGAAACTCGTTCCTTGACATGAAGTTCCACTGGAGAGGTTCAACCTCAACCTTACAAGGATTTCAGACCCAGAACCGAGATTTCAGAACTTCACCAAATTCATGTCATAAAAGTTTGGTCCCACGCTGGAAAAAAAAATAAGTAGGTTCCTTCCTTGAAAAATGGAGGAAGCTCAAAGATTCCATTTTTCAGATGAGAGAAATGCCACCTCCAAACACCCTCAAAATATCTTGGTCCTCGTTCAAAGGAAACTAATCTTCAACTCGCCGTAAGCCAAGAAAGTCCACTTGATTTATCACAGAAGGGATCATTATCTCAAATTAAAAAAAATTGGCCGATATCCTGCCTCTTACACACATAATTTCATACATCCAAACTATGCAAATAAAACTCTTCATGCAAATGTAACAAAAAACGTGGTGGGCAAGCCAACATGTATATCAATTAGTGAAAACATCACACCGCAATACAAAGGAAAAAAAACCTAAGTGAATTTTACAAATAATCCGATCTCTAAGAATTGTAGAACATCTCTTTCATAGCCAAATATCATCATAAAAGCTTCTTTAAAAATAAACAATCTTCAACCTGTTCATAAGTGGCCAAACAATTCTCTACATAATAGTTTCATGTCAAATGATAAATTTATAATCTAATTTAGGCAATTTATAGAATTTTCCTTCAAATCTAGAGTCAACTTCCACTTTCTTATAACAACAACACTCATTCATACAAACCTTTAGCAAGTGCTCTTCATCCACGACCCATATCTACCAAAGCTTCTTTTTGCATGGTGGATCCAACCAAAACCACTTACTAGACATCAAACAACAAAAAACCCTTTGTGATATGTCACGCATAAAAATTCAATTCAAATCTATCATTACAAAACTTTCAAACCAAGGATAATACAAAACAAAAACAAATATGAAATCTTGGTCTTTCACTCTTCAATGATCCACCATGTTTCATCCTTTTACAAACATGATCAAAACTTACTTCAATCTTGTCTTTTAGTAAATGCTCAACATGGAATTCATAATAAAAAACAAGAATTTCAAGATGGAAAGATAGGAACATTACCCAAGGTAGGTTTGAAATGGATATTCATCATGTTTCATGCCAAAATCAATCTTATCATCTATAAGAAGAACAAAGAAGATAGGTTTCATGCTCAAGAAGTGATGTTATCATATAAACACGAAAGCATTCCATTACGAAAGAAATCATTCCATTGTACTATTGAGTAATTCACATCAATTTATTTTCAATATACATGATAATAATACCTTATTACTTATAGATGTACCATGATGCTAGTGGTTGCCTCAATCAATGATTAAAAGCTCTATTCAAATATCATGTTATACACATGGAGAATATATTGCATCTTAATCTCTCGTGCATCTTAATTTCTTACGCAATTATTTGAAAATTTAATCCATTCTCTAGAATAATTCATAGATTACAGGTTAGAAAAATGACCAAGTTGATTTTTTAATCACCAGAAATGAATTTCATCGTGAACATGGATCATTTATTTATCTCTTAGATTCAATTTAGATCAAAAAAATTTCTAATAAATAATGAAATGTTCTCCAAAAACATGGTTTGGAAGTCATGTAACCTTATTCGTAACATTTATGAGATCTATACTCCTAAAAAACATTACACAAAGGGAAAAAACAAAATTTATCAAGTTCAAATGAATCTTAAGTGAAAATAATAAAACAACATACCTTTCATGACAAAAAGATGTTCACATTCGACTCTTGACACAAAAATAAAATACATTTATTAAAAATTCAAGTTTAAGTTTTGAAAATATGCCAAATGGACTTTTTTATCGTCACTATTTTAGGAAAAAATCTTTCATCATCATGAAAACATAGCCCACGTGAAAACTTAGAGATTCGTGCATGTTAGTGAACTGACATGAAGACATGAGCAAATAGCCACCATCAATCTAACTAGTGACCTCGTAAACATTTATTTTCATTGTTATTTTATCTAAAAATTTATTGTTGAATGTGTGATTTTTTGATCTCCTTCCTTAAAGGAAAAGCAATCCATGGTTGTGACATCCTCCTTTGCTCAATTGTGAACGCAATGCTCCACCAATCAAATCATAATGAAAGTTGTTGTGCATCAAAACCCTCATGTAAGTGATAGATTTTTCATACCCGTCTGCTAACATCTAATTTTGTTCATAACTATGCAAAAACACATTGTTTACATTATCTCGTATATTCTTTGGAAAATGTATTTGTATTTCTCAAAACAAATCTTGTTTCGACCTATTTTGTACTTGGTTGAACATTTCATCTCAAAAATAGAGGGAAATTAAACTTTGATTAAGCACACAAGCATCTTCTAGTTTTATGAGATCTGAAGAATACGTTTTTCTCATAGTTGGTCGAGGATTTGATTTAAAAAAAAAATTACCTAGATGATACTTATTTTGCTGTTAAAATATAATTTTTATGGAGATCCATCCTCAAGGATGTTATTCAGTCTATTATATATTAATGTTCATCTTTTTTTACCATGAGAAGTTTTTTCAATAATGCATTTAATATATTGGATTATTTTGCGTATATTTTTCATTAGAAGCCCAATGTTTTACTTTACATGTGAGCTTGTTCGTTTTATAAGGGTAATTTTCTGTTATGTAATTTTATTTATGTGCAAATTTATTCCTTTGATAAATGTATGTGATGTGGTCATTTCAAGGATTAGTCTTGACAGTTGATTATATCTTTACCACTGAATTTGATGTATAATCGTGGAACATTGATACATGCGGACAGGGGGGAATCGATATGTTTTTAGAGTTTTATTTTATAGATTCAATGCGGGCAAAATTGAAAACGTTTCACTTCACAAAAGGAAGGGTTACCACATTACATGATCAAGAGTCAGTGGACGGAAAGCTACAATTAGTATCAAAGAAATTGAATTTTTATTTTATTTATTTCCCATGGGGATACATTTCACTTAATTCTTAGCTCTTGATGCTTTTTCATTTTCATTACGTAAGATTTCCACAAAGGTAACTTCATATGGGTGTAAAACTGCTTCAAACATACATAGTTGCAAAGAAATGTGAGGATTGAAACTTCCATTTAGCATGATCGCTCACCATGTGGCTGTTATACAATGACTTTGATGAGAAATTACTTTCTTATCCATACAAATGTAAGGGAGCCAGGATGTATTAGTTCTGCATCTCGTTTTGCACAGATAGAACCGGGTGTGAATACAGTCATCAGCGGTAAAGTCGATAGTTTAAGGTGTATCCAGGAAGTTTTAACATGTCTCCGAGATTTGTTCACCTGTCGACCATTACGCCAGACATCTGCTGCAAACCGCCTTTCAATCCCCCTTCGGACTTATCTCGTTCCCTCAACTCCGTGTGGGAGTACCACCTGACCTACGCGATGAGGAGGTGGGCACAGCTCTCGCTTGCTCGTCTATCTACCGGTCGGCTAGCCGCGCTCACTTCGCACGCGCGGAAGCGCTGCCTTTCGCCATTAGTCACTGGAACGGATGAGAGCAGTTTGCGCGTGCTCTTTTGTCGCCGTGTGCCTACGGTGACGCTGCGAACTTCGCGCACCGTCGATGACCCGCGGTCTGCCCGGATTTTTGGGATTTGCCAATGATCATGGCCTCGACAACCACCATGCAGGCTGGCTTTCTGTTGCTCAACCCATGCCTTCGGCACCGTCCTTGGCATGTTATGGCATTGTCCTGGGACCTACCACAGTCCTGACACCCATAAAAAAGCGGATGGTCTTTTCCCCTGCTGTGTCCTCGCAACAATAAATACGTCCAGCCAGAAACCATAAACTTCCGAAATGGAAAACACATAAAACACAATGAATCAATTCTCCCTTCAACAGAAAACCAAAGGACAAAATGACCCAATATCATTCTTTCCTTTGCTATCAACCTCCTTACCATTGAAATCAAGGCCCAATGTATGAAAAAATGCCTTTTTATAACATCAAACTTCTTCATTTCATCCAAGACGAACACAATAAATGTTATACAAGCAAAGGTGTTATCGCCAATTCACTACAAGTTGAACGACATCTTTGAACTTGACGACTCCTTCTTGGCCACGCTGCTACTAGTATTGGAGTTAAATCTACATGTGAATTACAAAATCAAGAAATCTCATCTAATCATTTTAAACATCAAACGTCCAAAACCAATAAGGAAGGCCAAAATACCCATTTACAACATGATATTAATTCGCTACTCAAGTCTCCTTCTTCAATGGGTGTGCCATACAATATAAATAATGGGAAAGGGAGGTAGCTAAAGACGCGTTGGGAAGAGGGGACTACGAAATACAATCACTAAAGCGAGATTCACGAACACCATCCATTCGTTTTTTCCTAAGTGATTTGACTATAATCGTCCAAATAAAGTAATCGAATATCCTCTCTCACATTCATTGTGACACATTCCACAAAAATTTATTAACTTTGAAAATGAATACTCATATGTTTTGAAAGATCAACCATAGTCTGAAACATCTTGAAGTTCATAGCTTTCCTGGAATACATACTTGACTTCTCCATACGATACAATTTTCAAACATCATGTTTGTTAAACCAAAACATTACATTCTACATGATTTTTGTATGCCTAAACGAAATTTCACGAAAATTCACATGAAAATTTATGTTTATCACCTGATAAACTTTAAACACAATTAAAAACCCTTAAATCGTATCATTCGCTATGAATCCCTTTCTTCACACGTTTCAATCATATACATAGATTAACTTCAAAACATATTGATTATTCAAAATAATTATAATTAATTCGAATGTTTATAATAAGCTTTCCCACAATTCTAATCATTCTTCAAACATGTATACCATGTTTGATTTATCACCCTTACAAGTACACATGAGTTGTTATATTTTTACGATGTTTCATTATTGTTTAACTTTCTTGCACTTTTGATATGTACATAACATCACAACTGGTATTCACGATATCTTTTCATCCAATACCTGATTTGAAAAAATGATGGGTGAAGGACTAGTGCAATCTCATGTACAATTTATATCTTATTAATAACTGATTTTACTCAAATTTGTGATTTTCATCATTAGCTTTGTGATGACACCAATAACACCATGAACGTATAATTTTTATGGCTAGCAGAGAAAAAATGTATTCTTGGATACAAAAGCATGATCTTCATCAGACATGTGTGCATCTAATGATACCTTCCACATGTGCTTATGGTGAGATGTTGTTGTTGTACACACGTGAAATGTGGTTGGTCTTCACGGCCCGTCCTTGCTCCTTAATGAATCCTTTCACTACCATTCCTCAAAGGAAATTTCCCTTGGTTCGTTTTTTATTCATGGTGAGAAACGCAATGGGTGCTAGCACAAGGGGCATGACATATTCAGTTATTTCAAGATACTTGTTCTCACTTAAAGTCATCCACAACTACGACCAAGAGTGGATGGAAACCATTAAACTATATCTTCATGTACAAATCATTGTATTCCTATAACATAGGAATTGCATTTTAGTGTTCTTGTTCCTCTCCTTGCACCTCTTCACTCGGATCCGCATGATAGAATCATGTTCAATTTGTGGTATGACTAAAAACTCAAATTCATGGCGAGTGGTTCAAAAAATGAAAACATGAGAACGCCTTTGGCGCATGGAATATTGCTATATGTTTAGAATAAACTCAAGGTCCAATGAAAAAATGATAAGGGCCAACTTTGGAGAAACAACTTCACAAAATGCATCAAAAATAAAATTATATGATATCTTTAAGTGTAATTTTCAAGGGCCCTCAAGACTAGCCTTTTGCATTGTGGCCTATACCAGACAACACAAAAATCATCAATCAGGCACCATGTTGTTTGTCATATTTTCTATGCCTTGAACCACAAAAACATTACAACCAAGCATAAAAGCACACCATTTACAAAATGACGAGGCAACAAAACATCTATCCAGCATCTTCAACTAACTTTCATGGTTTTGAAGATTCTATGTAAACCATCATGTTTCATAGATCTTTGCAGCATAAAAATACCCCATGGTACATATTACCATCCATGTGCAAGTGACCATCCCACGTAAGTCCAATTTACATGGTAACAACTTCTTTGCCTATCCACTGAATCATTCTATGGTTAAGTGGTTAAAACTCAACTCCAATATGGTTTGATATGAGTTATCATGTGAAAAAACCCTCCATTACTCACAAACCACCTCTAGATATTAAATGCATACATACCAAAATGATCATTACATTTTCCCTAGTCTTAAAATTCACAAGTCTAACTATAGAAGGCATTGGAAAGCTCAATTTGAAATAATCAAGGAAAACATTAAATCAACACATACCATAATAGCTATCCTATAGATGATACATGGTTCAACCTCCACCACAAAACATTCCCATACTAACCAACAAGTATTGAATTCAACTTACCTATCAAGGAGGGTTGTTGTTTGAAACCAATGGTAAGAAGATTCTAGAACTCAACTGACTAGTCCCAACTCTTTTGCTCCATTTTATTGCCCATTCATGATCTCCCTTTAACGTACAACTTGTGCTTCCATTTGTTTTATCTTAATGTTTTCAAGAAGTATAAGAGATCTCACCATTCACATATGAGATGCCTAACAACCAAGGTCTTCGTGCATAGTAACACTAAATGGAAATACCTTGGTTGTGTATTTGGATACGTGTTAAAGGCAACATGGAATTTTTTTTCTACAATATGACAAGTACATTACCTCCTAGCATAACACCCCTAAAGCCAAACTGAGGGTGAATTATGCAATAATCATTACATACTCCTCGTCAACTTACTTCAAAAGGTTACATTCGTATAATAACAACAAGAAGGCTGGTTGGTTTCAAATAGACATACCAAAATTGCTTACGAGTAAATCCCCTTACTTGAATGCATATATGAGTAGCGTCTCCCTAATTGAACACACATCAAAACCTACTTTTTACAACCAGTTTTAGAACACATGGTGCTACCAAAGAAAGAATTTCATTCTCTTAAATGAATATCCTATCCTTTCATTTATAGCCTATGTATTCTAATATTTATGTATCTCAACTTTGACTTTGCAACGACACGCCACGAATGTTTTTCGTTCCAACCCTCCAATGTAAGCAGCCACATACACATAACCTTATCATTCTATCCAACAAGACATTGTTGATGGTCAGAAAAATGAATCTTGCATTATGTATGAAAGGGCAACATGATTGCCACCCTAATGCTACTTGTGTGGTTTATACCAAAGTTTCATCTCCATATTAAAAAAATCAATGATTCCAATTTGGAGTTCCACAATAAAACATGTGAACATTTGACGGAACCAATGCTAGTTTCATCTAAAGTGAAAGGCGGATTTATTGAAATCTCTTCCATAAGAGCAAAACAAAAACCTTATACATGAGTTGAAACACCTGGTCACTTTGTATGTACTTTTGGCATTTGTTTTACATACGCTTTCCCACCATTGCATGATTATTAAATTCATTCATCATATCAAACTACAATTGTGGAATAGGATAGAAACAAGGTCACTTTTTCATTCATCCATTGCGTTGTAAGTGAGAATGGATGGAACATGTGTTGAGCTTTTGAAAAGGTCCTCGAAGTTCAATCAGCAATGACGTGATTTCAAACTCAATTTAGGGACAAGTTTAGTAATGTTTTGCAAACTTTATGAATATGATCATGAATATACATTGCCTCATTGATCTTTTCACGTGCACCTTGGAAGGTGTGACAATATATAGAATTTTCTGAACAAGCGACTAAAAACCAGGCATGATGTTTTTGTCCATACAACTAGAAAGTGGATGATTCTAACAAAGTGTTTTTCATGGGTATTAATAGGGGCACAATCTACCTGTAATAATCCATTCAACAATGTAACGGTGTTTACAAAATCTTCATTTAAAGCACCATAATATGTCACATCATCTGTTTCACAAAATGACTTCATTTGGTGTCACTTTTCCCGCCCAAGAGGTGCATACAATGAATGGTTGATGCACTTATTCTCCATGAAAAACCTAATAAAAATGAAAAACTCATTGTATTTCATGCAGCAGACTCAACTACCTCATTGTCATGAACCTTCATCTACTTCACAGATGTAAATATGATTTTTCTCCAATAGTCAAGGACCTTGAAGGGATTTCTAACAATACAATGTCTCGAGAACCAGCTCCTTCACCCAATAACTACCATGACATGGACCTCCATGTAGACAAAAAATCAGTATTCAAAGAAGATTAAGTCATTACAAACCACTAGTTGACCATGCTTGAAGATCAACTAGACAATACTTGGGATGAATTGACCAATCCATCCATGTCACCACAAGCAAAACCTGTGATTTTCCCTTGAATGCATACAAGATTAATGTGAGTATGCATGGACTATAAAGATGCTCCTCCCTCCCACGTTAAGTTTCACTGAGTACGAGCATGAATGATTACATAATCAGTCTAGTGAGAATTTTGTCACATCTACATACAATTGAGACGATGCATTCTTTTCTTGCCATTGGAATATTTAGTTCATGGTTATCCTATGAGAATCCACAAACTTCCAAGTAAAATTTGCATGAGTTATGAATCATATCTGCATGTTCTACATTGTTTATGCTTTTCTGCGCATTTTGGTGACATTCCAATGCATGGATCCATTTTGGGTGAGAACGGTGGACATGTCAAAAAAGTCTCAAATTGCTACTAAGCGACGAATGATCTCCAAAACTCTAGAAGTGCAACATTCCATTCCACTTGAAAATGTGTTGGATCAACATCATTGGTGGTAAAATAATCATAATGAACTTGAGCGTGATGGAGGTTGTCGTAAATTGGATATTGTTAGAAAGATCTATGAAATCGACCTTTCTCTAGGTTTTTGCAAGTACCACCATGGAGTATCATGGTATGGTAGAACAGCATAGGCAGCTCTCATATTTGAACCATAATGGTACAAAGTGGATTCATGGATAAAATAAAAGAAAAAATCAAGATTTATTAGATTCATCAACTTCATAACCCACTTTTTAGTCACGGAATGAAACGATGAACCATGTGATGGTCGTTCATGCTCGTGATCAAGTAGTTGGAACAAGTCTTATCCAAGACATCAAAAGTGAGGAAGAACGGGTTATGCACGTGTTAGAAACCGGCACAAGCTAGATATACACTGTGCATGATACATAAAACAAATGTTTGCATAAACGTACATACTCACAAATGGTATTTGCTATGAATAATGTCGTCCAACTATAATGCATATTGATCACCAAATAACCAAATTACCTAAATACTATTCAAATGATTGGTCAATGGGATTTCTCAACTCCATAGTTTGACATTAAAATCATTTAGTTACGTAAAGATAAATCTGGAATGGATTGCTTTACTTGACAACCGAGTCTCATGACTTATATGGACACAATGCTTTCACAACAAGACCTATACCTCATGAGGTTATTGAAGAAAGGTTTGGAGGAATTTGGTCGCTTTGAAATAAAACCAAAACTTTGTTAAAATAACCCTTTTGACAGAAATAAATTACTCACAAAGTCCTCATACCACCATATGATGACTTATCGTGTGCGGTATCGGATGGATGCAAAAACTTAGGTTAGGAAGATTAGTTGAACAAAGATAAGACACTTGGGCAGTTCTTCGAGATCTATTAGTGCAAAAACGTAAAACATTTGCAAACTAGTACAATGTTTATGACATACTTTAATGTATGAATTCAAGGAGAACCGAACCTTGGTGTGTTTGAACACACGAAAAGTACTTTAAGAACCATGGTAGGGGCCCTCCAAAGACTTCTATATGGGCATACCCAACACCATGGAAGGATTCAATGCATTATCCACCGTGGTTCAGTGATTACAATGAATAGAAAAAATATCTTAATGATGAAAGTTGTATCTTTTTGGTGAAGATAATGGGTTTTCCTGAACAATACTGACCAAATACATGATTATTCTTCCTTCACTATATCTATAAAAACAAAGTGGGTTCAATAGTATCTTTTACAAGGAGCTTGTAACCCGTTATGGCACTCACACCTAGATATTAATGGCCTTCCAAACCCAAATGGATAGGTAGATTGAACGTGCCAAAACGAAACATGAACAATGTGTACAAACACGATACAAGCTATGTGGTAAGTAGTGGGTGCAAATCTACCATTCATGGAGGTTGCATACAACTCCTCGTCATTTTTAGTAACATGGAAAAATCTTTTTGAGCTGGTTTGTAACAAATGTTTTGGAACTAAAACTTCTTTTACTACACAAAGCAACACACTAGCAATCCATTTCCAATAGTGTGATTCCTATATGGTTTGGATGACACCACCATGGTCTCGTGAAGGCTAAAGTAGTGATGAAAACGTGGAAGACAAGCATCTGACAAACACTGAGTTGGTGATGGTGTCTTGCTAGGTTGAACCAACTTGAAAATGCAAGGTTAGGATAGTGGGGAACCCAAACACAAATGGTTGGGGCCAACATGACCTTGCACCTACTATTCTTGCATCAACCACATGAAGCTCTAATTCTACTCAAGTAAACACTTCCCTTGCATGGACGCATCCTTTCCATTTATCCTTCAAGGGAACAGGGGCATATAGTAGGGTGTAGATGATACTATTGGGGACGAAAGACAAAGAAGAGTGGAGGATCATATTATCACTTGGCAAGACTTAGACAAATTACACAAAATGTGAGAGCACTATTACAACCTACAAGACATCAATAAAACAATAGATGGCGTGTAATTGGAATTGAAAAAATTCTTGCAATGTGTAAGGGTCTCGAGGCTAAACCAAGAAAGTGTTTCATCCCCAATGTACACAAACACCAAAAATCCACATGGAGACATTGTACTACTTACATTTTTTGCCCATTTATTCCCACCTTTGGATTTCAATGTCGCTTTAAAAATAAAGTTTTGGTGAGATTTCGTAACCTATTAAGATCCATTTTGACAATTTTTACACGTTTGACAATGTTTCACAAGTGTTGACAGAACCATCACAAGGAATATAGGCATTTTGGTAGTGACTGGTTGACTTGTTGTTGACTCACCAAAGTTCTCGGTTTTCTTCTAACTTTAATAAATATGTTTGTATTCTATGAAGAAACCACTTGCGATGTGGGATGACATGCATAAATTGACATGTGTGTCTAGGGTCCCAAGTATGCCTTTATTGTTTGGCTACTCATTCGAAGATACAATGAATAGCTTCATTACTTACCCTCAAAAGGATGTGATAATAATTACGACTGGACAAAGTGTCCAAGTTTCTTAAATCATCTTCTTCTTTTTTTTCAATCACTTTTGAAGCACTTACGTTTTGGTTGGCATAGCAATGGCTAATGTCATGCTTACGCATAAGAGCTATCTTATTTGCTGGTAACAATTCCTAACCACATCCTTTCAAATGTTACACCAAGATGAGAATGGATTCTTCAAAGGTTGAAGTTGTAAATCAAAGAATTGGGACACATGCAATCGGCAGCAATTACACGTTGACGACAAGTGTAGGGCTTGTCCAGTTGGTGTCTACAATATTGGAAATGATAATGAGAGTTACTTAGGGCCTTGTACACTTGGGTCAAGCAATGCGTATAACAACGTGCCACAAGAGTTTTCTTGAGAATCTCTCACAAGTGGAAAGGTTGATAGTTCAGGGGTGCACATTAAAACATACTTCAGCACCATATACAAGTCAACTTAACATACTTGAAATGTGATCATGGTTTCTGTATTTATGTCACTTGGAATGTTTGGGAGCCTAACAGTTATATACGAAAAGAAACATTGGGGTAAAGGCAAGCTGCAAGGATACCCTCATGCAATTGTTATGAAGATCCAAAGGTTGAATCATATACCATCATATGTGCAAGGGAGGGAGTGCGCACACAAGAAATTGCATACTCGTTAATTTAGGGGACATGAAATTCGTTCGTAATCATGATTTTCAAGCATAGTGCTCAATGAATGTCAATGACAAATAAAAGAAGCACATAACTTATGACGGACATCGTGCAGGATATCATGCAAATCCAAGGTGTTGTGTGAGGCATCATTCACTCGTCACTTTAGTACACATTCCATCACTTTCACACTTTGGTGATACCCTTCATTTTGAAATCTTTATCTAGGTCTACACCTATTGGTGGTCACAGGCACATCTCTGTGAGAAAAGTACTTGGTAGGGCCTATGTAGAGTTGGAGAAATCTGACATTTAGCACCGGGTGGATGGAAACATTATCTTTCATAAGAGATTTATGACAATATGGGTATACTTCTTTCATTACAGATGGCCATAGCCGCGTGATTTTGAGTATTGTGTAGTCATGTCCTTATAAGTGGATGATAGCTGAGCAAAGAAGGACAAAACCATCAACATTGGGCTTGATTTTAATATAATGCTTATGCACCCCTCCCTTTGTGGACATATGAGTTGTTGCAAGCATCTACAGAGTCTTATTCCAAAATCTCTTGAAGTCTCACTATTGTATCTCAATTGCTAATATGTTTTTTAAAACCAAAACAAAGAAAAAGAGTTTATTGTGAAAAACCCTCAAACCAAATTTTGAGGTGTGGCAGAGATTGTGTATTTCTATGCAATGTTGAAGATTTATATAATGTCCGACCCAAAATTCCCAAATGGTTTGTACATATTCCACTGCAATTGTTGATTTTTCTCTCTGTACACCCACTCCACCCACTCGTATGAGGGTAAAAGGTAGTTCATAGCTTAAACTAAACTTCATACCAAGTCATCAGCTTTGACCAAATCGTATTGCATCAGTATGGTGAACCTCTACTTCCTATCGTTATTGGTTGAGGGGAGGAAAGCACAAAGTCATGTAAAGTTGTTGAGGAGTCATTGCACATGTTTTTTTATGATGATTGTTGTCGTTTTCCATTTGAAGTGTGAAATCTTTGAGAAGAGGTCAACCAGTATTCTATTTCTACCGAATCCCTTTATTGTGAACTGTAAACCCATCACATCATCCGCTGATATATCCAACCATGTTTAAGGCAATTGGTATTGGATAAAGGAACTCTCAGGGTTTGGTTCTATTGATTCGTGATTGTGGGGAAGAGTGATGTGCAAGATTATTTGATGTCTTATCCTTGCACAAGTGTCCGCATGGACCAATGTTGTTGAACTTATTTAACATCAAGTAGCGGAGTTCTTGCTAAATAGTTTCACAACACGTAAGCGAATTTTCTTTGCTAGAAGGGATAATCAAAATATGAAATGTTTTTTGTTTTATGTGCCAAACATATCGTAGTATTTTCACGTAACTTCGTGGGTTAAATATCATGCTTAACAATTAAGGTTCTGTTTTGTATCATGAAATCTTGTCATTGACTTACAAAATCTGCTTGATTTGACGTTTTATACATACTCAATGTTGTTATCAAGTTTGCACTCGAGCATTACTATCATCGATTTTGTTGATGAATTGGATTTTCCTATAATTTCAGAAACTTGAGAGTTTTGTTACTAGTGCGAATGATACAGCATAAGTATTCCATGTAGCATCATCACATCTTGCAAGTCTTCATGGCTAAGAACATTTTCTTTTCTTGCACCTCATATTATAGCTCCATCCTCAAGAAAATTTTCAATACGTGGCGACCAGTTTTTCTCCACTGTTGTTCTTTTGAAATACCAAGGATATTTTTCCATGGTATGACATGTTGGTTCTTGTGCTATAGTTCAGTATTGGATTCACCAATCATAAGGTTGGCATTGAGGTTAGGGAGATTGTCAAGGAGTTTGACACTTTTTTTGCTACCTCCCATGACTTACTTAGTGGCTTTACAAGAAGAATTGAAGAGAGGCCTCAACGCCCAGGAACAAACTTTTATGAAGGGATGGTTGTATTTGCAAGTTTATAAATGTATTTAAATGTCAAAATCATCGGTGGGTAATGGCCAACAAAAGCCCCCTCCACTTTCTTAAGGTCTATTTTGATGTTTCGACTAAGTACGATTTTTGCCAAAAACAAGATCAAAGGGGGACCAGAATCACACTCCATCTTCTTTATTTCATTGTCAAGGATGTGGAAATAACCGTAACAGCTTGGAGATTCAAATTTTTCAAACTTCTCGCTTCGAGGATTTGATCAAAAATTGAAACGTTTTGCACAGAAGAGGTTAGCATTCCTGATGTTAATACCATTCATCACCGTGTATTCAATGCATGTTTGCTTCGTATCAATCCTTTCATTGACTAAAGGCACAAGGATTGTGATATGGATGGTCTAATGAACCCTTGACCGAGCATTTCATTTAGCTATGTTTTTTCATCTTGGTCAACTTGTGGTTGTTCGTCTGGTAAATCTGATTGAATATGGGTCTACAACCCAAAGTAAGTTTTTTTTCTAGTTTAACACAAGTTCTAATTTAACATTTTCCAAGAGGTTATCTATGATTATTTAGTCATGGAAAGGCCCTTCAAACCCAACAAGTGGTGGAAAGCATCAAATTTGGGCTTGATTTTCTCAAGCGTTAGGGCCCATTAGGCTCTTTCCTCTCCATTGATGCTATGATCACTTATGCTACCCTAGTTACCACAAAAACTAACCATTCTTTAGCTCGACACTACAAGAAAGCCTTGGCACTGTCAATGGATGTTGGAATCACGAGTCAGGGTGCCCCTGTTGCAACTTCAAAATGACTCCTTCCTCTAATACTCCTCGTAAATGACACTATGCCATGGGCTACTTAATGAAGTACATGTGCACCTTGTGGCCATTAATGTTGATAAATACACCATGTCTCCTCTAATCCACTTGTGGACTACTCTCGTAGAAGGAATCTAGTTCAATGATTTGTTATGGTCACATGTTAGAAATTTAATATAGAGAGGTATTTTTCAGTTTTATGACTTGTAATCCAAGCGGTTCATGAAGTTGGTGTTCCTGTAATTTTTCATTCGTGGGTTTTCTTTGCAAGCATCTACAATTAGACATAGAATTCAAACCATCTCATTACCTAGCAAATGGGAGAGTCCTCCATCAGGATTTGCAAGTGCATTCCTGAGACGTTTACAACCAATTAATTGTAACAATATTAGTACCGTCAATCGGTCTTTCTTGTAACCCCTCTTAAACTATAAGACCAAAGGGAACTTTTTTACGTCATAGAGAGCAATTCGGATGGCAGATCGGTAGGCATGCATTCTTTTCATACACTAGTTTTCCTATCGAATACCCTCTTTTGTCTATTTCTCACTTTTTCTTTGGTCTTTTTGGTTTACCCATTTCTTAGCTTTTTTACCTTGTGTGACCGTCACATAAGATATGACTATACTTCTACGGGTTCAGCAGAGCCAGTGGTCACAATGACCAATGGCCTTGATATCCGTTGGAGAGAAGGACTTGATTAACTATGACCTCTTGCCATCACTATATGGGTTGTAGTGTTGGGTTTGCCGTCCACTTGTAATTGCACGCCAAATGTCACGTGTCATGCAGTTTTGTACTAGAAGGCAAACATAAGGGGTGATTTCAAAATCATCGATGCTTTGGTCAAAATGTCATGTGTACCTTGCCACGTCAGACCAAGCTTGTGCCATGCGCAAGAGACTTCATTCATCTTCTCGAAGCGTGCAAGGAACGAATACACTGAGTTGTTTGAGGAATTGTGTAGAAGTAAGCAGTCCTACATTCTCTGGTGAAATATGTGAGGGCGATGACATGAGCCATGGATCCAGCACCCTCAGACTTCTCCTACCATTGGATGGTCTTTTCAACTAACTAGTGATGTAATGCCATGTCTTTCAATGTGTAGGCCACGGTTTCCATTCTCTTTGAAACTAGTGGATCCAACCAGTGACAGGGTCTACCTTTGAACTCGTGAGTACAATCCAAACTGTTGGTCCCTTGAAGCACGTGGTTTGGGATTTACTTGAGGGTGGCACACAGTTTTGCAATTCACTTCAGAGTTGTTTTCTCTTTATGAGCACTGCTTCCCGCATGCACGCATTTCAATGCTCCTCCAAGGTTGGGTTGAGTCACGGTTGTAGATGGTTGTTGAGGCTCACGAGTATAAACATTAGTTTGTACAAGTATCCTTTAATGTGAGCCTATAGGATGGTGTCTCATCCCATCACGATGATGCTTCCTTGACAGGTAATGGTCAAAGAGGGCAAATTAGTGAGCCAAATGGTTTTGAAATCAGGTTGGCCAAAGGAGTCTCCAAAGCTATGCCACTCATTCCAAAGCCTTATACACTTGCTTGGGATGCGTTGTGCGTTTTGTGGATTCCTTGATCTGGGTCATCCGGTACATAAGCCTTTTTCGATCACTATTTCTATTGCTCATCATTTCTTGGTGCACTCACTCTATTGATCTTCCGTTTTTGTGATGTGTGTGATCCATTAGGTCGATGATTGATACAAGATACTTGAGCGAGGTTGTCACCTTATAGTAAAGTTACCAACTGCCCCACCAATAACATCAAAAATTGGCACTAAGTGTTGTGCCAAGCTTAGTTTGAATATCACATAGGTAGAGGGTGTAAAGTAGAAGACCACTAGAGGGATTACATTAATTGGAAAGTATGCAATTGGTAGTATATTTCACTAGATGAAAAATTTCAAACTATTAAGTGTATGTATGTCGCAATGGGAAAGTGGGGCTTACTCGGGGCCTTCGATGCTCCGGTTGAGTGACCAAAGTGATGCCATGTTGCAAGATGTTGCTTTCATAAACTCCACAAAAGGATTCAAGAATGTCAAGGAAGATCTTCTTAAAATTCTATTTTCATCAATAAATTAACCAAAATGTATCAAAGCATTCATGCACTTCACGTTATTTCTCCTTTCATTGGTGGAAATTTGTAATATACTTCACAAAAATTTGGAAAAAGCCACCAAAGGAACAAGTGGCTGGTCTCACTTGTTCATTTAATGCAAGCATCCTAAGGTTGTTTCATGGCGAGCTTGAAGATAAAGAGACATTGTCCATGCACAATGTTTACTGACTCGTGTATAAGTGATGTAATACTTGCGAGGCAAGTGCTATGTCCGTGGCATACAATAGTCTCTAATTATGCAAGTGGGGTTTTCTACATTTAATTTATGCCCCATCTCGTGATGACCTCTAGATGTTTACACCGATTGGCCAAGGGCACTTTGGCCACCTGCCCTGAACTCCTTTATTCCATACAAGAAGGTTGTGACAAGTTCTACCCCCTCCAAAATTGATTAAAAGAATACACGAATGACATCAACTTACAAACAATCATTTATAACATTTGTGATAGTATTATGCTTGCAAAAGGATGTGGCTCAAGGGCATTGAAACCGTCTGATCATGACGACGCGTCAAACGTGTCACTTTATCTGATTGCCAAGGACCAGATTATGCCACATTCTTGTTTTGAAGACTGTATGCATACGCTTGACGTTTTCAAAATGCAATATCAGAGTAAAGTTGATACCAATTGCATGATTTATATTTGTTCCTTTCCCTTCAACATATTTTGCTTTGTGCCTCCCACATATGAACCAACCACATTTTTCTTGGTAAAAAACTTAGTATCTAAGTGCCATGGCACTCGGAGGATACCTAATGAAAGAAAAACTAACACAAACATTCAGCACATCTGCATCTTACAACTATCACATACCTTGTAATGGAAGTAGTGAATTGGACTAGCCCATCCATTGACTTACAATATTGACCCACAGAGTCTTTGGAAATGGTTTTTACTTTTCACATCCATGTTTTTTCCCCAAGAATGATGTGTTGTCATAATTAAATAAACCTTTGTTCAAAAAGTAACTTATGTACATGCCAATCAATTATTCAGTACATGCATCCAACAATTAGCTTCAATAATTTCATCATTCTTGTGTGAACTTGGTGTTCAGTGTAAGATACGTGGCAAAGGTTAGTATGTCATTTTCACATCAGAGATTGTGTCAATAATCAAGTCAGCTGCCTTGTGAAACTAACGTGATGATTGACACATTGAATAATGTGAAAAATGACGTTGCTAGTTGTAATGTTAGGCATCACATGTGTTGTTGTATCAGATTTTTGTCCATGTTTCATTAGTGAATTTCATTGTCATGTTTTTCGTTCAGTTGTAACTTGTCAACCACCCAAGTCATGCCTCCTTGACAAGTCCATGTACCATTAAAAAAATTTCCATAATAGCAAAAGAAAGGAATGAAACTCATGCAACATAAGTTAAAACACGTCACTTTTTACACAAACCAAGCAGTCTCATTTACCTAAAAAACAAATGAAACAACTCCGAGGTCGCCATTAGCAAATCCAGTGACAAAGGCTCTGTGCTCCACAAACCCCTTGCCTCTAGCATTTCTGTTTAGGGGGAGATATGGAACAATGAAAGGAGACACTTGCTAACAAGCTCGCATTTATGGACACTTGTACCAAAGGTTGTTGGGCCTCGAGAGAAGCAACATTTTTACACCCCAACAACTCAATCTGTACAAGGAGGAGCCTCAAATATGATGCATGGAGGAAACAGTGTTCCTTAAGACAAACAACCAACGCTTGATTGAACCCCGAACATGACCAACACTTCTCAAATTGTTTGATCCTTATAATGCAAAATGACCGGCTTCTTAGATGCGATTGATGAGATGGGGGGGGTATCTTTCAATATCGTTGGGTTAAACAATGACGGAAAGAAAACTGAATTTGTTGCCTCACATCTAGATGGCACAGTAACTAGTTGGTGGTCAAACCTAAGGACCATCCAAAGCTGGATCCAATGTTTGCATACCACCTTGGCAAATATCTGGAAGATGAAAAATTGGATATGTTAGACAACATTCAACTCTTTTGGAACTTGTGCAGTACATACAATTTCACACGGTGTTGATGGAAAATCATAAAATGCAGTGATATCACCTCTAATTGACTTTTTTTCCACTAAAGCAATGACCTCAAACATGAAATTCTATGAGAGAACATAACCTTTTGCATCCAAGATGGCTACATACAAATGGTCATGTCAACAACGCCAATTACAATACTCAGATGTGGGAATAAAACATCTGGCAATCCCAACACCAAATTCCATACGGTTATAGTGTAAAGTCATAGCCGATGGAGTCCTCATCTATAATTCAAATGAATGCTATTATCCAATGCAACCAACAGGTTTGTAACACATGTAAGAAATCATTCTTTCAAGGAAATCCGTTCATCCATTGTGTGAACGTCACAAAACACCAACAAGGATGTAAGGGGAGGAAGTGGGAGATAAGATACAAGGAGTAAGGAAACAAACAAGGATATGAGTAGGAAGTGAAGCTCCTAAATGAAAAAAACTTGTGCCCATCTCTCTCCCATCTTAATGGCTAGTGTTGCAAATGAAGGACCTCAACATTACAAAGTTTGAGAAGGGCCATGACAATGACCAAAGTAAGAAACTGTTATGAGTGGGATACAATATTTTAAAAGTTGGACAATTGTAGTAGGAGCACCACATGAAGGAGCTACTCCTAGTTCACGAAATAGTGAGATGGTTTGGAAGTTGTGTTCTTACACAAGGAAAGGGAGGTTAAAATGACAAAATTTCAATAGTCAACTATAGAATTATCAACTTATCGAACCATTGATACTGCAAATCAGAGTACTACAAGATGTCATGGTGAGGAGAAATTGTCCAACAAGTAGCTAAAGCTTCATTCTTAGACCAGGTTTCCTATACATGCATTTATTGCAAGTTCATTAGCACAAATAAGGCTTTTGTTTCTACATTAATGATATAATGAGATGCTTTCCTTGGATTGAGTAAACAATGATATTGCAACAACCTTTTAAATCAATAAAGGAGGACGTTGTATGGGAATATGTAGTAGCAAGATCTCGATGCACAATTCTAATATCTCTTGATGTGGCCAATGGTGTGGAGCTTAACAATGGCCAGTCCATGTTGAGAGATGGGATGCAGAAGAGGTTGTAATTGTTGATGCATAAGAAATAGCCACATAGGCCTCAAACTTGAGAGGCTGTCATAAAAGAGTTTACACCAGTCATCAACAAGTTTGACGGTGAGTCTACCAAAATACTACCTAGTAAGTAATCTACGCAACAAAGCATGTACCATTAAATGGACTAGAACCAATGAAGGGGAGCGTTCAGACGAGTAACCATTGAAATGATATAGCCAAAACAATGGTCATGATTAATTATAAGAGATTCATGGTGTCATTCACGTCATTGTATGTTGTGCCTATGTGTGTTTAAAAAACGAACATTGTCAAGATGTGGATGTGTGTGGACTGCAGGGCACCTTCCATAGAGAACCAATGCCATATTCTGTATGGAGCCAGGTTTACCGACCAGCTCGAAGGAGCGAGAATTTCCACCAAAATAAACACAAGGGCAACTATCACCAAATCCGCGTATCCAAAAAGGATATACAGAAAATGGAATTATGTACCCCATACAAAAACTTCACTTTTCATTCATTTTGTACTCATAAAGGCCCTTGTGATGTTTCTCAAAGCCATGAGCAACATTGTTCTGCCATACCATTTCTTTATGTGTCTTGATGACCTATTGGTGTATAACCATAAATCGGAGGAGCATGGTGGAATTGTCCACATTGTTTGTTACAACCTACAAGAGACAATTCGTACATAAATCTATAGAAGTGTGACTTTTAGTTGCCATTCGATCATCAGGGCCTCATCATCCCAATAAATCAATCACGATGGACAAGGAGAATGTGGATACATCGTTGGTTGGCCATCATTCAACAACATTCGGGAAGTCTGGGAGTTTTTAGGCTCTCCATGTATTATTTGTTGATTTGTAACACACAATTATTGGATATTAGTGCCTTTCTTTGATATTTCTTATAACGCCAGCAAGTGGAGTTATGGAGATAACAATCATGAAGCCTTCAACTTGATGAAAATTGCTATGACCTCAACGTCGTCTCTATAAAGTGCAAATCCAACGGTGAATTACATCACGAGCATTGACATGTAAGGTCGATGAACCACACACGACATCCTTATAGAAAACGGTGGTGGATGACAACACATTGTGTACATTACAAGAAACATGCATTAGCATAAGCTTAACCAAGTGATGTTCAATAAGGGAATGCTGGTACAATTTCATGAAATCAACGTGTACTGGTATTATTTATAATGTCGATGACATGGGCCCTAACTAATCAACTAAACTTGAGAACATCAATGCACAGTTAAATCTCATAGATGAATAGCCTCAATGGATGGAGTTCCTTCTGTTAAACATTGACTACACAATCAAGTACCCGCATGGATGAAAGAGTCCGGTGGGGTGGTTGAACAGGTATGATGAACAATATCATCACATTGATCGTCGAAGAAGGTTTCTACCTCTTGAGGTTCTTTTCATAGGGTCACAAAGACTTAGGCCTTTACAAAATAACCAAATGTTGGTTAGAAGACCCACGCTAGTGAGAAACCCCAGGTATGCCATGTTTTTGTGCCACCTAACAATGAACTCTAATGCTTTGAGGATTACAATAACAATGGTCCAAGTGGATACCTTTGCAAACATCATATGTTGAGATAATGCTCAATGTATTAGTGGTGGTACAATAGTAAGACTGAATTTGCAAGCTACCAAAAAGACGTACGTATGCAAATGCCACAGGGAGCAAAGTACAAAAATTATGGGTTTGCATTCTTAGATAACGATGCCTAATGACCCATGGTCAGATTTATCCATGGAAATGAATGCGGGTTTACCTGCCTCAATGACTTATGATGCTTGTGACACTTGATAGGTTTGATGTAGTATTTGTGGTGGTCGATCGGCTCTTCAAGATGTCGTCTTTCATAATGAAAACACCAACAATCACCAACAAAGGAAGAGCGAGACAGTTTGTCAATAATTTTGTCGGACTACATGCCATTCCTTTCTCCCACACTAGCATCAGTGATGAGATGTTCACTATTGTATTTGAATGGGAGATTGCGACTCACGGTTACGTTTAGATCCACACATGTTTTGGCCTTCCATTCCCTAAATTGAGGTGCTGATTGAGTGAACCAATGAGGCGCTCAAACAACTATTATAGACTCTTTACAGACTTCATGACACTAACTGGTGGTCAAGGTACGAACCTCCAAGCCCAAATACAACCTTGTATCTCCACAACAAGTAGATATAATATTGAGGTTGCTCACACAAACACCCCTCAACTCGTCCATGTTTGCATAAAAAATATGGACATTCAACATACAAGGACAATGCATCCTAGGCATATCGGACAATACGTCCTTAACAATTGCAAAGCCTCAAGTACCCATGATGCAAGCACTCGACAAGCATGAAACAATGTCGGATTCTACATCGGTGATGACATCCTAGTTGAATCGGTGTATTTTTGCTTGCAAGGAAAAGACTAGACAAGGATATAATATTAATGGCTAGAGCCATTTGCAATTGTATAAATATGGACACATTAAATCACAAAACTTTGATTATAAGACACAATGGTAATCTAGCTACTGTTCCACATTTACCATCTAAATGTCTATAGGGACCCTTGCGATCAATTCCACAAAAGAGATGTACCCCCAGCATTGTTCAAAGAAGCTAAGTGCACAAATTACAATAATGGAGATGTTTAGGGACACCACCAACATGGAAATGTGACAAAATATCCAGAAAAATTGCATGTCTAGAATGCTTCATGCAATAGGAAGGAGTTCTACAAAAAAACTCCAAGAAATCATCAAACTCGTGGATGTTTAGGTAGAGTTAACATAAACCCCACACTTTGTGGGGACATAAAAAACAAGAGGAGAGGATTATTACATCCCCAAAGACATGAATTAATGAATTATGCATGCATCCATTTATGTTCCTATAATTTTTTTCACAATGCGTTAACCTCAAATATTTAATGCCAATTGGATATGACAACATCAGTTGTCTTGTCCCATGTTTTGACGTGAGTCTTTCCCATCTCTTTGTGCAATTTACAATGATGTGTCAACCATGTCCATGCTTTAGCGGATCCCTGGTGCAAACCCAGCTAGAATAAAAAACAATTTCAGATGGTGATCCATAAAAGTAGCAGCTATAAGATAGCTACTACGGCGTCCCAATACTTTCTTGGGCACCCTCTCCCTTTTTTGTGGTCATTGGAGTTTTCTTCGCATGCTGTTGTTTTGGACTTGTTCAAAAAATTATACATTGATTGAAAGCACGTGGATACTGGAGCCATGCATGTATGTGATTTTGGCGTCTCTCACAAGGCAATGCATCTATAAGATGAACTAGCTCTGTATTTAGTGTTTTGGGGTTGGGGTTGGGGCACATTTACCATACCATCTACTACACCCACAATGTAACGGCGCATATGACAATCCTATGTGCTTGTCGGTTGCCAATCAACTCTTCACATTCAAGATATTGAAGCATGTCATACTACTTGCATCTCCCTTATCCAAATCCTTGTTTTCACAAAGCTACATTACATCCTAGGGTGTTAAATGACTGCAATCTACTACCGTAATAGCGTGGTACTCTCCATGAAAAGACACACAAAAGCTTCTGTTTGTCTTTCATTGAGAGCAGCCAGGCTGCCCTTGCTTAGCTACATGAGAGGGATGCAACTACGGTAGAAGCAACGAGAGTAAATGTCATGTTTCTAATCTTAGGACGCAACATCACGCCACAGTGACCCACCGTAGCACTCAATGGAATCAAAGACTCCGTCACAAATGTTAGCAAAAGAGGTATAACCACAACACCAACACGAGTGGACAACGAAAATGATAGCAGCAGCACAAGTCATTACTACAACCATGATTGCAGAATAAACGTGAGAGCAGTGTTATAGTAGCGATGAAAATGTGGTAATACTAGAGGTAGTAGTAGCATATGAGTGCGGTAATAGCAATTGTAGAAGCACAGAGTAGAAGAAGCAAAAGCATGACAACAAGGTAGGGTGGTGAAAGCAATGCCCAAACATGGGCGACATAATAGAGCAAGTTTAGGGTGGCAACACATCAAAAGATGCAGCCATGTTAAGAGGGCAGTAGTAAGAGCACAACGACAATAGTAGCACAAAAACCTAGCTACAAGCTTAAAAGTAAAACAATATTATTATTAGCATAGCAACAACTTCAGTAACAACCATCACAGTCACACACTTGTAGTGGAAACTCTTTCGGAGCTGGATAGCTCATAGTATTTTTATGCTTCCTTGTAGGTAAATCAATTTAGTCACACCTTTCATAAGAACTACACTACTTTGTGATTATGTGACTATGTAAGTATACGATGGCAGCAGTAGCAACACTAGCCTCCATAACTAATATGAAAGGGGATGTGGAGCTTAAATTTCTCAATTGTACCACGCTTCATCCATTTGAGATCGAGAGGACACAATAAGGGGGGATTGTTATGGGAGCTGCCGGTTGAGGCGGGGTTTATGTCATCATGCTGATTTAAGATACATGTCTGGATGCACACATTGTTTTGTAAGGAAAAAACCGTGCAAAATTGACCCAAGGACTGGGTCAATAGGTTTAGGGACGAGAAAGATACAGCCGTGCAAAGGTGGGAGATGCACACAAAAAACAAGAGGCAAGGCGAGGCCTGTGCGAGGCCACACATGCTATCTAAGCATGGCCTCGCACACGTCCATTTGATCCTACAAGCCTTCCACAACGCACCTTGGTGCAAACGCCGCCTGGAGATTTGCACAGTGGGAACCTCGATCACTGTTAGGGGTCTTGCTGCTAGGAGAGGGTCATGCGGCATCTCAAAGGTTGGCCCACACACCAAGGAGTCAAGGGTGGGAGGTTTATCCTAGGGGCTTGAAGTGTGAATGTCACGCCGGACACCCCTTGGTGCATAGAAATGGGGATCCAATAGGCTCTTGCCCTGCTGACGCCAGCATCACATGTGCTAATGTTAGCATACTTTCACTAACATCAATATAACGACTACTAACAACACGTGTGCCTTAACCAAATCTCCATTTCGGATGTAAAAAACAACCGAAGTTGCAAATCCTTGAGAAACAATGACATTGCCTTATTCTTACAAATTTTGCACTTTGTCAATGCTCAGTGGCACATATTACATTAGGAGATGAAAGCAAGAAGGGGATGATAGTCCCTACTAGATCCTACGTGTCAAGTGTACTTGTTGTGTTCTTGTAGGGACTTGATAAACATATGAAAACATATGGTGACAACAAGAATCACTGCGGGATGAGCTTCAAGACATCAAAGTGTTGTTGCATGGGTGCTCAAGGGCTTCTGAATCTATGACACGTTGATCCACTGAAGACGAGTAGATATAACATTTGTCGTACTCATGGTAGATTTGATATACATGTTTGTCAGGCTTTGTTTGTGGACTTTAGCAAGGGTCCCTTTGGACTAAGCCATATGTTTCTTATTGTCTTGGGAACACATGCAATGTTGAGTTAAGTGCATCATCATTCAAGCATGACTGAGGATATCGTGCGTCTTGTGGTTTTCCTTGATGTTGCATGTCCATGTGAATAAATCCAAGGACGTTCTAAGAAAGTACGTGCTTGGCAAAAAACGTCATGGGTGACAGAAGTTGTACTACCAAAGACAAGCAAGGTACCGATGTGAGACATCCTAGAATTTGGGAAAATCTCTAAAGTGAGTCGTGGGTCTTGACTTCAATGCTTGCTAAAATTAAGTGATTTTAAAATATTCTTGAAAATTTGACATAAAACCATTTTGGCAAAATTCATTCGTGAAAAAAATTAATGTTGTTATCAAAGTTGAGTAGGCCGTTGTTCTATGGTATCACTCTTTATGGCCATCTCCCCATACCGCATGCGTCTTCCTTAGAGCCTGAGACTGGTCTCTCCATGGAGCAATGGTTGCAAAATTTGGAGGCACATACATCTTACTACCAGAGTTATGCAAGATTAAATCGTTGGGAGGTGCTATTGTAGGTGTGGGCCAAAACCGAGAGCATCTGGCCTTACAACCGCAGTTAGTACTCAATGCTCGTCATGTCTAGGCAAGAGCAAGAGTGGTGCGCGACCTACCTTACATTGTACTATACGAGATAGTTGTAGGGTTTTGTCCTTTCTTGGACACAGGAGGGACCAGGGCAGATCCTTGCCAAGTTGGGAGTTGACCCTTGTGTTTTTTACTGAAAGGAAACATGTGTGCTCCACTCTGTTGGTCACGCAGTGTCACAGCTTGCGGCTAAGTCTCTTCTTTGACTTTGTCTGTGTTTCACTCTCGGAGAAAACTAGATCCCTTCAGCTCCTCCCTTGGACCCAATCATAGGGTATGTCTGCAAGGGAGGTGGCATAAGCACTTTCGCTGAGCGCCCTTGTCACATCAATGATACGATACCTTGAAAACATCTAACCCTGGTCATGTATAACTCTACAATTGCAATTTCTTCCTCTTTTCCCTCTCCTCCAACTATCCAGCCATAAGGCATTCTAGCGGCCACAAAGGGGAATAGGGGGGAAATGGGTGCAACACGGAGAAACATTATGCATCACATGCGAGAAGTGGGAGTAGATACTTTGTCCATTGCAATGATGCGTGGAATCTCACCACTGTACGGAGTGTCAGCAACCTCTATAATATTTCAAGATCATGCGTGGACTACAGGCGGTGCACACGCAGTAGAAGTCCTCAAGCGCTACATAGAGAGTTGCACGATCACCACAACACCAAGAGAGGTATCGACTCCTTCACAGAGCAGAGAATTCCAAGACCATCAAGACCGTTCTGGGAGTAGATACTTTGTCCATTCCATGATTATCACCAAGCCTTGTTAGGTACAAGCGTTCCGCACTCATGGAGGTGCAAGTGTACCTTAACAGCCGAGTGATTCACATTCAGCTTTGTCTTGTTGTGTTTTCTGTGCGTGATGATTATTGTGTGGGATCTTTGTCATTCTGTGACAAGGATGAACCTTGCAACATTGGTTATCTTTACGAGTCATAGATTCATGCTACATATCACTCTTTTGGGTCCTCTACTGAGCTTCTTATAAAGGCGGTGGGTTATGAGGAACGTTTCTTAGTCCCGACCACGAGTCTTGAAATAAGTGGACGGATCATCAAATTTCGGTGGCACCAATCACCCGACCTATCATCATGGTGATCTTGTCATCCTTGATCTTGTTGGATGTTCTTGGTCCATTTGCACGAGGTCTGGTGAGTCCTTCCCTGCTTGGGCCATTGTGTGGCTCGTTGGTCTGTCTGGTCCCTCGTACATTTCCATTATGGTATGTGTCCCTCCCCTTGACCCCAGTTTGCACTGTTTGTGCATGTACCAATGCATCTTTCTGCTGAGCACTCTACTTAACTTGACAAACTGAGTGCTAATGACACTCGTCAGAAGCATTTCCGACATTGTGAATTTTTCCATGTGAGATAACTCATTACCCTTTTCCAAGCTCACGTGGAAAACCCTTGCCATCAATCAATGCACCTTCCTTCAAAATCATGGCCAATGACAACTTCCATCTATGTTCACGGTCAGATGCATCGCTTCTCTTACCTTGAATCCACCATCCACGCACTGTGCGCATTGGAGTTAGTCCGCTCATAACTCTTGTCCCTCTTCCAGTTGAGCTCATCCAATATTAGGGTCGTTATGTGCTTACCCTTACTGATGACTTGAACCGGTTGAGGTGGGTCTATGACCTCTGCCACAAGAGTGATGCCGCTCTGGTGGTGCTTTTTTTACTTCCCATGATCGTGCATCAGTCTCGTCCTACGCTCCACAAGTTCTATTATGATTTTGGTGGTGAGTTATTGTATGCGATGGACACAATCTTTTCTGAGCACCGCGTCTTTTTCCAGTTTTGTGCTCTTGATATACTCCACCATGAGAGTGTCTTTGTACGCTGGAACAACAACATTGAGGATGCAGTTTACGGCATGCAATCTGAGTGCGACCTCCTTGCATTCTTTGCCTTTAACGGTTTCTCCTACATGACGTGACTCTAGAACCAAGACATAGTGGGACATTGTCTAGTTGGACCATGTCACGCCACATGAGTTCTGGTTTGATCATCGCGTCGACATTCATCCCACTCGTGTTTGGTTTCACTGGCTTGCATTGAGTACAACGAGGAATAGCAAGGATCCAAGGTCTTTCACTTGAGTCACATTTATGCCTTTCTTGCCATCTCCTTGCGGTCAAAGTACCAGAACTTGCTGGTCCCCAATTGCCATTGCTTGTTGATTCTCAAAGTACCCTCTTTTTGTAGGCTCTCACATGCCAATACATTTCCACCATTATTTTGACCAATGACCTCATCTCTAGTTGCATGGCTTCCCATTAGATGGGGTAGCCTAGGCTCGCGGATGGGTCCACCCAGGCCTCCTCACATGTAGTCAAGTCAACTGGCCATGAAGACCTAGTCATCATGGCCGTGGATTCCTTGACATTTTCAGTCCTCGCTGGCGGCTCTGTTCTTGTGCCTGCGTCATCCCCCACATACACACTTGGTCCTATGCATGAATCAGTTCCCTCTAGCACACCTAGTCCTCTGCCTATTTCAGATCCCATTGGCACTTTTGGCCATGTATCTATGTTAGTTTCTTCTTCTGTTTATCCTTCCTCGACTTTGTCCTTGCCCGTTGCCTCCCTTGCATGTGTCCATGCATTTCCTCTCAATGTACCCTCCCTACCTACAACTATGTTCCTGTTGCTTTTTCTCTCTCTAGATCCTGGTGGTCACCTTCGACCATTGGCCCGTACGGCTTGGCATGCTGAATGAATGTCCAAAGACCCTTTCCATGTTAATAAGAGTGGCGAGCCTGGCATGAATGCCTTTGGCCTTGTTATCCAAGCATAACGCATTGAGGTGTCCCCTTTGTGCTTGACCAGCCACGAGATGATTTGTTGATTGTTCTCATTTGCGTGCAAATTTGCAACCAAGCTTGTTGTGCTAAGTTCAATACCGTAGCCACCTATATCCCTCCCTTAATGGCGCCTGATGTAGGCATGCTGAAGGAGGTGCTCTCAGCAAAGGACACGTTGTGCAAAACTGCATGTGAGTATGAGGCCAAAGCTATCCAAGATCATGGTGTCTATATTCTCGTCAACTTTCCACCTAGGTGGATGGCCATATAGGCCAAGTACGTATTCTGCAAGAATGTGAAGGTTTATTCACATTGAAACTCATTCAACTGCCACGAGGCTCACTTGATGACCAAGGGGGTCTCACATGTCAATGATGTTGTTTTCATGCACACTTTTGAATGCGGTAGTTGTATGACCACAACTCTTGTTCAGTTGGGCACAGTTGCTCTACACGGCTGGGAGTGATCCTAGATGGAGGTAAACACATGTTCCTCCATGGAACTCTAGGAGAATAGGTATACGTGGTACACCTGCTTGGCTTCAAGATCGATGACAAGTAGTGGCACTTGCTCATGGCCCTGTGCAGCCTGAAACACTCAACGAGATGACCTGCGCACTGACTCGTGCAAGCTAATTGAAGAGTGACACATATCCACCTCTCTCTCTCCAATAGACGATTGGCACCGTCTTGGTCTATTTAAACAACATCCTAACTATTTCTCCTTTGATGGAGGTTGTGAAGGAGGTAAACACAGTCCTCCAAGCTGTTTATGGGATCAAGGACCTTGGTTCGGTAGCCTTATTGGATATTTTGCCTGACTGTGGGAGGTAGACACTCTTGTTGCACCAGACACGATATGTACGTGTTGTTGGGGAGTTATTTGCTGACATCCTTGTGAAGTTCCCATACCCTCTACACCCATCACACCATCCTAGCAGGATGGCGTAAAGATGGACGGTCCAACATAACCAAGGGAGACAGTGGACTTGACCTTGTATGTGTGCCTCGTTGGCCCTCTCTTGTACTTGGCCATGGCCACTTGGCTTGACATAGCCTGCAATTTGGACCTCCTCGCACAATTCTCACAATGTCCTCAGGCAAGATCTTTTCATGTGGTTGTGTGAGAATAGTTGTACACGGGCTCCATGTTGTACCCTTGTCTTTAGTTCCGCCAGTACCGTTCAATGGTAGTCCATGGAAAAACACATTGTGAACGGGCCTAGAGTCCTTGTTGGCACCATTGGAAAGGCTATATGTTCCTGCATGGTGGCATTCTGGTGTTGTGCTGTGGTGGCAAGTTGGTCTGCATTGTGAATAACTTTTCAGAGGGATACATTTTGGCTAAGGGGCCTAGGTATTTTGAGCCCATGTGACTATAACACTTGTTTCAGTTGTTTCATCAATTTTTGTCAACCACTGTTCCGCGATGTGACATCTGGGCTGCACTGGCCATTGTAAGGAACTCTAGTGTGCTTTATGCATTCAAGAAGCACATTCCTGAAGAGCATCACATTTTGCATTATTTGGTGGAACAACAGGTGATATATTTCAACTGAATTGGCATAGGCATGCACGGGTTGTTTCTCTGACCAAGGAATTTGCTCCTTAGAAAGTTCATGGTTCCCGTTCTTTTTGTCGGGCTTCACCCCTTGCATGAGGGTGGCTGAGTGTGGGCTGATGCAACTAAGTATTTTGTTGTGCAATTGCATCACTTCTGAGCGCATATGGACATGCATATAATTGGGTCATGGGAGACTATTGCAAGTTGAGACGTTCATGCCAATGTATATAGTTGACTATGATCCCGCGGCTGTCTCCATGCTTGTGCACATCCTGGATGCATACCCAACTGGTGCCGGAGCGCCGTCGGTTGGTGATAACCAGTCCGCAGCTTCAAAACAGCTGCCATGGAATCGTGGAGAATTGTTGAGGCACCTTGTACTTTTTTGCTACATCCTCTCTCGTGGATTCTCATAAGGTCAACCCTGGGCCCAATCTGCATGTATTTGCATCGTGAGTCCACCATTTGATGCCGGACCCGTATTCAAGTCTAGTCATTACATTCAGTTCAAGGCTCTGCATCCTAAGGTTCAGCCAGTTTGGCATCCTAATGCATGTGCGTGGGGATAGGGCCGAAACAATGGAATTGACTTGGATTTTATGGCAAACTGACGATACGGGGTGTGCCACCCGTTGTGCAACGCGAGAGTTCTTTATCTAATGTGTTTGTCTCCTATCTTCTCTCTTTGCGTTTTGAAGCTACTATAGCTCACAAGAATATGAGTGTCCATCTTAGCCAAGCCGTTGTTGTTATTGCACACTTGCCGTATGTTAGTGCAACAGCTGCCTTGACTGAGTTGCACTGTCTGCCACAACATAGGAAGGAAGATATTAGGACATTCTCACCACGACCTGCGCTCTTCCATTCTAGAAGTACTTGAGAGGTTAAACCACTTTCTAGATGTGACAATGGGAAATCACAAATTGCATCGATGTTCTTACATTGTTACAAATGGCTTTGGAATCACGTACACACGTGGTTCAATGTTCTTGGATCTTGCCAGATCTTGGCAGAGTTTGTCAAAGTGGTCTCTCATTATGCGGTGTTACATTCGTTTCTCGACCTGAGCTCTAAAGATGCCAAATATAATTTTTTGGCATATATATGCGAGACAATCCCAACACTTGTCATCAAAGTACAAATACCACGTAATACAAACTCTATAATCATCCCAAATCTGCAAAGGATAATTTGGCCAGATTATAATGGTGTTGGCTCCGCCCTCATGCGATGTGATGGGTTGTTGTAAGTTGACTAGCTTTTGAGCGTAACTACTTCCTGACCCACCTGAAGCTTAAACCTTATCATGATGTTCTAAGTTATATGTTGATCCGAATGGAAATTCTTTAATCTTGACGTCCAGGTGACTGTGACCGTTCACCTTTTAAGAAAATCGTAAACGTTAGGTTATGGTTTCGTGGCGGCGCTCCACTTAGTCGATAGTAAGGATTGTGTTTTATTATGCACTTTTTATGGTCATGTGTCGAAGCTAAAGTGCTTTGAAGATTATTCATACAGTTCTAGTTGCAAAAAGGCAATGCCCCTCAAAAGCTTGTTGTTTGGGCGGCATATGAGGTGAGATATTCATGTTAGGTAGGAGCTCGACACTGACAAGCTTTGTAGGCAGATCAATCTCCCAATGTTTTTTTTTTCTTCATTTCTTTTTGGCATGTAACTAGTTGGTTGTCAATTAGGTCAAACGTCGTATGTCTTTGTTGCCTCTATGTCTGAAGGTGTGTGTAATCCTATTACAATCATATCATACACAAAAGAAATAGATCTCTAAATGTAATCTGTAACAAAGGAACCGTGACCCCCTTTTGTTTCATCATAATCATCCAAATTTCAGATGGTGGCAACCACTACAAGCAATCACCTTTAGAGAAATCTGGACATAGAGAAGCAACGTGTCACTTGCACTAACACAAAACCTACGGAATCTGTCGGCCATGCTATGCCACATAATCATAGCGGCCTACACCTTACAACTCAACCCTCACTTATCATCCTTATTTGACCTACCCCAAAAAGAACCGTTCAACCAAATGATCACAAACCAAAGTAGACAATTTATCAATCCACCACATCTCTGTCTACACCCTCTGTTCCGCTCTATCTAGACAAACAAAAACCAACAACAGGGGGGCGAGTATTTCAGGGGATCGTGTAAAAGCAACCACTGAACCCCCAACCACAGGGTTACGACCCGTGGTGAAGATACTCTTAGGGGTGAGGGTTGGTGGGTGTGAGTCCCACTTAACCCTTAATGACATAAGTCCTATGGGTACCTGAACTGGGGTGACTCTTCTCACATGGAGCACGATCCTTAGACTGAAAGCCCTTGCAAGAGAGGGGAGGAATCCCTCAAAGGCGCAACGTAGGTTCCCTCACCGCTAAGGCTGTCTAAGCCACAAAAGAAGAGGTTGTCTC
>SZWC01000584.1:331014-342240 GCA_023375785.1 Penium margaritaceum | reverse complement strand
CCCCCCCCCCCCCCCCAAAACAACTTACAGTTTGGAAGTTCCCCGGTGCTTCCACAAGTGGTGGAATTTCAGTGTGATCCTGAATGCCATGATTTCTCTGCCTTCTTGTGCACTTCACATGAAGGGGGTAGGTTTTTCCATATAGAGTTATTGTTGAGTTTTCTTCTTATTTTTTCCAGGGGGAGTTAGGCTACTCGTAGTGATGTGTGGATAAGGTGTTCTTGTAGGAGGTGAGGTATGGTTGCTGCAATAGTTGGGGTGGGGTTATGTTTTGGTTGAGCCCATCTTTCTTGCCATAGATGGTGTAGTATAGTTGCGCGTGTGATTTCCCATAATCTGCATGTATTGTTTGGGCTGGTAGGTCCTGGGAGGATGTTAGGTAGGGTGGGTGCGGTTTTTGGAAAGAAAGTGGTAGATATAATGCGGAGGAGCTTTATGGTTTGTTGGATGTTGCGGCATTGCACAAATCAATGCTCAATAGTCTCAGGTTCATTGCAACGTGGGCACAGTGTGGAGGAGGGGGGGGGGGGAGGAAGCGGAATCTGTGGCTGACTTGGATGGATATGTGAGTAATTCGGAACATGACATCTTGTAGACGAATGAGGAGGGGGTGTTGAGAAGGCTGTCGTGGATCTATCACCAGTGTTAGGGTACTTTTCTCCCCACATCTGTTTATACATTTTTGAGGGGTTTTCACGTGTCAGGAAGATTTTGTGAAGGCCCTGGAGGGAGGGGTTTCCATTGTTAACTCTGTAGCTAGGGATTTCTGGTTGGCGTGGTGTACCTGGAAAGGTTTTCTTTTAAACACCGGTGTGCAGACGGGTCTGAGGAAGGACCGAGGTTGGGGCCATGGGTGGCGACACGGGCGACCTCTGACAAGGTAAAATTGTACAGAGTAGCCCAAGATTTGGATCCGTGCTATCGTAGCCGATAGACAATGGTGATGGGAAGTCCTGTGAGAGAGGGTAAGGTGACGTAAGGGGTGTATTTGTAGATTTCCGCGAAGATGGGTGTGTTTGTTGTCGTAGAGACCCAAGAGAGGGGGAGGTGTTGTCAGACTTCCTCAAGCTCTCATGTTTGACTCATTGTAGGTGGTTCACCAAGCGTCTGGAGGAGAAGTTAGGGGTTGAAAAGGTGTCTAACCTATATCTCGGAGGTGAGAAGGAAGCGTTCTGAGCAGGGGGATGCCAAAAGGTTGGGATTCTATGTGAAGGAGGTATCTGTTATAGGCTATATACTCCAGGGAGATGTCCTGTCAAGTGAGATTTGGGGGAAGGATTGTCGGGTTAGTGTCTAAGAAATAAGAGAGGTGTTTTCTCCAACGAGTGCTTAGCTTGATGTTTTGGATATTGCCTGTTTTAGGGTGAGAGAATAAAGTGCCCCTTTTTTTGGCAGGTGTTGCGTATCTGGAATTGTTTGTTTCCATTTGTCTTGTGGAGGGTTCAGGTAGCCATAGACACATTTTGCAGTTTGAGCTTGAATGAGGTGTGTGGGCCATTTAACCGCCAGTCCTTGTGCTGTTCGTGGGAAAATGATGGTTTTTTAAGTGCAGAGATGGACGAATCGTCGGGGGTCTGCGGGGGCCTTGTGGGAAGACGAGAATTGTGTGAGCTGAGGTGGTCGTGCGAGGAGAGTAGGACGGAGGAGTAGTGGAGGAACTTAGGGTTGAGGTAAGAGTTTGTAACGACCACTTTCATTCGTAGTGGGCTTCGGAAGTTGTTCCCAACAGGTATGGCTACTTTGATCAAATTGAAATCATAGGCAGCAAGTTGGGGCAGCAACGTTGTTGATGCAGTGTGCGGGCTTCCACGCTTGTCGCTTAGTCTGCTGCCCCCTCGGTCCGCCGCTCTAGAGTCTAAGTCTGAGTGCTTAGGGTTTGTAGCTCAGAAATGCTCGCGTCGGTGTTAGCGGCAGAAAGCAGCTAAAAACTGGTTGTAATTGATTAGGAATGAAGAATGACACACAATGGGAGACCCCTCCAACAACTGGCCTCCCCCAGCTCTATAGAACTTGTTACTCAGTTCACCAGCCAATCAGAAGATAACTTTGTTCTCAGGCTGGCAGCTTTTCTCGGTGAGCCCTGCCAGACGGCCAACAACCCAAAACCTGGGCGTCATCCGTTTTGACTGAAATCTAGACCATACCATAATGCTGACGTTGCGAACGCAGTCATGTGGTCAGGATCAGCTAGAAAACTAGCAGTGAGGAGTTATGGCTACCGAAACCCAGGCAGCACCTACACTAATCCCTGGTGACAATAGTGCCACGCTAGCATGAGATTTGGATCCTAATTAGGGAAGGACGCTACAGATGTAACGGTACAGTCAGATCCAACAGTGGATGCACGCAGACAGCATCCATAGTGGCAGTGATCGCCGACGGCCTGACCGCCAAGGAGGCATGCCAATGGAGCTAAGCACGTCGCTGCAGGGAGGAGGCTCCAGTGAACTTGATGTAGTCCTCACCGTGCATCGGCTCTACCAGATAACACTCAAGCAACTTCGATTATTGCCATCAGTCATCTGCACACTGATGTACACGAGTCTAGAGGACACAACAGAGCATAATGAGAGATGTAAGGAAAAACCAACAGTCCCCCACGACTCACAGGCGCAATGCATATGGGCAAGCAGCGACACATTCAACAGACAGACTCCCCCACGCCACGGAGAGATGCAAGTAGGAACAAAGAGTGTAACTCACATATACACACCAACCAAAGTCACAGCCTTATTGAACGAGTCACGCTTCAATGCCTTGGTCAAAAAGTCAGCCAGCTGCCGTGCTATCTCAACCCACACAACACCGACGCTGCCACCGTGCAACAACGAGTGCACATAGTGATATTCAACATTGATGTGCTTTCTGCGTCTATGATGAACACCATCCTTGCCTGCGATGGCCATGGTACTCTCATTGCCACAACGCAACGTGATGGATGCGACGGACTGACACAACTTAGACAACGGATGACGCAACCACACGCTCTCACATGTGGCAGAGCCGAGGGCAACGTACTCAGCCTGAGCAGTTCTACGTGTAATGCACCCTTGCTTGCTACTACGCCAAGACACAGCCGTGCCGCCTACCAGAAAGATCCAGCCTGTGTGGCTCTTGTCGTCCGGACTGCCGATCCAATCACTGTCGATGTAGCCTAGCGCAACCAGAGGTGGTTGTCAGTGAAACATGAGACCTTGTCGTGGGGGCAAGACGACATAGCATAACACTTTGATTGCGTCCTAAAAGTGGAGGCGACGCGGCTCCCAAGAGAACTGAGGAAGGAGGTTGATGGTGAACGCAATATCTGGATGTGCAATCGTGGCCAGGAACATCTGTGACCTGATGACTTATAGATAAGTGGTCACATCAACTGGCTCCCCCACAACAGCTGGGTCAGAGGTCTTGAGCCTCACCTGGCCATCTGGTGACATGGGTGAAGACGCACTTAGCACGAGGGGCAGGTCCTTGGCAAAGCGAGTGGACAGGTTATGTACATAGGCAGCCCGGTGGACGTGTAGGATGCTCTGGGAGCAATCATGCTCGAGCTCCATGCCCAGGAGAACTCGGCAGAAAAAAGATCCTTCATCTAGTAGGCAGTGTGCAGCAGGTCCTTGACACACTGGATGGCAGCCATATCTTACGACGCAATGAGAAGATCGTCCACATAGGCCAGGATAGCGGCAAAGGCTTGGCCTCGCGGGCTGATGAACAGTGCTGGGTCAACAGTGCTATGCATGAGGCCGCCGCGGAGGAGCGTGCGACTAATTTCATGGTTCTAGCACCGAGGAGACTACTTCAGGCCATAGAGGGCCTTTTGTAGCCGCCAGACATTCCCAGTGCCATCGTCAAAGCGAAGAGGCTGCACCATGTAGAGCTCCTCTCCCTCCAGCGAGCAATGAGGGAAAGCGTTGCTTACATCCATCCGATGCAGGTCCCATCCGTGGTGGACAACAAGGCTGAATAGCACTCGGCTAGTAGAGAATTGGCCGACTGGGGCAAAGATCTGGTCGTAATCAAACCTAGGGAACTGAGCAACCCCCTTGGCTGTGAGGCGGGCCTTGTACTTGTTCCAAGGCCCCGTCCGAGTTCCATTTGCGCCGGAAGACCCATTAGGCACCGATGGCCTTCCGACCTGGAGGGAGATTGACAAGGTCATACACACGGTGCTGACGGATAGCAGTGAGCTCATTGGCGCAGGCAGGATCCTAGTGTGCAACCTCGGGGGAGGCTCGAGCCTTGTGTAGGGTGGCAGGGTCCTCTGGGCATGTCGTGGAGCGGACTGCAAGGGCTTGTGCATCTCGAGCCCCAGGCAGGATGCGTGTGAGTGCACCCGTGATGGCATGCCGATGCTCGTGATGGAGCATGGCGTAACCGAGTGTGGAGTCCGAGTGGAGGTCTGCAATGGTGGCTGAAGTGGTTAGGCCGAGGGCCTTGGTGCACGGGTCCCCACTCACTATCGTAGGAGCCAAAGAGACACGTGGGACGACGATGGGCCGAGGCGCGACAGGGCGTGGTGTGGCGGTCTGCGCACTCACTGACGGCCTTGGTCAGAGGCTGTCGCCTAGGCCACGCCTGTAGCGCGGTAAGGCAGGAGATGGCGCTGAGTGCGTGGTGATGGTAGAGGCAGACGGGGCTGCTTGCCTGGAGGGACCAGTGGATGCGGGTAGAGGTGTCAACCCGAAGGGACCAGTGGACGTGGACGAGGCTGTCGGTGCGGAGGGGCCAGCGGACGCGATTGGGGTTGCCGACTCGAAGGGGCCAGCGGACACGACCAGGGCTGCCAGCTCGGAAGGGCTAATGGACGCAGATGGATGTGTAGGACCAAAGGGACCAATAGACGCGGACGGGGATGACGGCCCGGAGAGACCAGCGGATGTGACTTAGGCTGCCAGCCCGAAAGAACCACCATACTCAAACGGGGCTACGAGCACGGAGGGGCCAGCGGATACGACTGTGGCTGCTGACTCGGAGGGACCAATAGCCTTGGACAGGGCTGCCGACGCGGAGGGGCCAGCGGACGCAATTAAGGTTGCTAGCTTGGAGGGACCAGCAGAATCGGACGGCGGTGCCGGCGCGAAGGGGCCAACGGATGCGAATGGGGTTATCGGCTCAGAGGGACCAGCGGACATGGGAGGGGGTGCTGGCCCTGAGGGACCAGGTGATGTGTCGGCCAAAAGCGGCAGGTTGAAGGATGGACTCACCACTCCCCCACACGACGGGAGGGACATCGACGAGCCGGAGTGAAAGAGGTTGTGGGGAAACAGCTCTTCAAAGAAGAGGGCATCGCGGGACTCGACGATGTAGTGTCGGGATGGATTCCAGAAGCGCCAGGCTTTGGACTAACGGAAACACCAAGGAAGGTGCAGGGATGTGCGCGGGGAGCAAGCTTGCCGCCTTGCGACAGGGTGGACAGCCATACACTGGCCACGCAACCCGAGACGCGAGCCGGACGGAGGTCACCCCACTGACCGCACCAATGTTGATACGGCGTGGACTGGCGGGAAAGAGGGCCGTGGGGAATTTGGTTCCAAACCCACGTCATGCAGGCAATGGCTTTGAAGTAGAAGCCATCAAAGAGGCCAGACTCGACCCACATGGTCCGGTTTGCATGAGCCATGGTACGGTTCCACCACTCGAAGACGTTGTTTTGGGCTGGTGTGTAAGGCGCCGACGTCTGGTGGTGGATACCGCTAGAGGCCAAAAAAATCGTGGTCTCTCCCATGTACTCGCCACTGTAATTGAAGCGAAAGCGGCAAAGAGGCTAATCACACCCGTACTCTTGCCAGTCCTGAATGACATGAGTGACATTGCTCTTCCGGCGAATGTAGAAAACCCAAAGGTAGCGAGATTAGTCGTCAGTGAGGGTGACGACATATCGTCCATGCTCCCCGACGGACTCGGTTGGGAGAGGACCAATGACATTGGAATGGACTAGGTCCAGAGGGGCACACGCACGGGAGAAAGACTGAGGGTATGAGGACCAGTGCATCTTGCTCTGAGCGCAATCAACGCACTCTGTGGGGCACGGCCAGGGGAAGGAGGCCGGGTCAAGGTCCTTGGCTGGCTAGGTGCAGAGCATGCTATCAACGGTAGCAGTGTGGACATGGCAAAGGCGGCGGTGCAAGATACGTGTGTGCTACGGTGAGAGTGTGTTGGTGACAAACACATGTCATGTGGTGGCTGACGAGGAGGGGATGGAGGGATTGGAGGACAGACAAGGCACATGTCATAGGTTGCCACTGGTGGTGGCGTGCAGAACAACAAGATCGGACAGACGTAACGACACGGTGCAAATGCCACGTGAGTGCAGAACGTCCATGCTCATGCGGTCAAGGGCACTAACGGACAGTAGGATGAGCTCAAGACCTGGGATGAAGAGGACATCAGTCACGAAGACATCATCGGTAGGACCACGGAAATGAACTACACCAACGCCGCGGACAGGCAAGACCTGTCCGGAGCATTTCCGGACACCGGACACATCGCCAACAGGACCAAGCATACCGAAGGCCTCCCGAGAGGCTATCATGTGATGCATGACCCCAATGTCAATGATCCAAGTCTCGGCAGGGTCCTGGACCGGAGTCGCTAGATCACTAACAGTCACATGGCAGTACGCAAGAGACACGAACATAGTGGACGGCAGCGCGAATTGAGACTGTCAGTCCTCAAGCCATGCAACGTCATCACAGAGAGGGGCAGAAGAGATACCAGATAGCACACCAAAAGAGAGCACAAGAGACGATGAAATTGACGAGGAGGCAAGATTCGACCGCAGATCAGTCTCAGTTATGCACGACAGTAATCGGGCACATGGTGACGCAACTCACACTTCCCTTGGGGGGGAGGACGAGGTAGGCCGAGTTGGTGCGCGATGAACTGCTCCATCTGATGCTCATGGGTGGACGGTTTGGGAGTATACATGGAGTATGGAGTGGCAACGCTAGAGCCATGGTAGGAGGAGAACTACACCCATGATGGAAGCAACGGCGCTGACGGTTGTGGATAATGCTGCTGCGGAGCTGGCGACGGTGAGATCGATGTGATTGTCGGAGGAGTGTAGCTGCTAGTCGGGGTGGAGGGATCACGACCGACAAAAACTACAACGGTAGAGGCAATACGGTGCTCACGCTGGCAATGCATGGTGGCGATGATGCGTGCCTCGGCCGTTGGTAGCGGGCATGTGCACCACCTGTGTCCTAGCTGGTCGTAGCTGTGGCAAACCGAGCCACCGCCACTCGACCCGGTCGGCTATTGCTGCTACTGCTAGTGACCTTTGCTCTTCTTGCCCTTGCGCCTCTTCATTCCTAACGACTATGAGCTAGTGGATGTAGGTGCCACGGGGGAAGCAATGACTACGGAGGCGACGGCAGGCCAATTGAGGGCCTCTGTGCGCTGGATGCATGACTCTAGATGAGCAATCGTACGCTTAGGGCATGATAGTGCCCTAGACCATCATGGTGGAGAGGACGTCTTGGGTGCAGTGGACAAAGACGTTGGTATGGGCGCGGCAGTGGCACCGCACTTCATGGTCAAGAGCACGGCTAAAGGGGGTGGAGTAGAGGTGCCTAGGCGACAGAGGATGTCCAGAGCCCCCTGCTAATAAGCAGTGACCGTCCCGGTCTCCCCCATGTGGAGGGAGCTGCACTCCGGCAACAGACGGGTGGTATGAGCCTCGCTGGATAGGCGATTGGGAAGGGTGAGGACGTGCCATGTGGCTGTAGGGTCTGGTGTCCCGCCAGTGGTGAAATCGTCAAGGAAGGGCTTTATGGCAAGGTGTGATGCCAAAGGAGCGACTAGGACGAGGGCGTGTAGTGCGCGACCAGCATCATGCAACTGGTCGGCCTTGGTGGAGTCGTACGAAAAAGTATAGTAGGCTTGTAGGCCCTCACCCTGCACCCAAATGTGGAAGCTAAGCTCCAAGCTCTGGAACTGTTTATCGGCCTGAAGCGGCGGGGGCGGGGTCTCAAAATCCTACAACCCGCACCCTGAGTGGGGCAAGGACTGAGGATATTGTCTGCCGCTGGTGTTGGGTCTGCTGCTTCACCAGGTAACGCATGGCAGCAGACACCGCGAGGCTGGCGTGCCCAGGAGGAAAGAAGGACGAAGGGAAACTGGTATGATGCCAACGGCTATAGCGCTGCAAGTTGTTTCGTCGGTGTGGCAAGCTATTGCTGAATGGCGGCCAGTGGATCGGAGGAGCCGACGACAAAGCCAATGGACTACTGTTGCTGGTGCTGCTGCCGTTGCTACTGGTGCTACCCCCCTGATTCTTAATTTCAATTTTAAATAATTATTGTGTCGTCGAATTTGAGGCAGTTTTTTCTGTCAACGGATTTGAAGGATTGCTATTGCAGTAGTAGTTACTACTACTGCTACTGAGTTGCTATGTGCTGCTACGGTTGCTGTGGGTGTTGTAGTGGCTGTGGTGGCAGCTGCAAGCGCTGTTGAGCCACGTGTGGGGTGGGGGATAAATATATATGTTTTCTGTTGGTCGTCACAGGGAGCTTGTTGTGCGCTGTGAGCCACGAGCAACGAGCAGCAAGCTTGCTGCTCGCTGCTTGCTGCGGACTACGAGCAACGAGGAATGAGCTTGCTGCTCGTAGCTTGCTACTCGCAGCTCGCTACTCGCTGTAGGCAATGGGCAGTGAGCAGCTGCAGCTGCAGCTACTGCTATTGCGAGCTATAGTTGCTAAGAGTTGCTGCTAGCCATTGCTGCAGCTGTTGCTACTGGCTGTTGCAGGCTACTGCTGGTTGCTGATTGCTATTGCTGCTGCTGTAGTCGGCTGCCGCTACTGCTCGCTGTTGCGGCGCATTGCTGCTGCGACGAGCTGCTACTGCTCGCTGCTGGTATTGCTGCTTGCTGTTGCTTGCTGCGAGCTGCTACTGGTGCGAGTTGCCTCGAGTTGCTACTGCACATGGCTGCTACTGGCTGCTGCTGCGAGCAGCAGTTGTTGTTGCTCGTTGCAGCATGATCACACCTGGTTGACGTCGCGACGTGCGTCGTCGTCGTGGTGCGTGACGTCGCTGGCCGCTCACCTCCTCGTGTCACGCGTGGGGGTCTGTGTTGCTAGAAAAATCCGGCAGCATCTCCCCCGGCCCAGTGGTCGTAAGGAAAATGTTGACGCCGCTACCAAGCTGGTCAATGCTGCCAGAAAAAATCCGGCAACATTTCCCTCGCACTGGCGCATATAGGGGTCCGTCGGCGTTGTCTGGCACCAAATGCGCCAGTCTCCTGCTCCTGCTGCTATGCTCTGGCTCTCATACCAAGCTTGAAATCCTAGGCAGCAAGTTGGGGCAACATCGTTGTTGATGAAGCGTGCGAGCTTCCACACTCGTTCCTTAGTGTGATGCCCCCTCAGTCTGCCGCTCTAGAGTTTAAGTGTGAGTGCTTTGGGTTTGTTACTCAGAAATGCGCACGCCAGTGTTAGCGCCAGGAAGCAGCTGAAAACTGGAAGAAACTGATTAGGAATGAAGAATGAGACACAATGGGAGACCCCTCCAACAATGAGCCTCCCCCAGCTCTGTAGTGCTTTTTACTCAGTTTACCAGCCAAACATAAAATAGCTCTATTTTCGGGCAGCCAGGTTTTCTTGGTGAGCCCTGCCAGACGGCCGACAGCTCAAAACCTGGACGTCATCCGTTTTGCCTAAAAACGGGATCATACCATAATATCGACATTGCAAACGCAGTCGTGCAATCAAAATCAGCTAGAAAAGTAGTAGTGAGGAGTTATGGCTGCCGAAACCCAGGCAGTGCCTACACTAATCCTTGGTGACAACAATGCCACACTAGCATGAGATTTGGATACCAAGCAGAGCAGGACGCTACAAATGCAACGGTACAGTCAGATTGAGCACTGGACGCATGCAGACAAAATTCGCAGTTGTAGTGACCGCCTGCGACCCGACCGCTGAGGAGACCTGCCGATGGAGCTGAGCACGTCGTTTGAGGGAGGAGGCTCCTGCGAAGTGCGTGTAGTCCTCAGCGTGCGTCGGCTCCACCAGACGACACTCAAGCAGCGTCGAGTCTCGTCGCTAGTCATCTACACGCTGATGTACGCAAGGCGGGAGGACACAACAGAGCACAATTAGAGATGTGAGAAAAAAAGAACATGAGCGTGTTCACAATAGGGTCCCAAGTTGTCCTTGTCATTGGTGACGAGTGAAATTAGATGTCGAGAATACGGACCACGCCATGGGTGACTGGGAAAGGGGGTCGGGCAGAGATATGTGTATGCTGACCGTTGGGAAAGATGACTGTTTTGGTGAGGCTTACTTTTAGGCTTGTGTGGTTAGCTTTCATTCGGAAAAGCTGTCAGGTTCGATTGAGTTCTCCAACTAAGCGGATAAGTAAGGTTGTGTCGTCTGCGTATCCTGAAAAACGTCGATAGTAAAAGGATAAAGATGGGACTTGGAGGTGCCATTTGATGTATGCAAAGATAGGTTCCATGGTACAGATATAGAGGAGATGTGCCAAGGGGCATCCTTAGCGGACCCTTGAATGAAGGGTGATGTCTAGGGAGAGATTTCCATTGATAAGTAGGCGTGTGGTGGTGTTCTTGTGTAGGAGTTGAACCCCTTTTATGAATTGTAATGGCATGCTGAGATGGAGCATAGTGTGCTTCAGACAAGGTCTGCTTAGCGTGTCATCTGCTTACAACTAGAAAGGAGAATTGTTTTGTGTTTTGGATCACCCAGTGTTGGATATTATGGAGTTGAGAGAGTGTGTTGGATGGTTAGTCCGTCTGGGACGCACAGAGCGGACTATTTTTTGGAATTTTACCTGTCTTGTACCATGTTGTGGGGGTGGGGGGTGGGTGATGTTCCCGCCCATGAGGAACGTTTTTGGAGGTCGGTTCACGTCCGCTTCCTTCATCCCATGTCTGAACGCACTGTGTGCGCAGTGCATGCAGTCATGCAGCGCTGCTCTGCGCTCCGAATTCACTTGCTGCCAAGTTGTGATGCTCACTGTTTGAACGGACTTGTGGCTGCAGCCTGCGAGGGTGCCTCTATCGCACCTTCCTCGACGACGTTACTACCCGAAGGGGACAATCGCCGGAGTGAATCAGTTGATTTTCCCTCCCTCTCTCTCTCTTTCTCTGTGGCCTCGCCTTCTGCACACCAGTCCTCCTCCCAGCGAGTCTCTCTCTACTTCGTTTGCGAAGTACATTTGCAAGTTTTCCTGCCGATCGGAGGGCCGGCTCGACTTCCCTCGAAGCAGTGA
>SZWC01000584.1:232553-261532 GCA_023375785.1 Penium margaritaceum | reverse complement strand
AAAGAGAGAGAGAGAGAGTGTGAGAGAGAGAGAGAGATGGAGAGAGAGAGATAGGGGGGGGGAGAGAGGGAGGGAGGGGACGGGAGAGCGCAGCTGCGGAAAGAGGGAGAAGCGCCTGACATGCAGCGAAGAGAGTGGTACGATCGCCGCACTGGTGGAACCTTTACCCTAACCCGCGATCCAGCCATCGCAATAAAATGCCATTTCATGCCCTTGAGCTGGGGCGTGATTTTGGGCAAGTAGCGACGGCGGCTGCCACAGCGTACCTTTGCTCGGCGTCTTGCCGTCTGCGGGAACGGCGTCCGCCATCTTCGCCACCCACTTCATCTCGCCTCCCTCGGGTTGAGCCGCCTCCGGTTGCGTTGATGCCATGTTGGTGGCGCTGTCAAGAGAGGAGCGCCCTGGCTAGTGTTCCGGCGAGCTTGTTGGGACGCCGGCGTGGGGAAACACGAAGATTGCAAGGAGACGAGTCACGGCTGGAAGTGTAATGGAGAAGTTCAGTCAAGGATGAAAAATTGGCTACCGAGAATACAGACTTTAGGACGATGAGAAAAGCATATTTCTTCAGTGCGGCATCTCGACAAGACAGCCGGGAGCAAGGACGCTGACGTGACGCGTGAGGAGGTGGATGGCGGGTGAGGGATGGAGAGTCATGGTGCGATGGTTTAGAGTAGTCGGCGACAGCAGCATAGCCATGCGAAGAGACATGCATGGGACCATTTCGTGTGATGTTGTGGGTATTGCATGGCATGGAGTGGCAGCCTTTGCGCCGGCAGCGGTTTGCAGGGAAGGAGGCCTGTGATGCATAGGGCCTATTTGTCGCACGTTGACTGGGACTCCAGTACAGGCGAACGAGAGGCTGTGAGTTGTGTGAAGTGCTTGTAGGGCTGGGATCGTACGGCGAACGGCCGTTTTCTTGATGTGCCGCCCAGCGAAGAACGTCGACTTGCACGGCATCCATCGGCCCTAGCTGCCCCCGACAGAGGGTGACTGCAAATCGTAGGGTCCGGTCAAGCTTCTCCATAAATCTGGCCACGAACCTACTCGTCAATGACCGGAAATGGATTTTGAGGATATTGCATTTCCCGCGTTTTCTCTTGTGCTGTATCTGTGACGCTGCGTTTCCCAGTCTGTGTTGTAGTTCGGAGCGTATTGGCTGTACAAGAAGAGAGTTTATGCCTCATGTAAATGGGTCCCTGTATTATCGACTAGGCATTGCAGTGATGGAGCGGCCAAAGCCCGTGTGCTAGTATGCTGCAGATGATTCCGGTGATGTGGCGTTCTCAAAGAGAGAGCAATGAACATTCGTGCCGGCAGTATCTAGGGACAGTTTTACCTTTACTGGACCTGCGAAGCAGCGGTTTCCAAAACAAAGAAGTTTGTGATAATTTTGAAACAAACCATCACACAATTAACTTAAGACTGGTCTTGCGACGAGTGCATTTTATTCCTCGGACTGTGGATTTTCTTTTCCTTGACTCCAACGAATCCTTGGCCGGCTTGCTGAGTTCACACTTCGTCCCAACTTTCGGGAGTCGGAACTCCAGTTGCCACATGGCATGTACAGTCAGCTTTTACCGACATCCTTCCTATGGGGTCATTTGCCAAAAACTATTTATTTCCTCGCCATTTGCCTCAGGCAGCAGGATGCTGCCGCCTTTTCGCAAGCTCCAGTTTGGGCAGAGGCCACCGTCAAGTTGCGTGCGCGACGGGACGCTTGTGTGCAGGACTGCATTTCCGCTCCCCGTGGACAGGTTTCCGACAAACACATTCACAACCGGCACTTCCGGGACAAGAGCAGTTGAATCGTCTACCGTTGGATGCGGGGTCTGCCGGCCTGTCGACGGTGCTTTTTGCTCGAACAAGACGAGGACCAATTCGTGAACGGGGTTATCAGTTCGAGTAAGACCTGTCCCAGCTCGATAGTCTCAAACCCTTTGGCAAGTTTAGTCGAGGGAATGAGCGCCAAGGCAAGACAAGCCATAATGGGTTAGCAAGGGATATTTTTTTAGGATTCACGAATAAAGGGCACGAGAGAATTATTGTGTTCACATCAGAAACGCTTTCTAACATAAAAATAGCAATGGGGTTACTCTGATGATAATTTGTGAAATTCCCGGGCACATGTTGCTATCTACAAGAGTAGAACAAAGCCATAATGAAGTGTTTTGCCAAGCGAAACATGGATGGTGAAGGTGTAGAGTTACGCAAAGGAAAATCATAGAAACATCCACATTTGGGTAATCTGATCTTAGCATCAATTTGGCTTTGATGACAAAATTTCGAATTGTCAAGCTCGTATATACAAGGAAGAAAACAATAATGATGCATACTTGGGGTCTTCCGCTCTCGAGTTGAGCAACGAGTGTGACGTTGCATCATAAAAGGCCCCTCCAATCGTATCCGCTAACAAGATGGGAGTTTTAAGGTAATCGAGACGCGTCTTTATACATGTCTGGCGTGTCAAAGAGTCGACAAACTAATATCAAAACATCGATACCGTTCCTAGTAGTTTTGTTCAACATTTTGGGGAGTAGTTGAACCTGTGAGAACCTTCTGGAACGGAACACCGCAAGTCGCTGCAAGTGGTCGGAATGCCCTCAAGCAAACAATGTAAAAGGCTAGATGTTAGCACGTTGTAGGTCATAAGCAAAATGGCGAAAATACCCACATGAAGAGATTGGGGAGTCTAGCACGGCACCGGGGTAACACACCCATGCCCTTTCGGTCGCGATGTTCGAGTACACACGAAAATGAAGGTGGGTGCGAGTTAAGACAGCCGTTGGTATGATAATCCATGTTTCACAAGCTGTCATGATGTGTTGGTTTATGGGCTTTGAGCTTCTCTGAGTGGTAGATAGGGTTCAATCGTTAAAGGTTCTGGGTTTGCTCCCAGGATGCTCCAATAGCTACATTCCATTACGTATGGTGCAATCTAGCCACCTTATTCACATGTGCTTGACAGGTAGGGTTTCCTCCATGGTCAAGACCCGTGCACTTTCTGTTTTGCGCCAGTGCCCCAAGCAATCCCACGATATTGGTGCTGACATGTTGTGCATTCCATCTACGATCGAGATCTTGGTACACGCCGGTTTGTACCGGTACCTCGGGAGACTGAGCACTGAATGGATGAGCCTTTGTACGCTCTTGTCAGACATATGTAGCTTGCATGTGGCTGGGACCTGGACTTCCGCTGACATGTTACAGCGTCTAGGACCTAAACTTGCCTATCTTGGCTAGTCGGTGATGGAAGTGTGTCGCCGTAGAGTCTATGTGTTTGAGGTAAAATGCATTTTCTCTCGTCGGTCTAGATCTGGGAACACAGTTGTCTATTTCGGTGCCTCGTCAGACCTCCATTGTGTCGCTTGATGTGTTGTGACACGTGTATTCCCCGCTCGTGCCTTTTGGTGCGACAAGGATGCCGGGGCCTTATGAGATAGCTGCCAGTCCCCAATACATAAGCTCTCAATAGGGCTCGTTACACTCTCCCATTGTTCTTAATGCGTTTCGGACTTTGCCAGGTTTGGCCTTCACTCCCTGCCCCTCACACCCAGAGCCCATGACAGTTTTGCATGTGCCTGCACGGCGGAATGAATTCTATCTTAGAGCCCAAAGCTTCTGTGTTGAGCGGTGTAGCCCTGCCACTTGACGAGACACTACTTTACATCAAACTTCTGTGTTGGTGGTGTCCAGTTATACCTCCTACGATGCCCCATGCCTATGCCAAGGCAATCCTCTCACAATTAATTGTCCCCTTCAGGTCCCTATAGATGTTGAGTCTAGTGATGGAGAGAACACAATGGATAGCCGTGGTGTCAGGAAGTCAGGGCTTTACGACAAGAGGTGTCTATTTTTCTTCGATCGTATAAAGCCCAAGCCAAATGTGAGCTTTGAATTCCCGTCCTCGTATCGTACGTTTGCCGATATGAGTAGGACACATTCACCGTTCTCAAACTCGGTGTTTGTCACACGCTTCTCGCGAAGTGAATCCATGGAAGTGACCTACGGACTTCACCCACACGCATTGCCATGATGGAAACGAACAGGTTCCGAGCAATCAATGGAGTTTGAGATGTTTCATTGCTCCGCTCAACTCATGCTACAACACATCCGACAACACAAGCGGCACATGGGTACTAGAATCGATGGCCGGGAGACTGGGCAGATTGAATTGCATGACGATCATTCAGTTCCCGACATGTCGATTTGGTCGTTATCACATTGAGGTGGACACTCTAGCTCTGAGCTAGACACGATATCTGGAAATGCATGCCACACACGCTCAAAGCCAAGGTGGTACATCTTTATCTTGCATGTTTACATGTTCGATTGAGGGTTTGTGGGTTGCAGATCTGAATGTGACTCATTTTCACACTATTTGTTAAGTTGCATAAGTAGTCGCCACTCGGGTTAGAATACCGGGTGCTGGGGTCAACTCCACGGGTGGCGCCAAGGCCCCACGCACAACCATCGTACGTGAGTGGCCTCGTCAACTTCATCTCCTACATCATTCGCTACTCCCTTGCTTTTTCTCGTATGCATTTATCTCTCAAGTGTTACAACGCTTTTCTGATCCATGCCGCAACTGCCAAGTGTACAAGCTCTCCTCCCACCAACTTTGTACTATTGATCCTCACACATCTTGTTTTGCCCTTACCTATCGGTATTGTAGTGTGGATGGGGAATCTATCTATTAGAAGAAAGGAGGGTGTGTTCTATCACCCCTCTCTTTTTCAGTCGTGGTATTTCTATCGTCACAACCACAGGAATGGAAGCTACTAGAGAGAACAAGATACAATAAAAGCAGCACCAACAATCTCTGTTGCTAAGGTTATCCTATATGGACCCCAGTGGCCACCAAGCATCGGTAACAACAAACATTGTTATTACCAAGGGGTTCCAATTAGGATCCCAACTGCCAACGACCAACACCAAAACAGCAATGTTAACGAACCTTACACTTACAATAGCACGGAAATAGCATCATCGATGCAACAAAGCAACAATAACAGTCTTTGCTACTATGTTGGTCTGATCGGGACCCAATACATGCGGTAATCATCTTCGACTCCAGCTCTATCAGGACCTAACTGTTGCTCTCGGAAGTGTTGGATTTTGCAGGGCAACATCTTCAGCTCCATAAACTACCCTCTCGGAGTGGCTTCCTTTGTAGCCACCCCTCTACTCCTTCTAGCCATGATGCATATCCTAGTCTACCGGGAAAACACTACGACACTGTCTCCAACATGGCTGGTGTGTCAGTTGCTTCACCAACTGCCCAAAAGAATCGATCGCCCAAGTGGTCATTTCCTCATATTCAACGAAATCTCGAATCATATCAGCCATGCAACAAACTCTCAACTCCTTTGTTGGTAGTGGCTTCTTACATAGTACAACAATTGCGAATGTTGGTATCCACTCTTGGCCTTTCGTGGTAGTGATACAATACCATAAAGGTAGCAGTCCCAAACGCTAGCCACTCATCCATTGCTGCAACTCTCCCTGCTACCACTATGAAGCCACCAAGATGGTATCACTACCAAATTTCCAGCGTATATTCCTCTCTCAATGAGGTATAGATAAGAAGAACGCAATTGACCCCATTATCACCGCCTATGAGGAGGACGTAGAGCGTGACTAGTCATCAGAGTGTCAGCTTTTGGACCTAGACCACATGCTGGATAAGGAGTATGAGTCAACGCATACTTCATTTGTGAGGATGCAAAGGTCAATTATGTGTGCGGCACGGCATTAGATAAATCTCCATCATGTTATGACGTGCCATGGCCAACTCAAACACCTCTTGAGCAATGACCTCATCAAACCCTGTTAGGTCCTCTTGTATCCCTTAGAAGCTGCTGCAAGTGAAGAAGCATCCACACCAAAATACCCAACATTGTTTGATTATCTTGATTGACTTGTAGAGACATTGTAAGCTAACAAATTGTATCTACAGCCATACTAGCCGCATCACCAATTGCCAAACTTGAGGATCATGTTACTACACCCCTTGCATCACTCGTCACAATCGTACTAGATAAAAGCACTGCTCGTGCTTCTACACTTCATAATCTCAGCACGCACGTCACGTGCACCAGCGAGCTTAGTTTTTGGACGAGCAAAACCGTTGCTGCTGTCTTTTCAGGTGCAGATGTAGCCACATTTGTGAACATTGCTTCACAAGTAATAATTGCAATAGATACCTTTGCATCTTCTACACTCAAAGTGACTACTGTTGTGGCAACTACAACCGTCGCCACACCATCACCACTGATGCATCATCCTCCTCCGACTCTCCATAGCATTTTCTCCCCCTTGTATCAGTGGCAGCAACTAAGACCACATTATCTATAGTGGTAATCATTGAAGCATATTTTTTGGTCGTGTTCCCTACTTTGACTGTCACTATCTTGGCTGCATTTACTACCTTGGTACATACAGGGTTCATCTCACATTGCAACTACGCTTGATGAGCTCCATAGCTTCTTATGTGCATCTTGTGTCTTTTTGTACTGATATTTTTAATGTGCTCCCTTTGGGGTCTCCACCTCTCTTGGTTTGGTTAGTCTTGATGCCTGGAGGCCTCGACTGTATGTCCACACTCATTCCTCATGCCCATTGGGGCAAGGAAAACTCTACCAAGAAACAATAGTAGAGTGGATTGTATGTCGTCATGCCTCTTGATGAGGAGCAGTATGCAATACTCCAAGCTGACTTGCAATGTGCGTGAGATGAGCATGAAGAAGCATTATATGGCCAGTGTTTTACTAAAGAGTGTCTAGAGCGGTATCAATGTGACCATGTGGAGTTCACAAATAAGACAACTAACATGGTTGTATCGCGTTTGCAACTCATGATGCCTTTGTCTCTTCTAGTATGCATGTGCTTTTGTTTTTGGCTTCACTTCTACCTATTCCCCGACAAGAATAGTTCAGTTATCCTCCGTCTCCATCACCATAAGAACAGTAGTTGGCACAGTGAGTGCTGAAGAGATTACATCATCATAGTCATGTCCATGAGATTTTGCATCACCCCGTCCTCTCTAAAATCTGTATCTAGGAGGTACACTAAAGGGAACAACTGTAGGAGTACAATCATAGGATTGTCCTTCTGTTTTTCCTCAAGGCTTCCTATACCCCTTGTTCTCTCACCACGGGCTGCCCTGAAAATGTCACTAATCAGATTACAACTTAAGCTATGCATCCATTATGTCACCATCTTACAAATCCTATTGACACCTTCTCGTTGATACGTAGTCGCAACACTGTCACTCAAAGCGCTACCCGGATTATGCTCACTTTGCTTATGATGCGCGCAAAAAAAAGTGCTACTATGTATAGAGTATGTATTCTCACCACTTTGTGTGACCTCTATATGGAAGCGCCTGGGCACTTTCGACTATCCTCTCCATTGTCAATGGCATCATTTTTGGATTCTTTGACATGTTTCACAGTGTAAAGGCAATTGAGCTTGAGAGTCTTGCCGTTGTACAGTTATTTGACGATTCTCATCCATACATGAGTGCCTCACGGGTGTTTGTCTCCCAGTGGCTCATTGACTAATGGAGCACCTTGAAGAAGAAAATGATCTTTTGGGAAGTAGTGGCTATGGTTACCACTACCACACCCATACCTCATCCTCCTTTTCCTCCATGACCCCCATTTCATCCTCCTCATTTTCTCCCCATTTGGTGACCTAGGGCTTGGGGAACAGCGGGCAAGGTCTTGGTCGAGATGGTAAGGACATGGGTAAGGGTTCCTCCCAACCGTCCTCTCTATCTGCACCTGGGTCGGTGACTTGCAGGAATTTTGGGGTAGCTTGATACTCTGTCCAGAATTGTCTTGTTCAATCCAACAATGCTCGCCTGGCCTTTGCCATCCACCCTTACCTGGACTACTTTGCTCACAACAGCAATACAACATCCTCTGCATCTTCCATTTCTTCCTCCTCCTACAGCCGCTCTTCCACCACCAACACTGCAAGTGACGTCTGTTCCACCAAAACTACATCCGGTCTCACTCCTTACTTTTGGGAGAGGCCCCCACCCCATGCGGACCCCACCTACTTTGGCCCACTGTCTGGACCATACATGCCTCTCACCCGGTTTCTACCATATGGGTAGCATCGGCTTTTTTCGAGTGTGGTTCTTATCCCTCCATCGTGTCAGAAATAATGCTGGTTTATGGAAACCCTTGTACACATCAGTCAACAGTCGTGCCTTAGTGACGAGGGAGATAAGGGTGTCTGGGATGCGTCTGGATTACTTACATGTGAATCTAATAGAGCCTTTTATGGCGTGACGACATGGCATGGGAATGTGTAGTAATGTCTTCTAGCTGATGATGAGTAGTAGATCGAGGACGAGCAAGCTATCACCTTGCCTTGCTCTCTTGTAGCATGTGGTCACTCATGCCCATTCAGCCCCCCTATCGCCATGGTTGAGGTCAGTCATATTGTGTTGTCTATTCATATCTTATGTGGGTTCTGAATCCTTGATTCGGGCACCATCCACCACATGAAATCACATCATGCCTCCTCGGTTTCCTTTTGTCTTATAAACACTGTTCATGTCATTTGTACCGTCTCTGGCTAGTTACCCCGTGTTGAGGACGTTGATAATGTTTGTTGTATGGGTCGTGGTAGAGAGCTCTTTCTCCATTCTTTCTTGCATGTCCCAGCTGTAGAGATGTTTCTTCCTTGTGCCACGACCCTTGACCGGAAGGCCTTCAACCTCTCCATTATTCATTGTGTTACGAGTATGATACTTACCACAAGTCTCATAATGTTTTAAGACTTGTTGTATGATCGTTGAACCTCGTCCCTTCATTTTCACCCACCACATCCATACCTGCCTTGGTCCATGCTGTACGTTCCCTCTCCGTACACATTATGAGCTCATATACCACCACCTCCGCCACACCTTAACTGTTGACTGTCTTTGTTGCAGTCAACTCGCTCATGATTGAGATGCCTCTTCTTCCCCCCTTCCTGCTCCATTGGCCTTCTTGAATGTGCTCAGGAGAAAAATCATTGTTCAAATTTCTACACTTCGGAGTCTCGTACATTCCACTCCCTTGACCTATTGCATGTTGATATCATACGGCCATTGCTCATGACGTCTCGGGGGGGGGGCTGTTAGGTTTTCTACTTCACCAATGATTTTCCTTGCATGCAATGGGTCTTCTCCCTTCCTTCATAGAGGAATGTTTGTGCCCACTTTGATTTGTGGCCTCCCTAGGCAGAGCTAGCTTGTGCCACATCTGCATTTTTGGTCATATCATGAGAAGGACTTAATGGGACCCATTGTCCACTTCAGTGCACCCAAGGTGTGTATTTTAAAACACATGTTGTTACATCCTCGACATACAAGAGTTCCTATACTCTGTCCCTTGGTGCTTCGGTCCTCAAACTTATGGCCCATTGCGTGTCAACCTGAGGAGTTCTATGTCGTTCGACCAAGGGTATTTTGGCCACTTTCCTCGATCTCCAGTGTTCTGCTTTAAAAGCTTTAGGCACATTTGACCACTTTCCACAAGTTACAATATAAAATTCACAAAAAAATCAATGTTTTGATTGTTTTGGTCAAGTTATCGACAGTGCTTGACTTGAATGAAAGAATCCCTTGATATTCTTAAAACCCCCAAAATTCTCCGTAGCGTTTCTCAAAGTGACCACTCACGACGTGGCATCACATGTGTTGCTTAACTCGAATACCCAAGACCTAACATATGCCTTTTTTTTCTTCACACTGTTGTGTACATAAGTTTGACATGCTTGACACTTATAATCAAAGTGTACTTACTGCGAAATACAAGCTTTCCAGCTATCCCAATTCCTCGAATTGTCTTCTGTCCTGCTCTTGATCCCCATGAAACACCTACGTTCCACTTAGTGTAACAATTGGTGATAGGGCAAAGCTTGAGGTGCAACCCATGCATTGCCTACCACGAAAGAACCTCGCACAAGTCTTCAGAGCATCTCTATTGTTTAGAATTTTGTAGACCTCACGATTACAATGGTGAACGGAGTGAGCACACCCGACAATGACTAGTAATAACTAACAAAGACATGGCAATGGAGGATTAGCAACACGCGGTCAACAACAATCTCGAGGTGAACTATATGTCAAAGATAACTTTTGTGACAATTGACAAAGCACCTACAACCCCAATGGCCAACTTGGTGATGGAACCCTTGGGCTCGGCGAACCCTTCACTTCTGCCATTGTCCTTTGAGTCGACACCTGGCACGATGGAAGGCATCAACAGACATGCTCATGATTATGACGAACGTTTCTTAGAAGCTATCAAAATTGTGATCCTTAACACTCGTATACCCTAGCAACTCAATGCAACATTGGAGGATATTTGGAATGCATGCGTATGAGAAGTAGTACACGCCAAGAGAAATCGTCAACCATTGACCAAATCCCAATTCAAACGCACACTTCATGAGCTACTGGATCATGCAAACTCTGAAAGACTGACGATTTGGATGTGATCCAATCTAAAGAATTTCCAATGGTAGTAGGAGACGAGAAAAACTAGATCAGTGGCTGAGGCGGCTGCTCTCACATCATAAACTGCAGAAACTTCACCTATAGAGAAGATAAATCTGACACGCCACAACTTATTGACTCCACCGGAGAACTAGATGGACATCGTGCATGCCATATTTGCGTGCTTTGGAAAATTGAAAGACAAGTCTGACACATGGTACATGCTAGAACGCCTATATCACCAGTAGAAAATGACAAAGTACACTCGATGTTTCCACACAAGCATCACCAACAGTGAACTCACCCCCGGTGAGTTCTCTTTCTACTTTAACAATGACATCAAGCACAACAAGTTGCAAGCAATCACCATATTGGCATCCAAGACAATCTTCTATGAATGATCACAATAGCCAGTTACATTGACAATGTTGACTACAATACTCAGGTGCATGAATCCAATAATTGGTGGTCCCAAGGTTACACGCCATTGTGTGCTTGTGCAAATTCATAGTTGATAAAAATATTATCTCTGATGGAGATTGATGTCATTGATCAACACAATAATCAGATGTGCTGGATTTCTGGAAAGCCGTGTCACGTATTTTGTGACTGCTTAAGATGGTAAGAATAGGCCAAAAGGGGGAAAGGTCGCAGGGATAGAATGAGGAGTTGGGAATCAGCAAATGGCAGGAGTAGAAGGCAAAACTCCTGTCCGGTCAAAAAATCTACATCTACATCGTACATGTAAGTGGCTCACATTGCGGCAGACGAGGGTTCCTGAGATTGTAAAGTTTAATGGCGGATACGAGGACGTCCAACCGACGGTACTACTGTGAGAACAACTAAGAGTTTCTAAAGTTGCAGACAAGTAGCTGGGCTTACAAGCCAAATTGGGGGTCTTTGAAGGGAAAACTATTGAAGGAAAGGTACATATCCCACTACACTTGGATTGAAATGCAACATATGCCATTGGAAACTTTCCACACGACTGGTGACCATGAACTCTTTGTTGTGATTCTCGTCCTCAAGACATGGCGTCATTAACTCAAAGCTGCCGGTGGGTGTGTAACAATTGTGACTGCCCACAACCCGTTGATGTCTCTTCAAACTCAACAAAAATTACCAAGACGACACGCGCATTGGAGCAGATACATGAGTTGCTTATCATTTTCATGGGAGTACCAGCCAGAGCACATCAACTGTGCATAACAACTAAGCTTTTAACATAGTGCCCTAACGTTTCTGGCATACTCGGGGCTCGTCTCAGCTTTGGGAGCATATGGACCATTTTCCGTTTCTCAGCAATTCAGGTCGTTGTCCCGCTTGACTATGCTCAACCACAGACTTGAGGAGGAGGAGCCAGTGAGCGAGTGAGCACACAAAAGTGTGCTCCACACACCAGTGGCGTGTTTTGCTCGCCCCCTTGCATGGCTTTGCTTACACGCCACGGAAAGGTGGCTTTCACCCTCTCAGCAAGTAGCATAATGGCTACACTACCCGTTGATAGGTTTTCTTAGAGGAGAGCCTCCGACAACGGATGCGTTCAACGGCGGGAGTAAAATGGTGACTGCAAGTGCACGATGGTTGTATTACCTCCAGTAGCATGTGTAACAAGGCAACCGTACCCTCTGCCATGAGACATGCGCGATAAAAAAAATGCGGATTACCGATAGACTAGAGAGACCGTCAATCTAGATGATTGACGGCCGGGCACTTCTCTCACTAGGCATCCGGTGCAAGGAGAGCACACGGTTTGGGAGCAAGTACCTTGCTGTAGCAAGCTAGGAAAGCAGTAGGCAAGGGTAGGAGTAGCCGGCCAGAGAGTAAAAAAACCCTTTACTCAGCTCATTCTAATTAACATGTCATAACTTATGATAATCAGTGTTTTCTACTTTTGGCTTCCAGACCTCTCCAAGTCCATCTTTTTGCTGCGACCGTGCGCTCTAGACATAAACGATTAATCTCTAAAGAGCACACACTCTCACATCTGGTATCACAACCACAGCCACACGTTGGATGGAAGCGCTGTCAAAGCTTGACAATCTTCAAGGAGCCGAAGGCATGGAGTTTGCCGGATAACATCGAGGCTTATCACGAGGGAGATTGCTTGACCAGAATTCAAAGCCAACGCACGAGCCAACCTCTGGTTTTTTTTCTATTTTTCCTGAGCATCCACACAACCTACCGTGCAAGCGTGGAAGACAACGGATGACTCCCACGTACTTTGACGACTTCTGACTTTCACCCCAGACTGCCAAGTTACTGCCTTTTTTATTGCTACCGATATTCTGTCAATAGTTTTTTAAGATCTCCGATGGCCAAAAGTCATCAAGAGCCGTGGAGCAGACCCTACAACAGACTGTAGTGCAAGTGTGAGCCCTCAGGCTGGTGAATGGACGGCTCAATTGGCATATGGATGACTTGCCGGACGGGACTGAAGCTGGACAGGTCCGGGCGGCCCAGCCAAGGAGTCCGCCAAGACCAAAGCCAATGGCTCCTGAACCGTTTAAACCCTCAGTTAAAGGTGAGAGCATTCGGACGTGGTTTTTTGGCATGAGCAACTTCTTTGGGGCTCTGGGTCACTCTCCTGGGGACAAAACTGTGCACGTGTCACTTGTGGTCACGCTACTACCGTAGTTATTTGTACATCCCCTTAAAACAATTATTTTTCATTCACCTATGCTCACACCTGAAATTATGGTTCACTTGTGAGAATCATCCTCATTATTCTGTCCATATGGGTTTTATACACAGACCTTGTTGCTCATTGTTGTGCCATGAGAGAATCACTTCCAAAATTGGAAATTCATGAGTTCACCAATGGAAGTTTTCCTTTCCAAAGTTTCAATGAAAGGGAGCATCTAGGCCAGATCAGGTGCAGGACAACTGCATCATTTCAGCACTTGATCTTGGCAGAGGAGAGCGAGTGAATCGTTGTTTGCTCGTTCACGCATTTGCAGTGACGTGCACTTTCTTGCGGGTGCTGGAAAGTGCATGTCAGCGCTGCATGTTGTTTCCTTGCTCCTGATTGGATGTAAAATCACCGTCAATTGCTGAGCAATCGACAGCGAGCGGTTTACACAGTCGCTTCATAAAAGCATATGCCACTGTTTGGCAATCCGAGCTTCCTCACTTGAATTGAATAAACCGTGCGTTCACTTGTACACTCCAAGACTTGAGCTCTACATAGCCACATGGGAGGATTTGAAAAGCGGACCTTGAAAGGACTGTGCCTTGGGAGAATCACCTCCAATCTTACAGAAGGGGCAAATCTGGGTGAAAATGGAGATCACATAACTAAGTGAAAGAACATGAACAAATGTATAAATCACTACGGTATGCGGAGCAACATTGGAGTGGTAGAGGCAGGTGAATGTACTACCCACTCAAGGTGGAGGTGGAAACGCAGCTGTACAACATGTCGTGTTGTGGCCGCCAGGCGCAAGACAAGTTGAAGCACGCGTGCCGAGAACATGGGAGCAATTTGAGCAAGCAATGAAAGATCGTTTTGATCTCGTGAATACTTCCATGGTTTCACGTAATAAGCTGAAGCAACTGAAGTAGGTTGGCTCACTCTAGGAGGACACGCGTCCATTCTTTGCGCTGTGCCCGGAGATCGACGACATGAGCGAGCCGGACATGGCAGACAAGTACCATGACGGCTTGAACGCAAAGATTCAATGCATGCTAACACTTAGTGGAATCATGGAGTTCCAAGCGATGGTGGTCATTGCAGAGTGCGTTGACGTGCTATGCTACTATTGAGGGGGTTTCCCTGAGAAGTAAGAGAATTTCCAGTGTCAAGCGCAGCATGAACAAGATGATCCCATGGAGATCGACACAGTATAATGAGGCCATTATCATAGTAAGCTACGTGGTGGGTGCTGTTGGATCTGTAAGGAGCGTGGGCACCAAAGAAAGGACTACAAGAACAAGCAGTAGAGAAACGACAACTAGTAGTAAGTGGCAAATGGCTAACTGTTGGAAAATAATCGTCCGCATTAGCTCACACTATTCTTGAAAGTCTTTCGGCAACTAGGGGACTGCTCAGTCTATTGCTGCGGAGCGAAGGGGGTGGGAGCGTTTTGGGTGTCCTCCTGAAAGCCGAAGTTTCATCGACTTGTTTTGCGGATGTCGAGGGATGCCAAACCCATCAAGAGATAAAAGACTTGTTGGATGGTGGTGCATCGCACTCATTTATCAGTGATGAGCTGAAGGAAAGGTCGAGGCTAGCACAGCTACCTGGAAAGCCAATGAAGGCCAAGTTGGTGCAAGCGGAGCTAGAATAAAAATTGCCTCAAAAACCTTTCACGGTCCATCTAGGTAAGCTGTCCAGCAAGGTGAATTTCTGGAAGTGACCGATGGATGCTTAAGACGCCATTTTGGGACATGATTGGTTGCACTCGTGGACTACTGTCGTGGATTGGGTGCGGAACCAGGTGAAAGAAAAGAAATACATGGAGCACATTGTTTTTTCGTCGTGGGTTAAGGAGAAGGAATCCTAAGTAGAACAGGTACCAAAATTGACTTACGTGCAGTTGAAGGGCTGTTAGCGCAATGTGGACCAAGTGTACCTTGTGTGGGGATGGAAGAATAAAACAGCGGAAGAGGTGGAAGTATTGCCAACATAGGTAAAGGAACAAGAGGAGAAGCAACAAAAAGAACCAACATTGGAGTTTTCTAAAGGCCTCAATGGAGTGATAGATAGCTATAGTGATGTGTTTCCTACTAAACTGCCAAAGGGTTTACCACTGAAGCGAGATGTCAGCCACAAAATTGAGCTGGTTCCAGGAGCGACTCCAACGATGCATGTTGCTTATCGCATGAGCAAAAATGAGCCTGGCAAGTTGAAGAAGCACTTGGAGGAGCTAAAGGAGTAGGGGTTCATCAGGGCGATATCATCGTTGTATGTTGTATCGGTCCTCTTTTTGATGAAGAACACAGGGGAGCTACCAATGTCCATGAATCCAAGACTACCAACCACTAAACGATGTAACGATCAAGAACCGACACCCACTACCAAAGATCAAGGAGCTGTTTGACCAGCTGAGGAGAGCGCTATACTTTAGCAAGATTGACATGCGCTCTGGATACCATCAGATTCGGATTGCGGAACAGGATGTGGAGAAGACAGCATTTCGGACGCAATGTGGCCATTTTGAGTACCTCGCCATGCCGTTTGATTTGACCAGGGCTCCAGCAACGTTTATAAGCCTCATGAACATGATCTTCCACCCTCGTTTGGAATAGTTTGTAGTGGTGTTCCTTGACAACACCCTCATCTGGAAGAGCACCAGCAACATCTTTGGAAGGTCTTGGACATTCTTCGGAGAGAGAAGATTTTTGCAAAGCTCTTCAAGTGTAAGTTTGAGAAAAGGGAGGTGGATTTCTTTGGTTACAACATGAGTGGCAAGGGTCTCCACATGGACCCAAAGAAGGTAGAAGCAATGAAACAGTGGCCGACACCAAAGTGCTTGCGCGACATCCAGGTTTTCTTGGGGTTTGTTAACTACTACTGGAAGCTTATCCAAGGGTACGTCGATAAGAGTGCGTTGCTGACCTTGCTGCTAAGGAAGGATCACCAGTGGGAATGGGGCACGAATGAGCAGAAGAGCTTTGAGGAGGCTAAGTCTGCAATGTGAAACGCTCCGGTCCTAGTGCATCTGGACTCATCCAAAGAGTACGTGACGGCGACGAACGGAAGCGACTACGCCATTGGGGCAATGTTGTTTCAGGATCAAAAGAAGGGGCCGTAGCTGATTACGTACGTGCGTAGAAGCTTCCTAGCAACACAGCCGTTGACCGGGCGTCGGTGCCTGGTCAAACGGTGACGACATTCACAGGTCGTACACGCAACGGCAAGGGTTTGGCTAGGAGACACAAGACACAGTGTCAGAATGCTTCAATATAGCATATGCAGAGAGAGATGACAACTGACAGGTCCAGGGCATAAATACCTGCCGCGGCGCACGGCGGGTGTCGCACGCGGCAGTCCAAGAGCTGTCCTAAAACCGGCCCAAAACCACTGTTTTGGCCGTAACTCTGCGCACACATGTCAGAATCCTATGCCGTCTGAACCTAGACGTGCAAAATCAAAAGACGCACGCAACGACTGATCACATGCATGCATCCATTGACTGACAGCGAGTATACAATGCAAAAACATGCAAATGGACCTCATGCCCAGTCCGCCAAAAGGCGCCTGCAAGACGTAGAAGGCACAGCAAGGAGTCCCGGTGACATCTGGGACTCTGGAACAGTGGTCAGTCAGCTCCAGACGGGTAGTCCGCCGCCTGTCGTCGCGTCGGTGTCACCAGGGCCGCCTGCCTCAGGGATCTGCACGAGTATGGACACGGCCGAGTGGTCACAGTAAACTGTACAGGAACGACACAAAGCACAACACTCCCCCATGACCCGATGGTGCGCATGTCCATACGTGTGCAGCACTGGTACAACCACATAGTGAGTGATACAGACAGATGAGATGCCAACGTACATTCCACACTCAACCACTGTCACGCACGGGGCGAAGCCCAACAGAACGAATGGCCACCAGGAACTTTCCGCGGGCAAGTGCCTTCGTCAAGAAATCAGCTCGCTGCAAGTCAGAGCCAACCCACATGATGGAGATCACGCGTCGCTCCACCAGATCACGAACGAAGTGATGCTCAGCCGTAATGTGCTTTGTGCGAGCATGAAAAACACCAGAGTTCTCCGCAATGGCGAGAGCACTCTGGTTGTTGCAACGCAGCACAATGGCGGGTATTGACTGCCCAAGCTCAAGAAACAAGCGCTGCAGCCAAACTGCCTCAGCAGCCCCTGCCCCCAAAGCCACATACTCTGTCTCCGACAAGCTACGTGCGATGCAGCCCTGCTTCCCGCTTTGCCAAGACAAAGTGGTACCACCGAGCAGAAAAACGTAGCCAGTGCGACTGCGCCCGTCAGGGCTCCAAGCCCGGTCGCTGTCAGTGTAGCCGTCAAGGACCACCGAACACTGCCGACAAAAGCAGAATCCGAGATACGTCGTGGAGACCACGTACCGTACCACTCGCACAGCCATGTGAAGAGCCCTCGCATGTGGAGCCTGCAAGAACTGAGCGAGGAGGTTGACGACGAACGTGATGTCGGGACGCGTGGTAGTGGCCAGGTACATCAGAGATCCGATAAGACGGAGGTACAATGTCACGTCCACTGTCTACCCCAACTGTTCAGGGTCATCCACCTTCAGGGCATCCTGCCCATCAGGTGTGAGGGGTGTGGAAGCAGTGGGCACTGCACCAAGGAGATCGCTAAAGCGCTCCCCCACGACTCGTGCGTATCGGGCCTGATGCAGTAACAATGTCCGATGTCTTCGATCTCGCACGATTTCCATATGAAGAAACACCGATGCAGGACCGAGGTCCTTCATCTTGTATGTGGTCTGCAGGATAGCCTTGGCCTCCTTCACGGCCTCTAGGGACGGAGACGTGAGCAGAAGGTCATCAACACAGACTAGGATGGCGGTGAACCGCTCGGGTGTCGGTAGGATGAAGAGTGAGGGGTCTGCCTCGCTCTGTACGTATCCTGCGTGAGTCAAGGTGCCAGTGATCTCCCGGTTCCAACACCGTTGAGACTGCTTGAGGTCGTACAAGGACTTGCGCAAGCGCCAGACCTTGTCACCGTCCTCAAAGAATGGTGGCTGAGCCACGTAGATCTCCTCATCCAAAGAGCCATGGAGGAACGCGTTGTTCACATCCATCTGGTGTAGTTCCGAGTCATGCTGAGCTACTACACCGAACAGAGCTCGAGCTGAGGTCATGCGGCCGACAAGGGCAAAGGTGTTAGTGTAATCAACTCCTTCAATCTGAGAGAACCCCTTGACGAGCAAGCGGGCCTTGTAGCGTTCCAGTGAGCCATCCGGCTTCACTTTCTTGCGAAAGACCCACTTGACCTGAATCGCCTTCCTCCCAGGGGGAAGGTCGACCAGCTCGTAGACTCTGTGCTCTCGGGTGGCGCGAGGCTCATCCTTGCAAGCAGCTCGCCAGGCCTCAGCATCCTGCGATAAGAAAGCCTCCCTCAATGTGCCCGGGTCAGGCGCCATAGAGGGGGAACTCTGCGTGGCAAGTGCACACGCCTTAGTGTCAGGTCTGACGGCCACGAGATCAGCTGCTGCGTCACATGCGATATGGAACTCGCGAGTGACCAGGTCGTGCCCTATAGGGCACACTGGGTATACCTCAGAAAGCTCAGTGCGGACACTCAGGCCCAAGGCCTTTGTGCCTGGATCACCGCTTGCGATGCTGCGAGAGGAACGCCTGGGTCCGGGACCCGACGCTCGCTGAGCTCCGGAATCCAGTGGTCAAAGGCAACCACCGGGCTCACGGGAGTAACCGGAGGTCGAGGGGCGCACCTCAAGCTCAGGAACAGGTACGACCACAGGAACAGGTACGACCACAGCTGGTGAGGGCTTAGACAAGGCAGCAGGAGATGCCGTGCGAGGAGAAGTGTGTGTGGGGGACACTGAGCTGGGAGTGACAGCTGGCCCGGACACTGAGACAGGAGTGTCAAGCGACGTAGGGACAGGAGTGGACTGGGCTTGGTCAGACACCGGAGTAGGGGTGCCAGTGGACACAGGTGATGATGTAGCAGGAGGCGTGAGAGCAGCGATACCTGTGGGGTGTGAAACAGGCTGAGCAGGCGAGATCTCTGGACCAACGGCAATGATAGCCGGGTCATGAAGTGCTGGGGATCGAGAGGGGACTCGAGCGGACACATCAGCCGGAGAAGTCTCCCCCATCCGCCGAGGACCCTCACAGGAAGGGATATGAGCTGCGGAGAGAGCTGTGATCGAAGCCAGATCACGGTATGTGAGAGACTAAAAAAACAGTGCGTCACGGGACTCAATGACACGACGGCGAGTGGGGTCCCAAAAGCGCCAGGCCTTCGACCGCGGGGAGATGCCGATGAAAGCACACAAGCGACCCCGAGGGGAGACCTTGGACCCCTGCTGGTCCTCGGTGTACCACACGGAGGCCAGGGAACCCCAGACGCGTGCGAGATGAAGATCAGCACAGTGGCCAAACCAGAGCTCGTACGGTGTAACATGATCCGAAAGCGGACCATACGGGAGGCGGTTCCAGACCCACGTCATGTAGGCGAAGCCCTCGAAGGCGAAGGACTCCGGGAGACCGCACTCAGACCGCATGGCGTGGACCGCATCCTCCATGGTGCGGTTCCAGCGCTCAGAGACACCGTTCTGCTGTGGGGTATCAGGAGCGCAGACCTGGTGAAAAATGCCGTGCTCAGCAAAGAAGGAGAACACCGAGGAACTCGCCGCCTCAATTCGAGCGAAAGGTATGTAGCGTGTGGCGAGACTGACGCTCAGCCATCACGAGCCAGAGCCGAACCGCAAGGGCGGCGTCGCTCTTCTGACGAAGACTGTAGACCCACCGCATTCGGGTGAAGTCATCAGTCATTGTCAGAACATACCGTCCCCTCTCGGACAGGGACTCGACCGGGAGAGGACCAAGCAGGTCCGAGTGGACCAACTCGAGTGGCCTCAGCGCTTGTGAACGCGAATCAGGATAAGTGCACCGGTGCATCTTTCCCTAAGCGCAAAAAAGGCAGTTGGTCTTGGGTGGCTTCTCGAAAGAAGCCACGTCAAGGCCAAGAGCCGGCTGTGTCCGTATGAGCTTCGACACAGTGTCGGAGCCCACATGACACAGATGTCGGTGAAGCAACCTCTGGTGTTATGGGGATAGAACACCAGTGACAAAAACACAACGAAAGGAAGGTGGAGAGGAAGGGGAGGATGGCCGAGCAATGCGATACAAATCATCTACGACTGAAGCACGCAGGACAATGCTATGGGTGTCAAGAGCAGTCACCGTCACTGAATCAGCGGTATGCTCAATGGAGAGACCCATCAGAGTGCAGGCACGCACAGACAGCAAACTGAGCTCAAGATCAGGCACAAATAGCACGTCAGAGAGATACAGGGGGCCAGACGGACCATCAAAGCATACAATCCCGACACCGTGGACCGGTAAGGACTGACCAAGCCTATACAAACAAAACGGACAGTCGTGACAGGACCAAGTACCACAAAGTCACTACGATGACACGTCATGTGGTGGGTGGCACCGGAATCGATGATCCAAGTGCCACCGGAGTCACGACTGGTGGACGTCACTGTACAACGAGCAATGGAACACTCGGCATTCGAGGGACGCTGAGCCGTCAGTGGGAAGGAACGACGTACATCACGAAGGTGAGACTCATGAATACAGTCAGTGTAGTCAGGCCCGACATCATCACATGCGGATTGTGCTCCCCCACACGTGTCATCACGAGTCACGAGGACAAACAAACAAGCAGTCTGTGACCCACTCGACGATGACAATACACTCGCACCTCCCTGAAAGCTAAGCGCCAGAAGATGACGAAGCTCGGTGATGGTGCGGTCACGCGGGTCTGGATCACCGCTGCTCGCTGGTGAGGACGCAGGAACAGCTACAGTCGTGGTCGCCGCGCGTCCAGAGGAGTGTGCGGGCGACGTGCCGGACGCGGTGCGAGCAACATGGGCATCCTCAAGTCCGCGAGTGATGCGCTCCCAGTCAAGCGGCTGCTGGCACTCGGTGTAACGATGGGCACCTCCATAGTTGTAGCAGTGCACGGAACGGCCACTGCTACCACTGGATGACGACTGCTGCTGACCCGATCCGCGTTTCCTATTCGTCTTCTTCCCCTAGGCAGCTACTGCAACGCCCTGCGTCTACGTGGGAGTAGACGGGGTCGAAGAGGAGGCGGAAGATGAGGTCGTGATGGAGATATATGAGGGTGACTGTAGGAGGGAAGATGGTGGTGAGGCAAGGACTGCTACAGCGAGGGAAGTCTCCTGATGTGCTACTGCTGCCTCGCGAGCCGACGTCACCTGGAGGAAGAGCTGATGAGCCCAAGGGAGCAGCTGTAGGGTGGCTGAGAAGGGCTCGAGAGCAGCGTCGCTGTACTGTGTGAAGATATCGGTTTACTCCAGGTGAACTCCGAGCATGATCGTCCGAAGTGCCCACAGCTGTGTGCCCCCTGAGGTCCCCAGACGCGTGTAAATACGCATGGCATATCGCCAGTAATCCGCCGTAGGCTCCGTTGCTCCCTGACAGAGCGAGTGGAAAGCACGAATGTGTGACGCACGCGTAGCGTGCGTCATTGCGGCCAGTAGGGACAACGCCAGATCCCAGCCTCCACGAGGATCTGCTCCGGTGCCTGTGCCAGCCTCGCCAAGGAAAGGGCGGAAGTCGACGACAGTCTTGCGTGGCATGGCGTAGAGAAGTCCTCGCATGGCCCAGGCTGCTGTCAGCAGCTGTGCTGGATCTGTAGACTGGTATGGGCTGTGGTAGTAAGGCCACACTCCCTCGGAAGTGGCCCACACCTGAAACAGGATCTCCCAATAGTCAAATCCATCCTCGTTGATGTACCGTGGAGGTGGTGCCTCAAAGTCCTTTGGCTGCCGCTCCGTGGGGAGAGTAACCGCAGGCTGAGGAGGGCGAGAGACGGGAAAAACTCCTGGAAGGGGGTGATCACCGGTGAAGTCAGGTGACGGTCGTATCGGGGACACGTGTGGAGGTCGGATACCCGTCTGGAGCTGATGGAGGCGCTCCTGTAGGAGACGAATCTCCCGCTCCTGGGAGTCATCCTCGAAGCCTGGCAGGAATGGCTCGTCATCAAGGAGGTCCGCAGGTGGTGGGTGAACCACACCAGGAGGTGAAACAGGCGGAGCACCTATCACGGGCACCTCAGGCAAGTGCTTGGTGGAGGCTGCAACGCCGGCAGCTCCCTCAAAAATCCGCGAAGGAGCCGTGGACTGAGCGCGTAGGAGCTCTGTCAGCGTGCGTATCGCGTAAGTCTTCTCTTGCTACAGACGACGCATCTCCTCCTGCTGGCTGCGCAGGTCCTCAATGGCCTGCCAGCGAGGGCTCAATACCCCTGAAGAAGAGGAGGAGGGATCACCTGGTCCCTTGTCCTTGTCGTCGGGCAAACTCCTGTCGCCGCTCACTCTAGGACGACAGGTCAAGTTTGCCGGATTTCAAAACCGTCTGTGTTTCTCGAGTTGTTGAAATGCTGGCAACTTTTGACTTTCCGGGTGAAAATTTGGCTAAGTGTAATGCTGACGTCAGCAAGTGGTTGCTGATGTCAGCACGACTTGATGATGTCAGCAATCAACAATGCTGACGTCAGCTCATCCCTTTCCTTTTTTTTCTCTTTTCACGGTTCTACCGCTTTGCGGTGGCGCGCGGCAGCTCCGCGGAAGCTGCACAACAGCTTCCGCCCAGCTACTGCTACAGCTGTGCTGTCAGCTGCAACAGCAGCTGCGAAGCTACGTGTACAGCGGTGGCAGCAGCGGCTGCGCTGCTGCTGCTGCTGCTGCTGCTGTGCTCGGCGGCTGCTGCTGAGCGCGGCGACTACTGTTGCGCGTTGCAGGTGCTACTGGCTGCCGCCGCCGCGCGCTGCTACTAGCTGCCGCACGCTGCTGTTGCTGCCACTGCTGCGCTACTGGTGCCGCCGCGACTGCCGCTACTGCTGCTGTGCCGCTGCCGTTGCTGCGCTGCTGCTGCCGATGCTGTTGCTGCGCTGCTACTGCCGCCGCTGCTGCCACGCTGTTGCGGCGGCCGCTGTTGCTGCGCTGCTGCCGCCGTCGCCTCTGCTGCTGCTGCTCTGCTGCAGCGGTTGTGGGTGGGCGGCTACACGCACCGCAGCCGCCACACACCTCTGCGTGGCGGTACACGCCACTGCTGCTGCCCTAGCAGCTGCAATCTCAGGTGGTGGGTGGAGTACGTTGACGGCGACGGGCCGTCTCCAACAGGTCCCAGAAGGTCTGCTGCAGCGGTGAATCTCACTGCTGCTGCTCTGCTGCGTCTCTACTGCACAGCTTAGTGAGAACCGTCTCACTGCTCTAATACCAAGAGAAAGTACGCAGAAGCTTCCTAGCAACACAGCCATTGACCGGGCGTCAGTGCCTGGTCAGACGGTGACGACGGTCACAAGTCGTACACGCAACGGCAAGGGTTTGGCTAGGAGACACAAGACACAATGTCAGAATGCTTCAATATAGCATATGCAGAGAGAGATGAAAACTGACAGGTCCAGGGCATAAATACCTGCCGCGGCGCACGACGGGTGTCGCACGCGGCAGTCCAAGCGCTGTCCTAAAACCGGCCCAAAACCATTGTTTTGGCCGTAACTCTGCGCACACATGTCAGAATCCTACGCCGTCTGAACCTAGACATGCAGAATCAAAAGACGAACGCAGCGACTGGTCACATGCATACATCCATCGACTGACAGCGAGTATACAATGCAAAAAAATGCATATGGGCCTCATGCCCAGTCCGCCAAAAGGCACCTGCAAGACGTAGAAGGCACAACAAGGAGTCCCCGTGACATCTGGGGCTCTGGAAGAATGGTCAGTCAGGTCCAGGCGGGTATTTCGCCGCCTGTCGTCACGCCGGTGTCACCAGGGCCGCCTGCCTCAGGGATCTGCACGAGTATGGACACGGCCGAGTGGTCACAGTAAACTGTACAGGAACGACACAAGGCACAACAACGTCGATAAGAGTGTGTTGCTGACCTTGCTGCTAAGGAAGGATCACCAATGGGATTGGGGCAAGAATGACCAGAAGAGCTTTGAGGAGGCTAAGTCTGCAATGTGCAACGCTCCGGTCCTAGTGCATCTGGACTCATCCAAAGAGTACGTGATGGCGACGAACGGAAGCAACTTCGCCATTGGGGTAATGTTAGTTCAGGATCAAAAGAAGGGGCCGTAGCTGAGTACGTACGTGTCTCGCAAGCTACGAGGTGCACCTCTAAGTTGTGTTATCCACCAGAAGGAGATATTGGCGGTGATTGATGCCTTCAAGCACTGGAGGTACTACCTTTAGTCACGCCACTACATGGTCTTCACACATCATTACGTCCTACAGTATTGAAAAAGGCAACCAAATCTCAGTCTTATAAAAACTTGCAAGATGGAGTTCTAGGAAGGAAGGTTTGGCTACAGAACCTGTACAAGCCGGGGAAGATGAATCGGAAGATCCTCTGTCGAAGAGGCCAAACTTGAGCATCAATGTCATCTTAGTGTTGATGGGATCTCTAGTCATGGATAGCTTGTTCAGGCATGGCTGTGGCGTGGACAGGAAGTTCACAGGTGGTACGCTAAAAGACATCACGTAGGATGGAGTATATTGGTGAAGGGGACATGAGCAAAAGATTTTTATGAGCAGTTGTTGTTGGAGGAGGCACATGATTTCCACTACTCAGGTCATCTCGGCTTCGACAAGACACTCAAATCCTTAGCATGCTAAGACTAGTGGTTGTCCATGGCAATTGAATACAAGAGGTCTTTGAGCAAGAGCAATGTGTACCAACGCATCAAGGTACATAGGACCAAGCCACTAGGACAGCTGCAGCTATTGCCTATACCATAACGGCCATGGACAAACATCTCGTTTCACATCATTGGCAAGTTTCTCATGACGCAACAGGGAAACAACACGGTGTTCGCGGTGATGGACCGGTTCTTCAAGATGTCATATTTCATCGCATGTCTTGAGAGCATACAACTGCTTGGATAGCTCAACTCCTCCTCAGCCATGTTATCAAGGTGCATGGAGTGCTGCAGTCGATGGTCTCATATCATGATCCACGATTCAATTCACGATCCTCGATAGATCTCGTGGAGAAACTGGGCACGCGGGTGTAGCTGACCACAACTTACCACCCACAGAGTGATGGACAGACACAGCGCACGAACCAGACATTAGAGCAGCTCCTATGGAGTATAGTCCAACGGGATTGGGGAGGATTGGGAGGAGAAGCTCAGAGTGGCAGAGTTTGCCGACAACTTAGCGGTGTCACCACGAACAGGGAAGTCACCGTTTGAAGTGGTTTATGGCCATCGGTCACTAAGCCTTGCTGCCCTTACGATGGTGACATCTCTTCCGGCTACGCAAAGTTTTACAAATGAGTCTGCCACCACATGGGACGTGGTGCGGCAATGGCTACTGAATACATAGAAGCAATTGAAGTAGCAAGTACATAAGAATTGATCAACCAAGGAGATCCAAGTGGACGATCAGGTGATCCTCAACTTTCCAAACCCCTAACTCATCAGAGTTTGAGTCCCACACTGATGCCATGATGGGTGTGCCCATCCCCCATTCTCGAGAAACGGTCGTCAGTGTCTTACAATCTGGAGCCTCACCTCATTACACCAAACATCCAGTTTTCCATATCTTCTTGTTTTGTGGCTATCGCCACCCCAAGACCTTCTTCAAAGGTCGCGACACTGGTCTACCTCCCATTGTCTAGGTTGAAGGAAGTGAGGAGTTTAAAGTGGAGAAGATTCAGGCGGGCCGCCAAAGGGGACGTCTACGTGAATTTCCGGTGTAGTGGAAGGGGTACTTGGCTGAGAACGACTCAAGGACATCGGAAACCAATTTCAACGTTAGGGATACCAACAGTGTTCTCTAGGAGTATCTCAGGTGCGCCGGGATGTTGTGGCTTTGACGGGAGGGGGTGAATGCAACAAAGGGTCCCTACACTTTTGGCATGTTTGAGGCTCATCCAAGCCTCAAGGGCATGCAGAAAAATTTTCGTTCTTCAGAAATTCAGGTCGCGGTCGAGGTCGACTCCGCTCGTCTGCGTACTTGAGGAGGAGGAGGAGGAGGAGGAGGAGGAGGAGGAATGAGCGAGCGAGGGAGCGCACAAACGCGTGCTCCACATGCCAAGGGCATATTTTGCTCGTTCCTTCACGTGGTGTGCCATACACGTCGTGCGAAGGTGACTTTCACCAACCCGGCGAGTAGCGTGATGGTTTTGTTGCCCACCGATGGGATTTCTTGGAGGAGAGCTGCCGACAACAGTTGGTCAATGATGGGATCAAAATGGTGACTACAATTGTACGACGGTCATAGTACCTCTGGTGGCATGTGCAACGAGGGGATCGCACCCACCACAAAAACAGATACGCGATAAAAAAATGCCGCTTGCCGAGGGACAAGACAACCCGTGGATCTAGACAATCGATGGCCGGGCACTTCTTGCATGAGGATTAGGTACAATGAGAACACCAGGTTGAGGAGCAAGTAGCTTGTTGTAGGAAGCTGGGAAAGCAATAGGCAAGGGCCAAGACAATCTCGCAAGATAACATACATACCTTATGATTTTTTTATTCCAATCAACCTGTCATAACCTATCATGATCAGTGTTTTAAAGTTCTGGCTTCCGTACCTCTTCAAGTCTATCTTTCTGGTGCGACTGTCCTCTCCACACATAAAGGATTGATCTCCAAAGAGCACACACTCTCACAAAGACTATAGTATGTGGAGATGAAAACAACCATATGAACAAGTGGGTATGTTATGGCTATTGCGTTGGTGTAATGCATGCACAGTATCATTTCGTACCCTGCGGAAACAACCTCAACAGCTTTTTCATTATGATTTGAATGGAATACTAAGTGGAATATTGTTTCACTATTGAATGGAAATTTGTGTAGTTTAGATAAGTATGCATTTGTGGAAGCTATATGAATTCACTGGCATGGAGAACAAGTTGTTGTGATAGACGTAACAGATCTTCAAAGAAATATAATCTCTCACATCCATGACCTGCCAGTGACCGGGCTCGTGGGATTGCAAAAGAAATGAAAAGAACTATCAAACCAATACTGGTGGCCATTTGTCAAAAATATGTGCAAGACATGCGGCCCGTGTCTATGGAACGAGGCTAGTAACACAAGGCCTACTGGACTCCTCCACCAAATTCCCATTCTAGGGACTTTATGGTGGCATGAATGTGTGGACTTCATAACGGGTCCTTTGGACATGATGTGTGGCCATAATGCAAGTTTTGAGGTTGTCGCTCTTCTTACTAAGACGACACATTTCATTTCCACAACCACATTTGTAAACATAGGAGAGCCAAATGTCTCTTTTTTTAAGGTGTTGTGAAGTACCACAACCTACCGTCACACATTCTCACTAACCGAGTGATAGAAGTTGGAAGTAAACTACGGGAAAAGATAGAGAAGTACTTTGGAAGTCAGTGTGACATGTCGACTGTATTCCACCTCAAATGGAAACATAAGAAGAGCATATTAATCACACTTAAAAGCAAATGCTCCGCGTGCACGTGGACCTTGCCATGGATGGCAGGGCCAAATGCCTAGCACTCGCGATGTTTTTCGTGAACTATGCGGACGAGTCCTTAAAACATAGACTGTCTTTATCAAGCGATGGTTTGCATTCGGTGGTGTCCTCTTCAATAGTGGGTGAAGAGTGGGGGAAAAGAGGGACAGTTTCCCTCTTTGAAGTTTGTATCTTGAAACCCTCATCGAGTGCAAAGATCTCTTTGTTAGAGGAGATGAAGTATCGTTTTCAAGTGGCTCGGCAATGATAAAAGGCATATGTAGACAAACTTTATAGCAAGATCTCATTTGAAGTCATGGAGGTGTTACTCAGTAGCAAAGACCGAGGTGTGAAGTCGCATGCACCCAAATATGACTACCAAAAAGGATTTCTTTTTTTTCATCAGTGCTAGTGTCACGCTAGTAGTATACCGGTTGTTGTTTCTGCCAAGTATGAAAATGCATGACGTTTTTCTTGTGAGAACGTTGGTTCCACCGCCACTCGTACTCCTTGCTAGACAACTAGTACGAGGTTCTTTGCATGGTCCAGCACTGAGAGCGTACACCAGGGTTGCAAGTCACTAATGAGTATCTTGTTCATTAGGCCAATGATGGACTTCAGCACCACTTGTGAGAATTCAAAAACATTTTCCGAATGGAGTGGTCAACGAGTGTTGGAGCAGGCTCGCAGGCTCGAACGGATAGGCGCATGGTAGGCGGCACCACTTGAAAGCAGACATAGGAAAAAACATCATTGTTGGACCACATTCACAGACACATACCGTTGGATGTTGGCGACACCCAATCTCTAATGATGCACAGATGCTTCAATCCAAAAGGAGGAGGCCGGTGGCCGCGTTGATATATAGGCAACATTTTACGTCGAGATGTTGATGCATGTTTTTTTCTTTGAGCTTGTAAGTGAAAATCATCAAACTCCTTTCAAAGTGTTTGTGTTGTACCATCACGCACTCCGTTTTCTTTCACAAACCGAGATGGATCAACCAAATTGGAAAGGGATGTAATAGGAGGGCCGGACCTCCTTCCACGTAGAGCGAGGGGCTGGCGGGCGACCACCCCTCACCATAAGGAGGACTGGCTGATTGCGAGTTGCTCGCTGGCCGCCGGTCAAGTGGAGGCAGGTTGGCTTGACGGCGGGCAACCGGTCAGGTGACTGGCTGGCCACTTGCCGGCCAACCACCAGCCTTCGATCAAATTGGTGGCTTGATTGGAGGCTCGGAGGCCATGAGGGCCTGGGGGGCAAGCCTTGTGGCCTTGTGCCCTAGCCCTCTCCCCCCCCCTTCTCACGTAGAGGGCGAT
>SZWC01000584.1:165892-216121 GCA_023375785.1 Penium margaritaceum | reverse complement strand
ACAAGCATCTTAGGAACTTCTGACAGGCCTACTACTGTCAATTGGACAACAGTGTCTTTAACAATTGATATAGTTGTAGTCATTGCTTCGATGCATAGCAAGGGCTCATGTGGGATGTACTCTCCTAAGCTTCATGATCAGTAAGACAACATCTGACAGGCATACAACATGTAGGTGTCAGACAAGTGACATACTGTGTGTTGGTGATGGGTGTGGAGGCAGCCACAGAAGGCTGACATGAACTCACTACTACACAAGCTCAACGCACACAACAGTCACAGCCATTGTGGAACAAGAAGTTGGTGATAGACGTGCTTAGTTAAGTAGCGAGAGCGAGAGTGACGAGAGTAAGGAACCAGCCATCTCTTAGCCGCGGTTGACTGGGCCACCCACTCGAAGAGTTCGAAGTGGGGCCCAGTCGAACCAAACCGGTCGACCAAAAGACCGTCGTGGTTTCTCACACCTCAGAGCGACTGAGCGTGTGGCCCCGTAGGATCAGCAACCCGGGCCATAATGAGACAGAAAGCACAACATGCAAGGTACATGAAACCACAAGCCACATCGACCACGAGCGTATGTGGTGCATGCATCTCTCAGTGTATCTCTCATGTTTAGGCCATTATATGGTTCATCGCTAAATGGTTGGAGCAACAAGATATCAGCTCCAACAGAGCTGAGCATGGTCGAGCCCACCGATCTTGCACCCGGTAGAGACGCCAGTGATGCACGGCTCGATAGCTTCAGTTATGCTCAGTCACCTGCACGAATAGTGTGTGTGTGTGTGAGTGGAAGGAGTCAAGAGGTCACTTGCGTGTTTGGTAGGCAAACTAACACTCCCCCATGACCCACAGACGAACATCCTATACACCACACGAAGGATCACAGTACGAGGGACAGACAAAGGGGGTCAATTCACCCAGGAGCATAGCGTGCAAGCAACAAGCCAACTGTATGCACAACTGCCTTGAACATCCCACTGCTCAGAGCTTTGGTAGGAAAGTCTGCACGCTGCTGACCAATGTCGACCCAGACGACCTGGACCTCTTCTGCGGCAATGCGCTCACGTACAAAGTGATGTTCAATGTTGATGTGCTTTGTGCGTGAATGATGCATGCCATCATGCTAAGCAATCGCCTTGGTGCTCTGATTGTCTCAGCGCAACGTGATGCAACGGATGGGCACACGTAGCTGCTGAAGCAAGCGAGAAAGCCAGACACTCTCACACGTACCTACGCCAAGGGCAACGTACTCAGCATCACTGGAGCTACGCACAACACAACCCTGTTTACCGCTTTCCCACGAAATAGCGGTTCCACCCACGAGAAAGTTATAGCCGGTGCGGCTACGAGCATCTGCATCGTGGGCCCAGTCGCTGTCAGTATAGCCATCAATCACCACAGAGGGTTGTGACCTATAGCACAGTCCCACACGCGCAGTATACAATACGTAGCGAACGACACACAATGCAGCCTCAAGGTGCTTTTGTCGATGTTGCTGGGAAAACTGAGCAAGGAAGTTGACCGCGAAGGCCATGTCCGCTCTAGTGGTGGTGGCAAGGTACATGAGAGACCCAATCACACTGAGTTAATCGGTGACCTCGACAGTCTCTCCCAGCTGAGCAATGTCGAGTGACTTCAGGAGGCGCTGCCCAGATGGTGTCATGGGCGTCGATGCAGTGGGGGTGTCAGTGAGCATGGAGGAGAAACGCTCCCCCAGGCTGCGAATGTAGGCAGCCTGCTGGACGTGTAGTGTCCGGCGCTGACGGTCCCGCTCAAGCTCCATGTCCAAGAACACCTGAGCTGGACCCAAGTCCTTCATTTTGTAGGTGGACTGCAACAAGTCTTTCACAGACTGCACTCCAGAGGGACTGGGTGACTCAATAAGAAAGTCATCCACGTAGACCAAGACTGCAACCAAGGGCTGCAAGGGTGCACTCAGAAAGAGCGCAGGGTCAACGGTGCTCCGACAGTAGCCACCCTTCTCAAGAGTGGCCGAGATCTCGAGGTTCCAGCAGCGAGGGGACTGCTTGAGCCTGTAGAGAGCTCTATCCAACCGCCAGACCTTGTTCGTGCCATCAGTGAAGCCTACAGGCTGCGCCATGTAGATCTCCTCATTAAGGCGTCCATGCAAGAATGCATTCTTGACGTCCATTTGCTCCAATTCCCAGTCGTGCTGGGCGACCAGGCTCAAGAGAGCTCGAGCTGTGGTGTAACGTCCAACAAGGACAAACGTCTCGTCAAAATCGACACCAGGGATCTAAGAGAATCCCTTGGCGGTGAGTTGTGCCTTGCACCTGTTGACAGTACCGTCAGGGTTCAGCTTACGCCGAAGTACCCAGCGAGCTCAGACAGCCTTGCGGCCTGGGGGGAGGTCAACAAGCTAGAAGACCTCATGCTCGTTCAGGGTTGTGAGCTCCTCCTCCATGGCCCTTTCCTAGAGATCAGCATCAGCTGCCTCCCTTACCTGGCGCACAGTGGTGGGCTTTGTAGGAAGTGAGGGAAGACCGCTGGTTGCAAAGCACGCGGTGACACAGCTGGCGATTGAAGCATCCAAAGCACTGTGGAACTCATGAACAAGTGCATAGCCCACTACTGAGTTGGGGTGGACCACACCCACCACAAGACCCAGTGCATCAAGGCCAGTCGGTCTGGCGGTGGAGCCGGCAGCAATGGGGGGAGCACTAGAGCGAGTGCGACGCTGAGAGGACTGAACGTACTGTGTGACAGAGTGATGTGGAAGTGAACGCAGCCGCCCCCCACGAGTGTAGGGCTCAGACACGACTGAAGGGACATCTGTGATTGGCGGAGTGACAGTCTCACTAGAGATCACGGGCGGTGGGAGAACAGGCTGTGAAGAAGACTCAGTGATAGTGCGGGAAGGTGACTGTGCCACGGTCTCAGATGACGGGGGTAAAATTGCTGAGAGGCACTGGTACAGACTCAGAGGATGAAGAGGGAGAAGAATCTGTGGAAGGGTTGGATGAGGAAGAAGAAGGGGTACTGAGCAGAGTGTTAAAGGTGGATGTATCAGGTGCATGAAGAGGAGGGTCGGAAGAGGAAGGAGTTGAGGCAACAGGGGGTACATGAGGGAGTTTGGAGGCTAGAAGAGACCCACCCCTTTTAAGCCGACGGAGGGAGGACAAGGAAGAGGGTGGAGCGACATGGGAGAGGTCGCGAGGAAAGACATCCTCAAAGAAGAGGGCATCACGAGACTCAACAACGCATGCATGATCAGGGTCCTAGAAACGCCAGGCTTTTGACATGGCGGAGACCCTGAGAAAGGTACACAGGCGAGCACGCAGACTGAGTTTGCCGTCATGGAGGTCCTCAGGGAGCCAAACGGCAGCAACACAGCCCCAAACGCGAGCAAGACGGAGGTCTGCACGACGACCGAACCATCGTTCAAATGGTGTGACATGGCATGGGAGGGGACCGTGCGGAACACGATTCTAGACCCACATCATGTAGGACATGGCTTTGAAAGAGAACGAGGGTGAAAGATCAAAGGGACTGAGAAGAGTGCGAACACCATCGGCAAGTGTCCAGTTCCAACACTCAGACACACCGTTTTGTTGGGGTGTGTAGGGAGCAGTGGTTTCGACAATCACACTGCGAGAAGATAGGAAACGTGAGGTGGGACCAATGAATTCACCCCCACGGTCACAACGAAAGATAAGAAGACGACGACCACATGCGACTTCCGCCTGGGGCAGCCAGGGCTCAAGGGTGGAGCAAACGTCGCACTTTTGTTTGAGGGCAAAGACCCAACATATGCGAGAAAAGTCATTTGTGAGACAAAGAACTTAACGCCCGACACCCCAAAGAGAGTCATGAGGGAGTGGGCCCATGACATCGGCATGCAACAAGTCAAGAGGGTGAGAAGTGCAAGACTCAGTGGTCGAGAATTGGAACCAATGCATTTTGCCTTGAGCACAGTTAAGACAGTCAGGGGGACAAGGAGCCGGAAACGTGGAAGCATTAAGGCCTTCGACAGAGAGAACACAAAGCAGGTTGTCAATGGCTGCGGTATGGATGTGGCATAGGCGGGGGTGCAGCAGTTGTGCATGAGCGGGTGTGAGTGAGCGCGCGACATGCACATGGGCAGTGGTGGCAGGAAAGGGTGAAAATGTAGGGACACGAAACATACGGTCACAACGTGTGCCTTGCAAGAGAATGCGGCCAGACGTGCGGTGCGAGACAGAGGGAATGCCGCAACTGGACGAGAAGTCCATGTCCTGGTCATCGAGTGTCGTAATCGAGAGAAGACTCAGCTAGAGCGATGGAACATACAGGACATCTGTCAAGAACAGTTCCCCCTCAGGGCCAACAAAGCGTACAACACTAACCCCTTGGACCGGGAGCAATTTGCTTGAGCCGGTGCGGACAAAGCGAACAGAGCCGACAGGACCAAGGGAGACAAAGGACACGCGCGATGTGGTCATGTGGTGGGTGGCGCCTGAATCAAGGATCCAGAAGGTACCCGACGCATGAACAGTGGAGGGGTCACGACTCACTACGGCAAGGGCTGCGTGGTGAGAGAAACACAGACCACAGGGGGCAAGACAACGAGGCAAGCACACTGACTAACACTCTTCAATCCACGAGACATTGGGAGGAGGACAACCAAGAACATGACCGGACGAACAACCATGTATTGCCCCATCAGCAACACACACAAGAGACTCCGACCCAGAGCCTTCACTCTCACCTCCCTGATCACGAAGGTGGTGTTGTTGAACGATGTGGGATAGTGCTGTGTCCAGCTGACGCTCGTCGTCAGGAGGATCCGGCGTGATGACCAACCCAGGGGATGGGTGATAGGACGGAGACGCCCAGCTGGGTGGAGAGTAGGCGCAGGATGGCGGGTCGTAGAAGATGGGCCCACCATACCCCGGGGGCCAGCCCCAGGGGTACAGGAGGAGGGGTGGAGCAACAGCGGTGCTGTATAATGCAGTGTCAGTGGCGACGGGTGTCCCCCTGCCAGAGGGAGCAGAGGAGGGGGCAGATGAGGCCGTGCGAGAGGCGGCCCCGGAACCACCAGAGGAGCGCACCCAGTGTGCACGCATGGCGGAGGCGAGGCGCTAGTTGTCCGGTGGTGACGGGCACTTGGGTGCAGAATGACCGACAGAGCCGCAGTTCTAACACGTGATAGTGTTGGAGGTGGAAGGGACAGAGGAGGTGTTGTTAGCACCCTTTCCCTTGCCACGACCACCTTGGCCGCCAGAGCCAAAGCTGCCGCTGCCCTTGCCCCGACCACGACCACAGCCCCCACCTCCCCCACCTTGGTTGAGAAGATTTGTGGCCAAGGGGGACGGAGAAGAGGAGGAGGTAGAGGAGGATGATGTGGAGGGCTATGCGGTGGTGGCAGCTGCAACTGCTGCACGGTGAATCCGTTTGTTTTGAAGAGCGCTCCACCAGTTAGTGAGACGTTGGGAGGTGAACTCCCAGAGGGCCCCAATACCTGGTGGAGATTCAGCAGGCACTGGCTCGGCCGCAAGCCTCTTAAACTCAGAGGCCTTCACCTCCTTGAAGATGTCAGAGAGCTCAAGAATGAGGCCGTTGACAATGGAGAGAACAGGTAGTTGGCCAGGGGATGCCTTGGCAAGATCTTTCAGGAGATGAAGGCTGCGGGCCCAGTAGGCATCCGCAGTCTCGTCTCCATGCATGGAGAGTGTGTTGAACTGTACAGTGAGGACACTATGTGCGGCATGCCCACTACTAGTTGTGCGGCGCTTGATGAGAGCGTAGGCGCCAACAGGGTCCGCAGGTGTGCGACGAGTAGTATCAGCATTGTAGGACCCTATCTCAACACTGAGACCATCGGGTCCAGCGCAAATGAGAGCATGCACAGCACGCGCAGACTCAGAGTCAGTGGGTACAAAGGGAGGATGAGCAGTGGGGTTGGGTACATGATAGTACTCGCAGAGCTGCTCACCTTGTGCCCAAGTACTGAAATGAACCTCCCGCGAAGCGAAAGAGAGGTTAGAGGTGAAGTGCGGTGGCACAAAGTCAAGATCAGGTTTGCGTTGGGCGGGCTGTGCAATAGCTTTGGCTGCAGCGGTGCTTGTTGCTGAGCAGCAGCAAGTGAGTTAGAGGATAGAGAGCCAGAAGTGTTGGATGTAGAAGTAGGTGGGGTGGAGAATGCAGCAGCAAAGTCAGCAACAGCTGACGCAGCAGGTGTAGTGCGCAATACAGGTTGCAAGCGGTTGAGCACAAAATCAGTAATGTGGTCGACGAAAGTCTCTTGATCGCCCTGTTTTGTGCGTAGTTTTTCTTCTGCAACACACTGTGCAATGAGGGTTGCTTGAAGAGCAGCAAGCTCTTTGTGCAGTTCTTCTTGTAGAGCTGCATACTGGTCATCGTCGATAGGCATGATGAGTGAGGATCACTCAATAAAATTTCAGCATAGTTTCCCTTGCCCCAGTGGGCGTGGGAAACAAGGGAGAATGACGTCTGGCTGAGTGGAGCTGCAGGGCAGTGTGAACGCAAGAACACGACTACAAAAGGAAGAAAAGGAGGAAGCAGAAGAGAGTTCCCAAGAAGCAAGAAGCTGGAAGCTCACCAATGCTAACTCTGCAAGACAAACAGTGGTGGCAGTGCTGATACCGCAGAAGCAGTAATAACTGCCGCTGAGGACGAGGTGGTGATGATGAGGCAAGCAATTCTAGCAAGTGCAGTGCCTGTGAGGGTGGAGAAGGCAGCTGCAGCTGTGACCGTGACACGAATCTGGTGACCAAAAGATGAGGATGCTGATGGAGAAAACACGTGGGAGGTGGAGATATAGATGGAGGCTACGACAGTGGAGAGAGCAGTGGCGGCTGAGGCTGCTGATGCTGCGATTGCGCTAGCTGCTGTTGCAACCCCCGTGGCTATGTTGACTGCGGCAGCTGCAAGAGGACCCTGGTCAGTGGCTGCTGCAGCATAGCCCTCAATAGCTCTGCCAGCAGCAGTGCTGGCAGGTGCACGTGCAGTACGCGCTATAGCAGCAAAAGTAGATGAAACAGCAGCGCAGGAAACAAGTGTTTCTTCCAGAGCAGTGAGAATATCAGGCCCAGGTGATGCGGCAGCAGCCTGAGATGCAGCGGGAGACACAGCGTGACTCGCGGTTGCCTCGGCTTGCTTTGTTGGGGCTGCTGGTGTAGCTGGAGCCTCCGCACCTTGAGTAACATGCTGGCTTTGCCGACGCGTTCTACGGGCAACGGGAGATCTTACCAGAGATAAGGGGTGACGTTGCTCACGTGGCGGCACCGTTGTTGTTGTGTTTTGCACAGTCTGTGAGTCGTCGGAGGCCGACTGGCAGTAGGCCGCATACACAGTAGCTTCTTCACGCCCCTCTTCTTCTACAGGTTCGTAGTCTTCCTCGGGGTGGTACCCAGGGATGTCACAACGGTGGCGGAGACGCAACCACGCTGCAATGTCCGCCTCCTCCTTGTGGCGTTCAATCAGTTCATCGAGGCATGTGCGAACACGAGGGCCCCTTGGAGAGGTAGGAGCTGGGCCATTGTTTGGTGGTGCGGCTAGGGTTGCAGGTGAGGCTCTAGAAGCGGCTGCTGCTGCTGCTGCTGCGGGTTAGGAGAGAGAGAAGCAGAGCGCAGGGCAGCAAACCCGTGGGACTGCGGAGCTATTGAGACACAGAGGTCGGGAGTAAAGGTGAGGCCAATGGTCAGCCGTGGCAAGAGAGCCTCGGCGTCACGATGATACAGAACCGTGAGAACAAAGATCAACAGCACTGTGGTGCTGCTGAGGTGCTGAAGGCCTGGATGAGCGAGGGCATGCACCGCAGGGTGGCAGGTGAGGCTGCAGAAGCGGCTGCTTTTGCTGCTGCTGATTAAGAGAGAGAGGAGCAGAGTACAGGGCAGAAAGCCTGCGGAACTGCGGAGTTATTTGAGACACAGCAGGCTGGAGTGCAGCAACCTTGATGTGAGGTGAAGAGGACGGCGAGAGCTGAATGACGTGGTTGAGGCAAACCCATCTAGGATGGAACCTCGGCCTCCGAACACGCCGACGCTGAATCGGACCCAAGCCGAGCGGATCAAACAGTCACCAAGGTAGCAGCTTCCGGAAGGGAGCCCAGTGGGAGGGATTTTCTGCCTGGACCATCTTAAAAACCAAAAAAAGAAAAGAAAAAGAGTGCAGCAACCTGCGGAGGTACGTTGGGCTCAGGACCTCTGGGGCAACTGAGGAGCGGTCGACCGTGGCAAGAGAGCCTCGGCATCACACTGCTGAAGAACCGTGAGACCTCTGGCCAGCAGAACTGAGGCGCTGCTGAAGTGCAGAAAGCCTGGACGAGAAGTGACAGGCGTCGTAGTGAGTAGTGAAGCAGCAGGACTGCTGGCCTGCTGCGGTGGAGAGTGCGACGGGCCGAGGCGAGAGTGTCGTGGCAGTGCCGAGAGACTGGGTCAGCTGCGACAAGAGGCGCTGAACTGCAGGGCAGCAAAGTTGTGGCGTAGGCGGGTAGGAGTGTCACATCCGCTGTCGCGCAACTGTAGAAGTTGCGTGTGCCGCACCACAATCCACTGTGTATCAATCGAGTGGAGGGTTCTCTCCCTCTAGCTCTGATACCAGTAGGCAGCCATAGAAGGCCGACATGCACTCATTACTACACAAGCTCAACGCACACATCAGTCACATCAATGGTGGAACAAGAAGTTGGTGAAAAACATGCTTAGTTGAGTAGCAAGAGAGAGAGAGAGAGTTACGGGAGTAGGGAACCAGCCATCTCTTAGCCGCGGTTGACTGGGCCACCCAATTGAAGAGTTCGAAGTGGGGCCGAGTCGCCATCCTGGGGTCGAACCAAACCGGCCGCCGTGGTTTCTCACACCTCAGAGCAATTGAGCGTGTGGCCCCGTAGGATCAGCAACCCGGGCAATAATGAGACAGCAAGCACATCATGCAAGGTACATGAAACCACAAGCCTCATCGACCACGAGCGTATGTGGTGCATGCATCTCCCAGTGTATCTCTCATGTTTTAGCCATCATATGGTTAATGGCCAAATGGTTGGAGCAGCAAGATATCAGCTCCAACAGAGCTGAGCATGGTCGAGCCCACCGATCTTGCATCTGGCAGAGACGCCAGTGATGCACGGCTCCATAGCTTCAGTTATCTTAGTCACCTACAAGAATAGTGTGTGTGTGTGAGTGGAAGGAGTCAAGAGGTCACTTGCGTGTTTGGTAGGTAAGCTAAGAGAGTGCACGCAAGTGACCTCTTGACACTCTTCACGTATACACTCCACATCATTGCAGGTGACTAGACTGAAGTGAAGCTCAAGCTGCACAAACGATGGACCATGCACTATTGGCATCTCAGGAAGTGCAGAAACGATGCCCACCTCATGTCTAGTTGTGCTCAGCACAATCTGCTTGCCTTCGGCTTAGCACACATTGGAGCAAATACTACAAGGAGACATGCATCCACATACGCTCGTTGTCAATGCGGTTAGTTGTGCTCTTGGTATGCATGTTTTAGGTAGGATTGTTAAGGTGTTATGCTGGGTTGTTGATCCTACGGGACCACACTCACGGTTTATTCTGGTGTGTGAGTAACCGCTGGCGGCATGCTGCGGACTGGTCAGGTTCGATCCCGGGGTGTTGGTCAGACCCCACTGTTGTGATTTGTGACGTTCCTGTCGGCCTGTACAGTTTACTGTGACTACTCGACTGTGTCCATACTCGTGTAGATCCATGATGCGGACCCTGGTGGTACCGGTGCTTCATCTGGTGGTGGACTACCAGCTTGGAGCTGACCGACGACCGTTCCAGAGCTACGGACGCTGCCTGGGACCTCCTGCAGTTTCTCTGCAGCACGCAGGAGTTTATTGGTGGACTGACCGTGGACCCCATTTGCATGTTTTTGCATTGTGTGTCCACCGTTTGATGCCGGATGCATGCATGTGACCAGTCGTAGTGTCCGGCTTGTGATTCTACACATCTAGGTTCAGACGGCGTAGCGTTATGACATGTCTGCGCTGTCTTACAGTCAAAACAGTGGTTTTGGGCCGTCTTTAGGACAGATCGTGTGCTGCCGCGTGCGACACCCACTGTGCGCCGCGGCAGGTACTTATGCCATGGACCTGTCATTTGTCATTTCTCTATGCAAATGCTATTGAAGCATTATGATACTTTGCCTTGTGTCTCCTAGCCAGACCCTTGCCGTTGTGTGCACGACTTGTGACTGTCGCCACCTTGTGACCTGGCACTGACACCTAGTCAGCGGCTGTGTCGCTAGGAAGCTTCCATGCATCTTCTCACCCACATCAAGTGTTTTGCATGGGTGGCCTGGTCAACCGGCCCTCAACACCTCGCCGTCCTGTGACTCCTACACACTTGCTCTGAGCCTTTGAGTCGTGAAGGACCGAGTTCAGCCCATCCATGGCGTCATGAGCATGTGCTGCAATAGCAATATTCTGCCAACTACTCGTATCAGAGCAAGGATACCCATGCCTATCGCGATGGGAGGAGGTTCTCCCCCTTCCCACCTTCGATCCGGGCTGGGCTCACCGCCGCGGCGCTCCCTCGACCCAGCGGCGGCAAGAGCAGCCACAGCTACTGCATTTGCAACAACACCTTCGCCCATAACAAGTAGCTCCTGTCCACGCCTATGCATTGATCGATTGTCTATTCGATACTGACCCCTAACATCAGCATTTGGCTGCTGCTCAAGTGCCTCAGAACCCGATTGTGCTGAGACCTTGTGGTGCAACTACACCAACTGTGCCAACTACATTGACCGCAACTGCTTTGACCATAACAGTTTCGGCGGTCCTTCCTTCTTTGTCCTCGTCCCGGGGTCAAAGTCCAGTGCTGAATTCATTTCTAAACAGTGTGCCCTCTGGTGAACACCTCAATCACAGCGGTCTCCCAGCACCGTCTGAGGGATGTTGGCAAGAGGTGCGTCTAGACCCCATGAACCTCCGCACGAGGTCCGACCGTGATCATGGCACCGATGCCTTTAGCTCCAGCCACAGCTGTGGTGTGAGTGGTGCATCTCCACCACCTACTATAGGAGCAACCGTTTTCACATGCAGCCGGTCTTGCACTTGCATCTGCAACCTTAGAGATGTGCTTGCGACGCTGGCCACAGTGGCAGCAACGGCGGTAGTCCAAAAGCAAATGACTCTCTAGACACTTGCGAATTGTCTCCCATCACAGTGTTCACAGCAACAACGACAGCTTCGGCAGTGACATCCACTGTAGTGACACAGTTCCATCTGTAGTTTAACAGTAGCACACACTGCCGTCCGCGCAGCAGCAACAGCAATGGCATCAACAGCAACAGCAGCAACAACACCAGCCCTACAGCAGCAGCAACAGAAACACCAGCTGCACTAGTAGGGACGCTTGAGCAGCTACCCTGCAAGGCAGCTGGACAACCAACACAATGGTGTCATCCCTAGCTATTGGGCCAATCCAGAACTCTCCCACAGCCGAATGTTAGCGCGCTCGGATCGAGGACGAGGTCGCCTACTACGAGAGGTGGGCGGGGTGCAAGGTGTGGTCGCGACTCCGTGGTTGTAGTCTAGGGTACCACCCTGGTAAGGACTACAACCCGACCTTGGACTACTAGCAAGAGGACGTCGCCGAATATGTTGCCTGCTGCCAGTCTGCTTCTGACGACACTCAGATGGCGCAGAACGTGCCAGCCACGGGGCCAGCACGGGACAGAAGACCTCTTTAATCTTCTGTATGCCAACACGTTGCCCATAGGACGCGTCGACAAATTGAGGGCATCACCCCTGGTATGACTGCAACATCGGTCCCAGAAACAGTCTAAAGATCCTATGTTCCCCCCATTGTACTGCATTTGCAAAGACCTTCGACTCCTGGTCAGCTTCATCTGAACCCTCTGATGTTTTTGCTGTCCTAAAGGACACACTTGTCTCTACTGCTACTGTTGCCTCCACTTTTGCTAAAGTCTGCATGCACTGCTCGTGCACCCGCTAGCACTACCGCTAGGCGAGCCATTAAAACGTACACTACACCTACAATAGATCGGGGATCCCTTGTGGTGCTTGTAGTTAACGTCATTATAGAGGTTACTACAATAGCAAACGTAGTAGCAGCAGCTAAAACAACGGCAACCACTTCACTCTCTACTGGACTCTCCCAATGTAGTGGCCTCCATTGATACATAAACTATGCTGTTCTCATCTACTTCTTCGTCTTTGACTTCTTGTCACCATTTCCATGTCGTCGTCTCTATAGTTGCAGCCATATGTACACTCACAACTACAACATTGATAGGTGTCGCGTGTCTCATGGTCTCCACGTCGGCCATAGGAGCAATCATCGTGACCTATGCACCAGCTGCACTTCCTCCTCCTTTTCCACTTCACCGTTATGCGTGGTGATCTTGGCAATCTCTTGCCCTTGCTCTCCCTCTCTTGCCTCTCTATTGGCGTGGTTGTATGTTCACGAGTGTTGTCTTATAGCACAGCTTTGAAAGTTACACCCACCATACCTTTCCACACCCTCTGGGGTAGAGGAAACTCTGCCATTTTTTTTGGTAGTGTCGTCACTGGCACCATGCCGGTTGACGATACTCAATATGCTCCGTTGCAAGCACAATTGTAGTGAGAGCACACTGCTTGCCATTTCCAAGCATTGCCATGCAGTATCCCGCATTGCCAGGCATTGTGAGGCGTTTCCAAGGCATTGCCAAGAATTGTCAAGGCAGTGCCAGGCATTGTCCAGGCATCGCAAGGCATTGTCTAGACATTACTAGACATTGTCGGGAATTTCACAGACATTGCCAAGCACTGCCAGGCATTGCCCAGTATTGCAAAGCATTGCCCAGGCATTGCCCAGATATTGCCATGCATTGCCGGCAAGTGCCCGAGGATTTCCTGGCATTGCCAGGCATTGGCAAGGCATTGCCGTGCATTGCCAGGCATGGCCATGCATTGCCAGGAATTGTCCATGCATTATCTGGAATTGCTCGGCATTTCCCACGCATCGCCAAGCATTGCCACCAATTGCCGGGGCATTGCCAGGCATTACCCAAGCATTGTAATGCATTGCCAGGCATTCCTCAGGCATTGCCAGGCATAGCAAGGCGTATTCCAGGCATTTTCAAACATTGCGAGGCATTGCTGAGGCATTACCAGGCATTGCCTAGGCATTGCCAGGCATTGTCCAGGCATTGCCAGGCATTGTCCAGGCATTGCCAGGCAATGTCCAGGCATTTCCAGGCATTGCCACGCACTGCCCAGACATTGCCGGGCATTACCAGGCATTGCCCAGGCATTGCCAAGCATTGCCAGGCATTTCCAGACATTGATAGGCATTGCTAGGCATTATCCACGCATCACCATGCATTTCCATGAATTTCCCAGGCATTGCCAAGTATTTCCAGGCATTGCCAAAGCATTGCTAGGAATTTCCCAGGCATTACCAAGCATTCCCCAGGCATTGTCACACATTTCCATAGCATTGCTAAGCATTGGCAGGCATTCCCTAGGCATAACCCAGGCATTGCCAGGCATTGCCCACGCATTGCTAGGCATTCCCCAGGCATTGCCACACATTGCGCAGGCATTGCCGGGCATTGCCCAGGCAGTGTCGGGCATTGCCCAGGAATTGCGAGGCATTGTCCAGGCATTGTTAAGCATTGCTAAGCATTGCCAAACGTTGCCAGGCATTGCAGAGGCATTGCCCAGGCATTTCCAGGAATTACATTGGCATTGCCGGGCATTCCCCAACCATTGCCAGTCATTGCTAGGCATCCCCATGCATTGCCTAGGAATTGCTAGGCATTGTCAAGGCATTGCTAGACATTGCCAAAAATTGCCACGCATTGCTAGGTATTACCAGACATAACCAAGCATTGCCACGCATTGCCGAGCATTGCCCATGCCACCTCATTGCCTGGGCATTGCCATGCATTGCCAGGCATTGCCCAGGCATTGCCGAGCATTTCCAGGCGTATTCCAGGCATTGTCAACCATTGCCATGCATTGCCCAGGCATTTTCAGGCATTGCCCAGGCATTGCCAGTCCATTCCAGGCATTGTCCAGGTATTGCTAGGTAGTGCCCAGGCATTACCATACATTGGCAGGCATTGCTACGAATTGCCGGGCATTACCCATGCATTGTAAGGCATCTTCCAGGCATTGCGTAAGCACTGCAAGGCATTGCGAGGCATTGCCGGGCAATGCCAGGATTTTCAAGGCATTGCCAAGCATTTCCACGCATTATCCAGGCATTGCCCAGGCATTGCCAGGCATTTCCACGCAATATCCAGGCATTTCCCAGGCATTGCCAGGCATTCCCCCGATATTGCTCGGCATTGCCAATCACTACCGGGCATTGCCTAAGCATTCCCACACATTGCGAGACATTCCCCAGGCATTGCTAGGCATTGCCTAGGCATTGCCAGGCCTTGCCACAGCATTGCCTAGGCATTGTCAAGCATTGCCAGGCACTTCCAGGCATCGCCTAGGCATTGGCGGGCATTTCTCAGGCATTGCCACACATTGCCAAGCATTTCAAGGCATTGTCTAGGCATTGCCACGCACTTTACTGGCGTTGCCAGGCATCACCAGGCATTCCCAGGGATCACCAGGCATTGCCAAGCATTTCCAGGAATTTCCAGGCCTTGCAAAGCATTGCGAGGCATTACTAGGGTTTACCCAAGCAATGCTTGGCATCTCCAGGCATTACACATGGATTGCCAAGAATTTTGAGGCATTGCCCGTCACAACTAGGCATTTCAAAGTTGTTTCCTAGCATTGCCCAGGCGTTACCAGGCATTGCCCAAGCATTGATAGGCATTGCCCAGGCATTGCCAGGCATTGCTAGGCAATGTTAGGCATAACAAGGCATTGCGATGCATTGCATGGCATTGACGAGGCATTACCATGCAATGCCTATAGCCAGGAATTGCCATGCATTGCCGAGGAATTAGCAAGCATTGTGCAGGAATTTCTAGGCATTTCCAAGGCATTGCAAAGCAGTGTGTAGGCATTGCCAAGCTTTGCCACGCATTGCCCAGGCATTGCCAGGCATTACCAAGCATTGGAAAGACATTGCCAGGCATTGCCAAAGCATTTTGAGGCATTGCCTAGGCATTCCCAGGCATTGCAAAACATTTTGAGGCTTTTCACGGCATTGCCCAGGCATTGCCAGGCATTTCGAGGCATTTTCAGGCATTGTTAGGAATTTTTAGGCATTGCCAGGCATTGCCAAGGCATTGCCAGGCATTGTTTAGGCATTGCCACGAATTGTCCAGGCATTGTGAGGCATTGTCCAGGCATCGCAAGGCATTTCCCAGACATTGCAAGGAGTTATCAAGCATTGCAACACATTGCCAGGTATTGCGAGGCATTGCCAGGGATTACCAGGCATTGCAAGGCATTTCCCAGGCATTGCCAGGTATTGCTAGGCAGTGCCACGCATTGCCGAGCACTGCCCAAGCAGTACAACACATTTTCTAGGCATTGCCAAGCATTGCCAGGCCTTCCGCAGTCATTGTCAGGCATTTCCAAGTATTGCTAAGGCATTGCCATGTATTGCCTAGGTATTGCAAGGCATTCCCAAGCATTGCCTAAGCATTGCTGGGCATCGCCAAGCATTGCCAGGCATTGCCAAGTATTTTCCAGGCATTGTCAGGCATTGCCAATGCATTGCCAGGCATTGCAAGGCATTACAAAGCATTTCCTAGGCATTGCAAGGCATTGGTAGGCATTGCTCGGCATTGCTAGGCATTCTTGAGGCATTGCCAAGCATTGCCAGGCTTTGCCCAGGCATTTATAGGCATGGCCCGGGCATTGCCAAGCATTGTCAAGCATTGCAAGGCATTGCGAGGCAATGCCCATACATTGCCAAGCATTGGGAGGCATTGTTGAGGCATAGCCACTCATTGCTAGGAATTGCCACACATTGCCTAGGCATTGTCTAGGCATTGCCAGGCATTGGTAGGCTTTGTCAGGCATTACCACGCATTTCCTAGGCATTGCAAGGCATTGCCAGGCATTGCATATGGACTACCAAGATTTGCCAAGCATTGCCCAGGCATTTCCAAGCATTGGCCAGGCATTGTGAGGCATTGCCCAGGCATTGCCAAGCATTCCTATTCATTGCCAGGCATTGCCAGGCATTTTCAGGCATGGCCGAGGCATTGCCAGGCATATCTTATTGCTAGGCATTGTGATGGAGTGCATGTGCATTGCCAGACATTGCCTGGCATTTTCCAAGTATTGCCTACGCATTGCAAGGCATTACCCAGGCATTGCAATGAATTGCCAGGCATTACCAAGCACTGTCCAAGCATTACTAAGCATTGCTTATTGCCAGGCATTGCCCTGTATTCCCCATGCCTTGCCAGGCAATGCCTAGGCATCTTCCCGGCATTGCCAGGCATCTTCCCGGCATTGCAATGCATTCTCAAGCATTGCCAGGCATTTCGAGGCATCAACAGGCATAGCCAGGCATTTCAAGGCATTGCTAGACATTGCCTAGGCATTGTGAGGCATTGTCCAGGAATCGCCAAGCATTGCTAGGCATTGTCAAGTATTTCCAGGCATTACCAAGCCTTGCAAGGAAGGACCCGGTAGTGCTAGGCATTGCCACACATTCCCAGACATTGGAAGGCATTGTAGAGGGATTGCCAAGAATTGCTTGGCTTTGTCCGGCATTACTAGGCATTGCGGAGGCATTTCCAAGAATTGCCCAAGCATCGCTAGGCATTGCCGAGGCATAGCCAGGCATTGCCCAGGCTTTGCCAGGTGTTTTCCAAGCATTCCCAAGCATTGCAAAGGCATTGCTAAACATTGCCAGGCATTGCCAAGGCATTGCCAGGCATTTTGCAAGCATTGCGAGGCATCGTTAAGGCAATGCCAGGCATTGCCATGCATTGGGAGGCATTGCCCAAGCATTGCCAGCCATTTCTTATTGCGAGGCATTGCCATGGATTGTCCACGCATTGTGAGGCATTGTGTAAGCATTTCTAGGCATTTCCAAGGCATTGCAAGGCATTGCCGAGGCATTGCCAGGGATTTCTAGGCTCTGCCACACGTTGCCCAGGCATTGCCTAGGCATTTCCAAGCATTGCCCAGAAATGCCACGCATTTCCGTGAATTGTCAAGGATTGCTTAGGCATTACTTGACATTGCCAGGCAATGCCAAGGATTGCCGGGCATTGCACGGCATTGCCCATGCATCGTAAAGCATTGTGTATCATTTCCAGGCATTGCCTACGCATTGCAAGGCATTGTCAGGCATTGCTAGGCATTGCCACACATTGGTGAGGCATTTCCAGGCATTGTCTAGGAATTGCGAGGCATTGTCCAGGCATTGCCAGGCATTGTGAGACATTGCTAGGCATTCTCAAGCATTTCCAGACATTACCATGCATCACGAGGCATTACCCAGGCATTGCCCAGGCATTGTCTAGGCATTGCCAGGAAGTTCCAGGCATTGCCCTGGCATTGCGAGGCATTGCCCAGGCTTTTCCAGGCATTGCCAGGCACTGCAAGGCATTGCCATGCATTGTTGAGCATTGCCCAAGCAGTGCAAGGCATTGCCAAGGCATTGCTAGGCATTGCCACGCCTTGCGCAGTCATTGCTAGCCATTGCCAAGAATTGCAAAGGCATTACCAGGCATTGCCCAAGCATTACCAGGAATTGCCCAGGAATTGCTAGGCATTGCCAGACAGTGCCACGCATTGCCTAGGCATTGCTAGTCATTAAGCGTACATTTCCAGGCATTGCCTAGCATTACCAGGCATTACCCAAGCACTGCCATCCATTGCTGATTGCAAGGTATTACTAGGCATTCCCTAGGCATTCCCAAGCATTTCCCAGGCATTAGCAAGCATTGCCCATGCATTGCTAGGCATTGCTCTGGCATTGCCAGGCATTGTCAGGCATTGCCAGGCATTGCCAAGGAATTGCCAGGTATTGCCCGGCATTGCCGAGGCATTGCCAGGCATTGCTAGGCTTCGCTAGGCATTGCTAGGCATTGCCTAGGCATTGCCAGGCATTGTCCAGGCATTGCCAGGCATTGCCCAAGAATTGCCATGCATTGCCAGATATTGCAAGGCATTGTCCAGTAATTGCCAGGTTTTGCCAGACATTGCCAGGCATTGCCTAGGCATTGAATGGCATTACACAGGGATTTCCAAGAATTGTGAGGCATTGCCTAGGAATCTCCAAGGATTTCCATGGTATTGCGAGGCATTGCCCAAGTATTGCCAGTCATTGCAAGGCATTCCCTAGGGATTGCGAGACATTGCGAAGGCATTCCTAGGCATTGCCAGGCATTGTCAAGTAATTCCAAGCGTTGCTTGGCACTACCCAGGCATTCCCAGGCGTAGCTTTTAACGAGACATTTTGATCCATTGCCCAGGCATTGCCACACATTGCCAGGCATTACCTAGGCATTACCAGGAGTTACCAGGCATTACCAAGCGTTGCCCAGAAATTGCTGAGAATTGCTTATTTCCAGGCATTGCTAGGCATTCCCCAAGCATTTCTACGCATTGCCCAGGCATTGCCAAGCATTGCCGCGGCATTGCAAGGCATTGTCAAGCATTGCTAGGGGCTTCAAGGCATCACTCAAGCATTGCCAGACATTTCCATGGATTGCCGTGCATAGCCTAGGCATTGCCAAACATTGTCCAGGCATTGTTAGGCATCGCCAGACATTGCCAAACATTGCCAGGCATTACCAGGCGATTCCAGGCATTGCTATGAATTGCCCAGGCAATGCTAGGCATTGCACAACGATTGCCATGAATTGCCAGGAATTGCCGGCAGTGCCTGGCATTTCCCAAACTTTTCCAAGCATTGCCCAGGCATTGCCAGGCATTACCTAGGCATTGCCCAGAATGTGCCAGGCCTTGCCCGGAATTTGCCAAGCATTTTCCAAGCATTTCCAAGCATTGCACATTCATTGCAAAATGTCTCTAGGCATTGCCAAGGCATTGCCAGAGCATTGTCATTCATTGCTTGGTATTTCCCAGGCATTGTCTTGGCATTGCCAGGCATTGTCAGGCATTGCCAGGTATTGCCATGCATTGCAAGGCATTATCCAAGCATTGCCAAGAATTACTTATTTCCAGGCATTGCCCAGGCATTGCCAGGAATTATGCAGGCATTTCTAGGCATTGCCAAGGCATTGCCAGGCATTGCCCAGGCATTGCCAGGCATTTCCAGGCTTTGCCAGACATTGCTCAAGCATTGCAAGGCATTGCGAGGCATAGCCTAGGCATTGCGAGGCATTGCCAAGACATTGCCTGGTAATGCACCGGATTGCCCTGGCATTGCCAAGCATTATCAGTCATCACTAGTTATTACCTAAGCATTGGAAGGCATTTCAAGGCATTTTCATGAATTGTCAAGCATTCCTAACAATTGCCCAGAATTGCCCACTCATTGCTCAGACATTGCCGGGCATTGTCCACGCATTGTCTAGGCATCACAAGGCATTGTCCAGGCATTGCCAGGCATTGCAAGGCATTGCCCTAACGTTGCGAGGCATTAGCAAGCATTGCCAGGCTTCGCCACGCAGTACGAAGCAATGCCCCGGCAATGCTGAGGAATTGTCAGGCATTGCCAGGCATTGCCCTTGCATTACCAGGCATTGCTAAGGCATTGCTCGGCATTGCCAGGCATTTCGTTGCATTGCCACGCATTGTGGAGTATTGCCTAGGCAGTGCAAGACATTGCCCAGGCATTGCGAACCAATGCCAGGCCTTTCGTAGTCATTGCTAGCCACCGCCAAGAATTGCCAACGCATTCTCAGGCATTGCTTAGGCATTGCCAGGCATGGCTAGGCATTTCCCATGCATTGCTTGGCATTGCACAAGCATTGCCAGGCATAACCCATGCATTGCCAGGCATTGCAAGGCATTACCAGGAATTACCTAGGCATTGCCAGGCATTGCTTATTGCCAAGCAGTGCCAGGCGTTCCTCAGGCATTGCCAGGCATTGCCAGGAATTTCTAGGCATTGCCACGTATTGCAAGGCACTGCCCAGGTTTTTCAAAGCATTACCGAGGCATTACGAGGCATTGCCGAGGCGTTGCAAGGCATTGCCCAGGCATTATGTAGGCATTGCTTAGAATTACCAGGCGTTACCAGGCATTGCATAGACATTGCTAGGCATTTCTTACTGCCACACATTGTTAAGGATTTTGCAGGCATTGCTTGTTATTGCCCAGGTATTGCCAGGCATGGCCCCGATATTGCGATGCATTGTCAAGCATTCCTAGGCATTGCCAGGAATCACCCAGGCGTTGGGAGGCATTTCTAGGCAATTCCACGCATTGCCTAGGCATTACCTAGGTATTGTGTAGGCATTGCAAGGCATCGCCAGGCATTTCCAAGCATTCACAGGCATTACCAGGAAATTCTAGGCATTTCTAGGCATTGCCCACGCATTGCCAGGCATTGCCAAGCAATGCATAGGGACTGCCCAGAATTGCGAGGCATTGTCCGACATTACCAGCTTTTCCCACGCGTTTCCAAGCATTGCCCTAGCATTGCCAGGCATTGCACAGGCATTGCCCAGCATTGCCTGGACATTGTGAGGCATTATCCAAGCATTGTCAAGCATTGCTAAACATTGGAAGGCATTGTCTGTGAATTGCCAAGGCATTTCCAGTAATTGTCCGATATTGCCCACACATTGCGAGGCATTGTCCAGGCATTGCAAGCTTTGCTAGGCATTGTTAGGCATTGCCAGGTATTGCTAGGCATTGTGAGGAATTGCCAGGAATTGCTAGGCATTGTGAGGCATTGCCAAGAAGCTGGGGGAAGTGAAGCGGTTCACAGCTAGAAACAGAGCTTGTCACTTTTCACAAGATTGGGGTCAGTTGGGTTTTTTTGAGAAGCGGAAAGTAAACTCTGTTTTCTTGTTAGTGTCGAAACTCAAGAGTGTATATAAAAATGGCGAGAATGAGAGAATGGGCCTCGATTGAGCCGTTTGGTGATTCGGTGGTTTGCGTGATGCGACGCCGTGCTCTGATTCGCTGCCTCGAGAAGTTCCTCGTTGGTTCGACGGGGGGCTTCGAAATCAGATGTGAGGTTTGCGAGGTTTGTCAAAGTTTCTCGAGAGATCGTCGTTTGTAGTCTCGAAACACCGAGAATATCTTTGAGTGGGTTCCGGCGAGTTCTGGAAGTGACCGGAAAATGGTCGTCAATGCGCGAAGATTCCGGGTTATTCCAAGGAATTCCCTCCAAGCGCGGAAAAAAGAAGTTGCGACTAAGTCGCGAAGTGGACCAGGAGCGTTGAAGCAAAAAATAGGCCGCTCGTGGGTTCTGGGACTTGTATATGCCCATTGGCATAACAATTTCCCCCCCTCTAGCCGCGACGTCCCGGCGCGTTATCATCATGTGGCCGGAGTCGGGCTCGGTAGCCGTCGATAAGAGGATCGACGTCCAAAATTTGACAGTACGGCATCCAATTGCTATGTGCCGCGTCATACTTCTTCCACCTAACTAGATTTGATCTTTGCCTCCTCACCTGCGGTGATCCAGGATTTTCTCAACCTCGTACTCGTGCTCATCATCTGCGGTCATGGGTGGCGGAACAAGTGCCACACATCCAGGAAAATCTTCGGCTGGATTGACATAGTGTTGGAGTTTGCTGACGTGGAAGAACGGGTGGATCTGCATGTTTCCGGGTAGTCGGATTTTTGCCACAACTGGAGTGCGCATCTCCAAAATGTCGAAAGGTCCCAACCACCGGGGTTTGAGTTTTGGGTTGCTTGATCCGCGGAGTTTGACTTTTGCAGAGTTGAGTAGGACTGTGAACCCCGTCTTGAACTCCTTGGTTTGTCGATGATTATCGGCCTGCCGCTTCGTAGCTGCTTAGATTTCTGTGAGGGTTTGACGAGTTTCTTCCCACATTATAGAAAATTCTTGCCGACGAGTGTTGACAGCGGGGATGTTGCTCTCGGTCTGTAGGTCAATTGGGGTGGTTGGCTCTCCTTCGTAAACCACCCCAAACGGTGTTTTCCCCGTTGCGACAGATGCTGCTGGATTGTATGCAAACTTGGCAACCGGCAGCTTGACTGCCCAGTGAGTACCGTGAGGTTTGCACAAAGTTTGAAAGAGTTGTTTGAGCGCTTGGTTGGTTGGCTTGGTTTGTCCATCGGATTGTGGATGAAACACCGTTGAAAGTTAAAGTTGACTGCCAAACTGCTGCATCAGATCTCGCCATAACTGGCTGGTGAACCGCGCATCTCGATCACTTGTGATAGATTGCGGGACCCCATGTAGTCGGATGATTTGATCAAGGAACAGCCGTGCTGTCCCTTCGGCGGTTACATCCGCAGTGGTCAGGATGAAGTGCCCCATCTTCGAGAACCTGTCAACGACAAAAAACATGGCGTCGAATCCCTCCGGTATGACAGGCAAACCGGTCAAAAAATCCATGGAGATGTCGGTCCACGGTCTTTTTGGTATTGGTAGTGGTTGTAGCAAACCAAGGGGTTTGTGTGCCGACTTTTGTGTCTCTGGCATAGGTCGCAAAGTTTGCTAAAGTTTGCAATGTCAACCTCCATCTTGTCCCACCAATAGTACTTGCCAATTTTTTGCAAAGTCTTGTCGGCTCCAAAGTGACCTCCTCAGCCGGTGTCATGGCACTCTTCGAGAAGCATGCACCATAGCTCCTTGACTTCGGGGATGACGACTTGATTTTTCTGCTTTCTGCGCCGATAGGAGCTCACAAAGTGGAACTTCGTCATGTCGTCAGCTCGATGGTCCTCGTAGCCACGCGTGAATAAATTTGCCACGTATGGGTCTGCTTGAATCTGTAGTGCGTTGACCTCCATGAGATTGGGCTGGCGGCTCAGTGCATCCGCTGGATTTGTCTTCTCGGGCCGATACTCAATTTCGTAGTCAAATTTGGACTCGAGGAACTCCATCCACCGAGTTTGTCTTCTGTTGAGGTTTGGCTGTGTTTTCACATACTTGAGGGCATGATGATCTGTTCGAACCACACATTTACGGCACTCCAAATAGCAGCGCCGGGTTTTGAAGGCATGAATAACTGCAAGCATTTCCTTCTCGTGGACGGTATAGTTGAGCTCCGCTTCGTGAAGCTTTTGCGACATGTACGCGATGGGCTGTTCTCCCCCACCATTCTCTTCCAGGAGGACGGCCCCGATTGCTTGATCGGAGGCGTCTGTGGCCATGATGTAGTTGGCCGTTGGATCTGCCAATCGAAGGGTTGGCGCCGAGGTTAGAGCTTTACGTAAAAGTATAAAAGCTTCTTGTTCGTTGTCTCCCCAACTCCACTCAATTTTTTTGCAAGTGAAGTCGGAAAGAGGCGCTGACACTCGAGCATAATCCTTTACAAACCTCCGATAATAGTTACAAAAATCCAAGAAAAACTTGTACGTTGCGTACTTTTGTCGGAGTTGGCCATTTTGTCACTGCGGATATCTTTTCTGAATCCATGGATATCCTTCCACGGCCGATAATGTGACCAAGAAACTCGATCGATCGTTGACCGAAGTCACATTTTGAGAGCTTCCCATAGAACTTCTCCCCCTAGAGTATGTCGAGTACTTACCAAAGATGTCATCGATGATCCTCTGGGGTTCAGCTGTATATGAGGATGTCGTCGAGGTACACCATGACAAAATCGTCAAGGTGCGGACGAAAAATGTTGTTCATTGCTGCCATGAACGTTGCCGGGGCGTTTGTGAGTCCAAACGGTACAACCGTGAACTCAAAATGTGTGTAACATTTTCAAAAGGAAGTTTTTGCAACATCCTCTTCGGCGATACGAATTTGGTGGTAGCCGCTCCGAAGATCATTTTTTTTTAGAATTCTTGCTCCACGTTGTTGGTCGAAAAGCTCGTCCGCCCGAGGTAGAGGGTAGCGGTTTTTGATTGTGATGTCATTCAATGCCCGGCAGTCCACACACATCCGCATTTTGCCAGTTTTATTTTTCACAAATAATGCTAGTGCGGCGTACAAAGAGACGAACGGTCACATAAACCCTTGAGTCAGCATGTCGTCTAGCTGTCTCTTGAGCTCTGTGAGTTCGTGAGCACTCATTTGGTAAGTCCCCTTTACGGTTGGTCTGCTGCCGGGTTTGAGCTCAATTCGGTTGTCGATGTGACATTTGCGGGGGAGTTGGGTCGGTAGTTCATCGGGAAAGACCCCTTCAAAATTTTCAGAAGCGGAGCAAACTCCTCTGGTACGTTTGCAAAATTGATGCTGATGATGCTGATGAGGCTGGTGCGTTAGCTGCGGCGACTGATTCGTTGCTTGTGCTACTCAAATTGACGTGGACCAACCACGCCGAGGCACCTCTCCTCAGGTATCTTTTTGCCATGTCGAGCGAGATCGGCGTAGCTGATGGTTGTTGCCCCGTGCGTTCATTGCTGTACTTGTCGGGTCGTTTTTGGTTGTCTCGTTGTTGTTTGTCGCTTGTTGACTGGATTTGGGATGCTGCACGAGTGGCAGAAAGATCTGCTGCCCATCCCGTTCCATGTAAACAGTACCGCCGCTCTAGTCAACTTGCGGATTCTACTGGTACAGAAAGTATCACCCGAGAATCACGTTGTGGTCCGTCATTGGGCAAGATCTCCATATGGTTACGTCCTGCATGTCCCCGATCTGCAGTCATAATGGCTGCTTTAGTTGGTGGATGCGAAGTCATCCGTCAACTGTTTTCCCTTCAAAAGCTCCAGGTTCATGCTTCAAACCCAGATTTTTCACCAGTTGATCGGATGCAAAACTGTGAGTTGCACCTCCATCAAGTAACACAGGCAGAGTTTTACGACTTTTGCAACCTCTCGGTTGCACTCTCAGCAGTGTCGTAGGCTGGTCGTCCTCGTATCCCTCATCAAATTTCTGGATCTCAGGAACCCCCATATTTGGTGATCAAAGCCGTTCGGGTGGGCGATCGTTCGGCGCAGGTTTTTTAGCGGGGGCAGGAGTTTTTCCATCTACTCCTGCCTTCTGTTGTTTCCCGACTCCTCCCCTCCTTTTTGATTTCTTTGCTGCTCCCACCCCCCTCTGGTTTCGTCTAGGGTAGTTCCTCGCCATGTATCTGATCCTTTTGCAGCTGTAGCAGGTCCGTTGATCTCCTTTTTGCTTAACGGTATCGACTTCCATCGGAGCCAAGCTCTCCGAATTCTGAGGCCGATGCCTTTTGTTTTGCTGCGGTTGATACCTCGGGTGCCAGCCGTAGGATTCGTTGAACTTCGAGTTGAAATCTGATGCGTTCAGCGGCTGCGATGATCTGCGGCAAATCGTTGGCGGTGTCGTAAATCACCAGTGCTCTGCGAATATCTTGCTTAAGGCCGTTGTTGTAGTGAAAACATAGTTCATCTGCTACAAGGTTGCTGCCGGTGATGATCTCGCGAAAACTCCGCGTGTACTCTACCACGCTTGAATGCTGTTGCAGCCGGTAGCAAACCTCTATTTTCTTGTTCAGCTTGCCAAAGCGAGCGACGAGTGCCTGGGTGAACTCACGCCAGTTGGATGGGGGTGTTATTGATTATTTCCAGGTCGGGTGAACCTGCTCTACAGATAGTATGCCTGGTGCCAACGATGTGGTAGCAGTTGGATCAGTTGGTAGCGCCTAGAACTGCCTGCTGCCGTTGGATGACCATGAGATTGGCCCACCAACTTAAAGCCGTGCCCCGTAGAGGCGAGGGTGCAAGGTTAATCATCTCTCAGTTGGAGTGAACCTCAGCAGCGGTGAAGTATACCTCCAAACTCGTCAAGAAGATCCTTACCGTCGGTCCCTTATGATTTGCCGGATCGAACGGCTCAGGAAGACCTGGACGAATTGAGGATTTGCCGATGTGAAGTCGATTGGCGAGTACCACTCCTTGCGCTTTTTAGTCACTGACTTTGGCCACGTACTGCTGCAGTTGCTTGCCAAGCGTTTGTTGAAATGCTTCCATCTGCACCAGCCAGTCAGTCAGGTCCGCGATCTTGTCTCGTGTTGTTGATGGAGTTGTGTTGGTCGTTGGTGCAGGCAGGATTGGCATGTCAGGCATGCCTGACTGTGGATTGGTTGTGCTAGTTGAAGTGCCAGCCATCATACATTCACCCCCCTCAAAGAGGCTGAAGATCCTTTGCGGGGTGCCTTCCGCCATCGCCGGTGTCTTCGTCGGTTACTGCTGCTTGTCGCCGGGTGCGCTCGCTCTGTGCGCCAAATTCGTCGCGAGGTCTACGAACTTCTTGTCGGCGGAGATGTACTGGAAGACACGTGCGGTTCTTGAGTTGATACAGTAATTAGTCTTGTGCTCCGCCTAGACCGATGCCCTCTGGTACCAAGTGTTACGTTGACAGAAGTGAAGTGGTTCACAGTTGGAAACGGAGCTTATCACTTTTCACAAGACTGGGGTCAGTTGGGTATTTTGGAGAAGCGGAAATTATACTTCATTTTGTAAGAGAAAAAACTTGAAAGTGTATACACAAATGGCGAGAACGAGAGAATGGGGGTCGGTCGAGCCGTATGGTGATTTGGCGGTTTGCGTGACACGACGCCGTGCTCTGATTCGCTGCCTCGAAAAGTCCCTCGTTGGTTTGATAGGGAGCTTTGAGATTGAATTTGAGGTTTGCAAGGTTTGTCAAAGTCGCTTGAGATATCGTCGTACGTAGTCTTGAAATGTCAGGAATCATCGTGCGTGGGTTCTGGCGAGTTCTGGAAGTGACTGGAAAATGGTCGTCAACACGTGAGGACTCCTGGGTACTCCGAGGAATTCCCTCCGAGCGCGGAAAAAAGTAGCCGTGACTAAGTCGCGAAGTGGACCAGGAGCAGTGAAGCAAAAAATAGGCCGCTTGTGGGTTCTAGGACTCATGTATGCCCATCGACATAACATTGCCTAGGCATTGTGCAGGCATTTCTAGGCATTACCAAGTGTTGCATGGCATTGCTTGGCACTATCCAGGCACTGCCAGGAATTGCATAAGGATTGTTAAGAATTCCCAAGCATTGCCTAGGCATTGCCAGACATTGCCCAAGCATTGCCAGGCATTGCCCAGGGTTTGCTTGGCCTTGCCCAGGAATTGCCAAGCATTTCCAAGCATTGCACAGGCATTGCTAAATATTGCTAGGCATTGCCCAGTCATTACCAAGGCATTGCAAGGCATAGCCCAGGCATTGCCAGGCATTGTCCAGGCATTGCAAGGAAATTCCAGGCATTGTTAGGCATTGCCCAGGCATTGTCAGGCGTTGCTTAGGCATTTCTCCACATTGCTAGACATTGCCCAGCATTGCTAGGCATTGCGAAGCATTGCTAGGCATTGTACAACATTTGCCAAAAATTGCAAGGCATTACCTATTCATTGCTAGGCATTGCACAAACATTGCGAGGCATTTAAAGGCATTGCTAGGCATTGGCTAGGAATTTCTAGGCATTACTCAGGCATTTCCAGGCATTTTCCCGGCATTGCTAGGTATTGCGAGGTATTGCCTACGCATTGTCAGGCATGACCAGGCATTGCCAGGCATTCCCCAAGCATTTCCAGGCATTGTCCAGGCATAAGTTAGCATTGTGTAGGCATTGCCATGCATTGTGAGGCATTGCCCAGACATTGTCCTGGGATTGCCGGTGCATTACCCAGGCATTGCCAAGACATTGTCATGGCATTGCCACGCATCACCCAGGCATTGCCAGGAATTGCCCAAGCCTTGCTAGGCATTGCCAAGCATTGCAAGGCATTGCTACGCATTGCCGAGCATTGCCCTGGCAGTGCAAGACATTGCCCAGGCATTGCCAGGCCTTTCCTAGGTATTGGTAGCCATTGCTAAGAATTGCCAAGGCATTGCCAAGCATTGCCCACACATTGCCAGGCATTGCCCAAGCATTGCCAGGAATTACCCAGGCATTGCCAGGCATTACCCTGGCATTGTCTGGCATTGCTTATTACCAGAAATATTAGGCGTTCCCCATGCATTGCTAGACATTTCATTGGCATTACCAGGCATTGCCAGGCATTAACCCGGCATTGCCAGACATTGTGAAGAATTTCAAGGCATTGCAAGGAATTGCCACGCATTGCCCGGCATTGCCGAGTCAATGCCAGGCATTTTTAGGCATCACCGGGCAATGCCAGGCATTGCCAGGCATTGCCGGGCATTGTGAAGCATTGCTAGGCATTGGTAGGCATTGCAAGGCATCGCCCAGGAATTTCCAAGCATTGCCGAGGCATTACAAGGCACTGCCGAGTCTTGCCAAGGCATTGCCAGTCATTGCCAGGCATTGCCGAGGCATTCCCAGGCACTGCCTAGGCATTGCTAGGCATAGCCAGGCATCATGAGGAATTGCAAGGCATTGCCAGGCATTACCCAGGAATTTCCAGGCATTGTGATGCATTGCCCAGGCATTGCCATGAATTGCCAAGGTATTGCCGAGGCATCGCTTTGCATTACCCAGGAGTTACCGGGAAATAGCATGCATTATCAGGCATTTGCCAGACTGTGCTAGGCCTTGCTTATTGCCTGGCATTGTTAGTCATTTCCCAGGAATTGCCTGGCATTTCCCACGCATTTCCAGGCATTGCATTGGCATTGCCAGGCATCAACAAGCATTGCCAAGCATTGCCACTAATCACCCAGGCATTGCTAGACATTTCCAGGTATTCCCTAGACATTGACGGGCATCGTCTAGGCATTGCAAGGCATTGCCAGGCATTGCCAAGCATTGCTAAGCTTTACTAGGAATTGTCTGGCATTGCTAGGCATTGCCAAGCATTGCCAGGCATTGCACAGAGATTGCAAAAGGTTTCAAGGCATTGCCCAGCATTGCCAGGCATTTATGAGGCATTTCCAAGCATCGCCCTGACACTAGTGGGAATTGCCCAGGCATTGCCAAGAATTTCCCAGGCATTGCCTGGGCATTGCCACGCATTGTCCAAGCATTGCCAAGCATTGCACACGTGTTGCTAAACACTGCGAGGCATTGTCTAGGCATTGCCAATGCATTGCCAGTGATTGCCAGATATTGCCTAGGCATTGCCAGGCAGTGCCCAGGCATTTCAAGGCATCACTAGGCATTGTCAGGCATTGCCAAGCATTGCCCAAGCATTGCCAGCCATTGCTAATTGCCAGGAATTGACATGCATTGTCCAGGCATTGCCAGAACTTGTACAAAAATTGCTAGGCATTGCCAAGGCATTGCAAGGCATTGCCCAGGTATTGTCAGGCATTGCCAAGCTTTGCAGATCATTGCCTAGGCATTAAGAGGCATTGCCTAGGGATTGCTAGGTATTGACCTGACATTGCCAGGCATTGCCTGCCATGGCCAAGGCATTGTCAGGCATTGCCTAAGCATTGCTCGACATTGCCAGGAATTGCCAAGCATTGCCCTGCATTGCACGGCATTGCCCAGGCATTGCTAGGCATTTTGAGGCATTGCTAGACATTGTCAGGCATTGCTAGGTATTGCCATGCATTGCCGAGGCATTTTCAGGCATTGTCCAGGCATTGCCGAGCATTGTCCAAGCATTGCCAGGCACTGTTCAGGCATTGCTAGGCATTGCCTAGATATTGCCACACATTGCCATGCATTGCCAATCATTGTTGGCATTCCCAGATAGTGTAAGGCATTGCCTATGCATTGCAAGGCATTGCCAGTCTTGTCAAGCATTTTGAAGGCATTGCCCAAGCATTGCCAAGCATTTCACAGGCATTGCCAAGCATTGCCGAGACATTGCCATGCATTGTCCAGGCATTGTCAGGCATTGCCTAGGCATTGCTCGGCATTACCAGGCATTGCCAAGCATTGCTAGGCATTGCACGACATTGCCAAAGAATTTCCAGGGATTACCTTGTCATTGCTAAGCATTGCCCGGGTATTGCCAGGCATTTCGAGGCATTGCCAAGCATTGTTAGGCATTGCTAGGCATTGCTAGGCATTACCGAGTCATCTCCAGGCATTGTCTAGGGATTTCCAGGCATTATCTAGGCATTTCCAGGCATTGTTAGGCATCGCCAGGCATTACTTGTTATTGCAAGGCATCGTGAGGCATTGTCCGGGCATTGCACGGGCATTGGCAGGCATTGTGGGACATGGCCAGGAATTGCCAGGCATTGCCCAGGCACTGCCAGGCATTGCCGGGCATTGCTCAGGCATTGTTACACATTGCCAGGCATTGCCAGGCATTGCCAGGCATTGTCCAAGCATTGCCAAGCATTGCAGAGGCATTGCTAGGCATTGCGAGACATTTTCCAGGCATTGCCACTCATTCCCCGGCATTTCCCAGGCATTGCCAAGCAATGCCAGGCATTGTCAGGCATTGCGAGGCATTGTCCAGGCATTGCATGGGCATGGCCAGGCATTTCCAGGCAGTGCAAAACATTTTCACGCATTGCCAAGCATTGCATACGCATTGCCAGTAATCTCCAGGCATTGCAAGGTATTGTAAGGCATTGCCAGGCTTTGGCTGCCATTGCCCAGGCATTTCCAAGCATTGCCCACACATCGTCGGGCATTGCAAGTAACTGCCCAGACATTTCCATGCATTGCCTAGGCAATGTGAGGCGTTGCCAGGCATTGCCCAAACATTGCCATGCATTACCCAGGCATTGCTACGCATCGCTGAAAGATTGCAAGGCTTTGCTAGACATTGCCAGTATTGTCAAGGCATTGCTAGGCATTGCCCAGGACATGTAGGGTATTTCCCAAGCATTACTAGGCATTCCTCGGGTATTTCCACGCACTACCCTGGAATTGACAGGCATAGCCAAGTCATTGCCAGACATTGCCGAGGTATTGCTAAGAATTTCCAAAGCATTGCCAGGCATTGCAAGGTATTGCTGAGGCATTAGGAGTCATTACCCAGGCATTATTAGACATTCATAAGGCACTGTTGCGCATCGCCTTGGAATTTCTGGGAATTGCTTATGCATTGCTAGGCATTGCCTAGGCATTTCCAGGCATTGCTAGGCATTGCTAGACATTGTCAATGCATTGCCAGGCATTGCCAGGCACTGCCCAAGCTTTTCCAAGCATTGCCAAGCATTGCCTAGACGCTCCCAGGCATTGTTAGGCACTGCCCGGCATTGCCCAGGCATTGCCAAGCATTGTCATGCATTTCCAGGCATTGCCCAGGCTTTTCCAAGCATTGACCGGGTATAACCAGACATTCCCTAGGCATTGCCAGGCATTGCGCATGCATTGCCGGTCATTGCGAGGCATGTTACAAGCATTGCCTGGCATTGCCAGGCCTTACCACTCATTGCCAAGCATTGGGCACGCATTTCCAAGTATTACCAAGCATTGCCAAGGCATTGCCAGGCATTGCAGAGGCATTGCTCAGGTATTGTCAGGCATTGCCAAGAATTGCCCAAGCATTTCCAGGCATTTCCAGGCATTGCCAGGCATTGCCCAAGCATTGCCTAGGCATTACAAGGTATTTCCCAGGCAGTGCTAGGCATTGCCATGCATTGCCAGGCACTTTCTAGGCATTGCCCAAGCATTGCCTAGGCATTTCACGGCATTTCCCAGGCATTGCCAGGCAGTGCCAGGCATTGCCAAGCGTTCCCATGCATTTCCTAGGCATTGCAAGGCAATACCATGCATTCCCCAGGCATTGCAAGTCATTGCTAGGCATTACCAAGCATTGCTACGCATTGCCTAGGCTTCGCCACGCATTGCCAGGCATTGTTTGGTATTACCAAGCATTTTGGAGCATTATCCAGGCATTGCTAGGAATTGCCTAGGCATTGCCATGCATTGTCTAGGCATTGCCAGGCATTGCGCAGGCATTGCCATGCATTGCGAGGCATTGCCAGGAACTGTCAAGGCCTTGCCAAGCGGTGCCCAGGCATAGCCCAAGCATTGCTAGGCATTGCCCAAGCATTGCCAGGAAATCCTTCGACATTGCCATGCATTACCAGGCATTTCCCGGCATTGTCCAAGCATTGTTAGCCATTGTTCGGCATACCAAGGAATTTCCAGGCATTTCTCAGGCATTTCTAGGCATTTTCCAAGCAATGCCAAGCATTTCTAGGCATCACCAGGCATTGACAAGCATTGCCAGGCATTGCCGAGGCATTGCCAAGCCTTGCCCAGGCTTTCCAAGGCATTGTCTAGGCATTGCAAGGCATTGTCTAGGCATTGCAAGGCATTTTCCAGGCATTACCAGGCATTGTCCAAATATTGCCACGCATTGCGAGGCATTGCCAAGCCTTCCCAGGCATTACCCGGCGTTACACAAGCATTTCCCAGGAATTACAAGGCATTTCCACACATTGCCTTGCATTTCCAGGCATTGCCCAGACATCGCTAGGCATTGCCAAGGCATTGCAAGGTATGACCAAGCGTTGCTACGCATTGCTCAGGCATTGCCAGGCATTGCCTTGGCATTGCGAGGCATTGCCCACACATTGCCTGGGATAGCTCGTGCACCGCCAGGCATTGCGATGAATTTCCCATGCATTGCCAGGCATTTCCCAAGCATTGCAAGGCATTGCCCAGGCATTGCAAGGGATTTTCCACAGACTACAAGGCATGGCCTAAGTATTCCGAGGTATTACCAAGGAATAACCAAGAATGTGTGTGTAGGCATAACCAGATATTTCCCAAGCATTGTCAAGGCATTGCGAGGCATTGGACAGTCATTGCCTGACATTGCCAGGCATTGGCAGGCATTGCCCAGGCTTTGCAAGGCAATTCCCGTGCATTGCCACGCATGGTCACGCATTGCCAGGCATTGCCATGCATTTCCCAGGGATTACCTAGGCCTTGCTGGGCATTGCTGAGGTAGTGCTTGGCACTACCCAGGCATTCCCAGGCATTTTCCAAGCATTTGCCAGGCATTGCCGAGGCATTGCCAAGGCATTGTCAGGCATTACCCAAGCATTTGGAGGCATGGCCAGGCATTGCCAAGGCATTCCTGGGCGCTCAAGCATTGCCAACCATGGCCCAGCTATTGCCAGGCAATGCGAGGCATTGCCAGGCATTGCCCACACATTGACAGGTATTGCTAGACATTGCCGAGGCATTGCCTAGCCACTGCTAGGCATTACCCTGGCATTGCCAGGCATTACAAGGCATTGCCAGGAATTACCTTGGCATTGCAAGGCATTTCTAGGCATTGCAAGGCATTCCCCAGGCATTGCCGCGCATTGCCCATCCATTTCTACGCATTGCCCAGGTATTGCCAGGCATTGCCTCGCATTGCCCAGGCATTTCCTAAGCATTGCCAAGCATTGCAAGGCATTGCTGAGGCACTGCTAGGTATTTCCAAGCATTGCCCAGGCCTTGACCAAGCATTGCCAACCATTGTCAGGCATTGCCCAGGCATTACCCAAGCATTGCCAAACATTGTCAGACATTGCCAGGCATTGCCATGGCATTGCCATGCATTACCAGGCATTTCCAGACATTTCCCAGGAATGACAAGGCATTGCTTATTACTAGGCATTGCCAGGCATTCCACATGTATTGTGGGGCATTGTCCTGGCATTGCTAGGCATTGCCCAGGCGTTGCCAGGCATTACCCAGGTAATGCCAGACAATACAAAGCATTGCCAGGCATTGCCATGCATTGCCCAGAAATTTTAACGCATTCCTCGGGCATTACCATGCATTTTCCAGGCATTGTCCAGGCATTGCCAAGGCATTGCCAAGCATTGCCAAGGCATTGCCAGAAATTTCCCCGGCATTGCGAGGCATTGGCAGGAATTGCAAGGCATTGCCCAAGCATTGCCGAGCATTGCTAGGCATTACCAAGCATTGCCTTGGAATGACCAGTTACTGCGAGGCATTGCCCAGGCATTGCCAGGCATTTCCCTGGCACTGCCAGGCATTACCGAGGCATTGCCAAACATTGCAAGGCATTGCCCAGCCATTGCCAGGCATTACCATAGCATTGCTAGGCATTGCTAGGTATTTCCAGGCATTGTCAAGGAATTCCAAGGCATTACTCCTTGCTAGGCATCTCCAAGAATTCCCCACACATTGCGGGGCATTGTCCATGAATTGCGACGCATTGCCCGGGCATCGCCATGCATTACCCAGGCCATGTCAGGCATTGCAAAGTATTGCGAGGCATTGCCAGACATTGCCCAAGCATTTATGGGCATTGCCCAGGCATTGTAAGGAATTCCCTGGGCATTTCCAGGCCTTGTCCAGGCATTACTAGGCAGTGCCCAGGCATTGCGAAGACATTCCCTAGGCATTGCCAAGCATTGGCAGGCATTGCCCAAGAATTGTCAAGCATTGCTAGGCACTGCCATGCACTGCAAGGAATTGCAAAGCATTGCCCAGGAAATGCCTACCCATTGCGAGGCATTACTCTGGATTGCAATGCATTGCCGGGCATCGCTATGCATTTCCAGGCATTGGCCAGGCATTACCAGACATTACTTATTTCAAGGCATTGTCCCTGGCATTGCCTGGTATTGTCCATGCATTGCTAGGCAATGCCCAGACATTTTCCAGGTATTGCCATGCATTGCCAAGCATTGCTAGGCATTGCTGGGCATTGACGAGGCATTACGAGGCATTGCCCAAGCATTGCCAGGCATAGCCGAGGCATTGCTAGGCATTACCCAGGCATTGCCATGCATTTTGAGGCATTGCCTAAGCACCGCCAGGCATTGTCCTGGCATATCCAGGCATTGTCAGGCATTTCCAGGCATTTCCAGGCATTGCCTTGGCAGTGGGAGTAGTTTTCCACACATTGCCAGGCATTGCGTGGCACTATCATGCATTAGCACGCATTGCCACGCAATGCCATGAATTGCCGAGGAATGGCCAGGCATTGCAAGGTATTATCCAAGGATTGCCAGGCACTACCAAGCATTGCCCACATTGCCACGCATTGCCTAGGATTTTTAAGCATTACCCAGGCATTGCCAGGCATTGCCCAGGCATTGCCAGTCATTGCTAGGCATTGTCAGGCATAACGAGGAATTACCCAATCATTGCTAGGCAATGTAAGGCATTGCCACGCATTGCCAAGCATTGCCGAGCATTTCCTAGGTATTGCTATGCATTGCCCAGGTATTTCCATGCATCTTGCAAGCATTGCCGGGCATTACAAGGCATTGCCAGGCATTTCCAGGCATTGCCTAGGCATCGCAGAGCATTACGTAGACATTACCACGCATTGTCATGCATTGCAAGGCATTATCTGGTATTGCCCAGGCATTGCAAGGCATTGTACGTTATTGCCTAGGTATTAGCTGGCACTGTCTAGGCATTGCCCGGGCATTGTCTTGGCATTGCCAATAATTTCAAGGCATTGCCAGGCATTGCTAGGTAGTGCGAAGCATCATCAAGAATTGCTGAGGCATTGCTAGGCATTGCCCAGGTATTGCCAGGCATTGCCAAGCATCACCAGGCATTTCGAGGCATTTCCATGGATTGTGAGGCATTGCCAAGGCATTGTTCAGGCATTGCCAGGCATTTCCAGGAATTTTCCCTCATTGCAAGGCATTGTCGAGGCATTTCCAGGCGTTGTGCAAGCATTGCTAGGAATTGCCATGCAGTGTCTAGGCATTGACAAGCATTGGTAGGCATGGGCAGGCATTGTCACGCATTGCCTCGGAATTCCATAGGCATTGCTAGGCATTACCCTGGCATCGACAGGCATTGCCAGGACTTTCCTCGGCATTACTGAGGAAATCCCAGGCATTGCCAGGCATTGCCGAGGCATTACCATGCACTGCCTAGGCATTGCCCAGGCGTTTCCAGGCCTTACCCAAGTATTGCAAGGCATTTCCTAGGCATTGCTCATTGTCCAGGCATTGCCTGGAATTGCCAAACACTGCTTGGAATTGCCAGGCATGGCCCATGAGTTACCAGGCTTTGCCAAGCATTAGCCATGTATTGCTATGCATTGTCCACGCATTTACAGGTACTACCGAGGCATTGCAAGGTATTGCCGAGGCATTTCCAGGCAATGTCTAGGTGTTGCAAGGCATTGCGAGGTATTTGTAGGCATTGCCCAGGAATTACAAGACATTACAAGGCATTGCCTAGGCATTCCCAAGCATTTTCCAGGCATTGTCCATGCATTGCCAGGCATTCCCGGGCGATGCCAAGGCATTGCCACGCATTCCCAGGCATTGCTACGCATTGCCAGGCATTACCAAGATATTCCAGGCATTTCCGAGCATTGTCAAGGCATTGCCAAGCATCTCCTAGGATTTTCCAAGCTTTGCCTAGGCATTACCAGGCATTGCCAGGCACTCTAGGCATTTCCCAGGCATTCCGAGGCATGGCCCAGGCATTGTCAGGCATTGCCAGACATTGTCAGGCATTACCAGGCATTGTTAGGCATTGCCAGGCATTGCCAGGCATTTCGAGGAACTGCCTAGGTATTGCCCATGCATTGCTAGGCATTGCCAAGGCACTACTAGGCCTTGCTAGGTATTGCAAGGCATTGCCCAGGCATTGTCAGTCATTACCGAGGTATTTCCACGCATTGCCTGGCATTGCCTAGGCATTGCCAGGCGTTGTGTAGGCATTGCGAGGCTTTGCCTTGCATTGCCAAGAATTGCCAGGCGTTGCACGGCATTGCCCAGGCACTGCCAGACATTGGCTAGGCAACTCTATGCGATGCCTAGGCATTTCCAGGCATTGCCAGGCATTGTCGCGCATTTCCAGGCATTGCCTAGGCATTTCCTAGGCATGGATAGGCATTTCCAAGTATTGCCAGGAATTCAGGCATTGTCAGGCATTACCAGGCATTGCCAAGGCATTGTGAAGCATTGCCCACGAATTGCCAGATATTGTCCAGGTATTACCTGGCATTGTCTTGAAATTGCCCAAACATTGTTTGGAATTTCCCAGGCATTGCAAGGCATTGCCAGGCATTGTGAGGCCATTGCCAGGCATTGCCAGGCAATGTCAAGGCATTGTCCAGACATTACAAGGAATTGGTAGGTGTTGCACGGCATTGCCCAGCATTGCCCACGTATTGCCAGGCACTGGGAGGCATTGCAAGGCAAGGCAAGGCATTGCCAAAGCGATGCATGGCAAGGGCGCACACCAAATCCAAGATCTGCAAATCCAAATTTGGAGTTAATGGATTTGGATCTGGATCCGCGGCTCCGGATCTACCATGATGATCCGATCTAGGAGCCGCGGATCTTGCAGTGGGGAGGGGGGGAGGGGAAGTGCAACCCAGAGACCCCGTTCACTCTCCAAAACTTCAAAACTTCAAAGAAAAGAATCGTATCCCTCATAGGAATCCACGCGCAGACCACGTGCGGACCACTCATGGAACACCATGTGTTCTCCTGTTGGCTGTACCAGAGCCGTTCAACATGCTGCCGCGGCATGACCTATCTTCCACCTCATAAAAATGTGTAGGCATCTCTTACACTGGATCCTCTTGTTGCCACCTGTATCTTGTACTCAAGCATTCATCATGCAGACTGCACTCAATCCCTGGTTTGTTTGCACGAACCTTGTAACCAATGTCTGAAGAGCACCCCACCTCTTTGGCGAGCAATGGCGGCACAATGACTAGCAGCCGCATGTGCAGCACAGGCGGGGTTCTGTCATTGTCAATCCGTCGCCATGAAGCACATGATGTGCATGACGGTGTGCTGTATGTTAGACATTGTGAAATTTTGAAACGCAAACCTAGTATTTCATTTGGATTGTTGTGTGATACAAAATACCTTGACATGAAGATTACATGAAGTCCTTATTCGACTAAAAGTCGCATGTTGGAAACGGCGATTTAGTCAGATTTTCAGCATCAGAATGTGTTGTGCAGCACATATTCACAATACACGTTTACAATGCAAACAATGGAAGTTTTTATAGTGTGCATAGCATTGAACCTTACCACTTCATTCACAAACTGACGTCATGCTAAACATCACAAATTGGGCATGGAGGATATTTTCTTCATGCTCCTTCACTTATGTGTCTGGGCTCAGTAACGCACCAGGAAAGACTCTGCAACGGAGTCTTCACCTCCGTCAAGTCCCCTTGCTGCCTGTGAGACGGGAGACGTCCCCCTATCCCGTGTTGGCTTTGATGCCTTAGCCATTTCCAGCAGCAAAAATCATCCAGCCAGCACCATGGCTGACCCTGCTAAGGACCTGCTGGACAAAAGCGACGATGATGACGAAAAGCAGGACGAGCCCTCAGAGAAGTGCAAGCGTGAAGACCCTAGTGTCATCTGGACCGTGTTTACCCGGATGGCTGACCAACCCGTCAACGAGCCGTGAGCAAAGTGCAACTTGTATCCTGCCAATTTTTCCTGTAATGATGGCTGCACCAGCATCATGTGGAAGCACATGCACTTGTCCCACAACACATCATGCAGAAGCTGAGGAAGGAAGCAGCCTTTGCTTTCCTTGAAGAAGGCAACTGCCAACATCATGGCAGTGGCAGTTGAAGACACCAAAACCAACCCGGAGAATACAGTGATTGCGCGCGGCGTTGTAGTAGTGGGTAGAGTCTTCGACAAGTGGTACTTCTAGACATGCTTCTGGAAGCACTTCATAAAAAAAAAATCTACTTCCTTGCCATGGAGTCCACGTGGCTGCAGCAGGCATTCTGGCATGCCAACCCCGCGGCAACTCTACCCGGCCGCATGACCATTTCGCGGCAGATCGTCATCGCTACAGCAGCTTTCCGGGCCCGCATCAAGACCATGCTCGCAGAGGTAACAAGTGCCATCAGCTTCACAACTGATTGCTGGAACGGCAAGAATCGTATGAATTACCTGGAGTACTCCCAGATTGATCTGGGTGATGCACAGAGCAAGCTACAGAAGTATGCATGCCTATTGAGTGAGCAGCATGTGCTTGCCACCACAGCTGGTCCCCACTTTTGGCTGTGCTTTCATGAGCGTACCCACAAGATTGTGGGCATCTCATCTGCAGCTGAGTTCCACATCGTAGCCTTGAAGTTGCTTCAGCCGTAATACGCAAAGGTGGAGAAGTATCGGGCGGCTATAGAGGCAACAGTAGCTGCAACAGCCTCAGCTGGTGCTTCTACCGGTTGGGACTCCACTGTATCTGGTCTGGGCCCACAAAGCCAGGAGACCGCCAGCGCAATCCAAAGGTAAATTTTCCTAGTGAACAAGCCGATAAGGGGATATTTGCTGATCACATCGCTAACCTTTTTCTGATCGTCTTCAACCCACAATTCGCACAACACCCTCCACCTCCAATGCTGCTAGCATTGGTGCTGCATTCTCCACTTCACCCGCTTTCGCATCTACCACTTTTGGTTCTATGTCTTCTGACCCACTCGCAGTCATGGCCGCCACAGGTGTAGCGGCAGCCAAAGCTCTCACATTTCCCTCGCATTGCAAGCCAGACTTCGACTCACCGCCATCCCACTTCACCTCTAATCTTACCTTCCTAACTTGAGAGGTTCAATTCAGTGCCTAGGCAGAGGGCGACCAACTCTGGAATCACTACCATGAACCCAATCCTTCTACTCTTCCTCCCTCCAATTCTGTTGAGTTTGCAGCTGCTTGCGCCGTTGAACTACTCATCTGTGGTGGGCCTCATGATCTCACTGACGAGATTGAGTCCTATAACGCCGATTCTGCCCGTCATACACTTGCTGACCCCGTTGATGCATACACCCTCATTAAGCGTTACACCAATGTCACATGGTGTGTGGTGCAGAGCATTCTTATTGTGTAGTTAAACACGCTTTCTATGCATGCTGATGAGATTGGAGATGCCTATTGGGCTCACGTTCTCTACCTGCTTTACGATCTGGACAAAACAGCCCCAGGGTAGCTGTCAGCGGTTTTTCCCCTTGTCAATTTCCTCATACCCAAGTTATCAGAAATCTTCTGAGAGGTAGAAGCCTTTAAACTCAAGCTTCTCACGGTCAAGCATGCGCTCACCGATGCTCTACCAGGCATTGGTGCCCACCGACTGGTGGAGCGTCTTGCAAAACAAGCCCATACATCGTATGGAGGCGCTGTGGCTGGAGCATTATGTGGCATCTGGGAGTCGTCTGAGGTTGGCTAACAGTGGGTAATGTGCTTGGAAGTTTCCTCCTCCATGTACCAATCTGCTGGGTCGAAGTCCTCACAAGGGTCTTGGAAACGTACTCGCAACCACTGCTCCCGCTCCGCTCCCACCTCGTAATACACCATTATGACCTTGATGTGTGCAAGCTCACGAGCAAATGTCAGCGACGTAGGCACCAGATTGGCATCCGGTGGATACGCCAGGGTGATGACGAGTCAGGTGTCTCTCGAGGCAACTGACAAGTGCCGATTGTAGTTAACGGTTCTCGAGTGTTGTCTGGTACTGCTCCTAGTGCTTTTGCTACTGCTACTGAGGACATGATGGTTTGCAGGCAACAGGAGTCCATGCGGGTTTGCATATGCACTGTGCACAATGCCACAGTTCTAAGGTTTTTCAGGACCAACGTGGATGCTTGATACACGTTGATGAGTGGGCGGATATTGCCACGAAGGTAAAGATGCAGCTTGCCTAGCAGGTGGCGAGAGTGTTAGGGTAGTGAGAGAGCCAAGCAGGCAGAACGATCACTAACAAAGCAGTAGGACAGCAGGGCAAAGAAGTGGTGAAAATGCGCTAGTGGGAGATGCCGGTTGCTGTTACCCGATGTCTTAGATGGGCGCGGGTAATGACTGTTGCCGCCCCAACGTCTCAGACCACCGCGGGTACAGAAGAAGTACGAGGACAACTCGCAGAGCTGAAGGGCCGATCAGGATCAAAGGTGCACGTGCAGGGAGAGTAGCGACAGCTGCTGCGTTGGACGGCAAAGTAGAAACTACAAAACTTAGGCAGATTCCGTCTGCCCTTTCCCCAACATCTGCCTACTAAACGTAGGCAGATGCCGTCTGCCCTTTCCCCAACGTCTCAGGCACATATGGTTTATGAATACTGCTGCCCCAACATCTCAGACCAATGAGGGTGCAAATCTGTGCCGGCGTGTGGCAGTTGTTGTTGCTGAAGTAGATATGATTTTGCCTCTACTCCTAGGGCTGAGTGCTAGCATAACGAGAGAGCTGCTGCACACGTGCAGGCAAAGTCGCTGCTAATGAATTAGCGGCCCAATTCCCAAAGCTGAAGAGGTGGCTCTGTTTATGCTTGTTGGAAGAGAAGCAAAGGTGCTGTACCTTTGTGACTAAAGTGTGTGCTAGGGAAAAAAGAGTTTTGTTGTGAACTCGCCGTATGCCCCAAGCTAGCAGGCCTGGTCTAGGATCGATTGCGGAGGAAGCTGTTCTTCTGTCTGTTGTGGAAGGCGTGAGCCTCCACAGTCTGATACCAATAGGTGGTGATGCTTGCTAGAGTGCACAAGGTGACACAAAGGATATGAGTGCCACGTGCGTAGCCATGGAATGGAGCAAGCAGGATCCTTAGTTGTTGGGAGAAGAACAATAACAGGCAAGAAGCATGGAGAGTCACCGGGGAACGAAGTGTTACATGTCAGTTGACCGGGTTACTTAGGGGAGGCTCTCGACGTTGGGCCTGGACGACACCGAGGGATCAAACCAAAGCGGAATGTGAGCGAGCTTCCGCTGGTTTCTCACATGCCGGGATAACCCGGTCGTGTGGTTATGAGGGACCAACAACCCGGCATCATCTGTTTCTCACATACATAACTAAATCACTATGAACCACATCGACCACGAGCGTATGTGGATGCATGCTCTCCTTTTGCTACGTGTGCTCCATGTCATGCTGAAAAGATGCCAAGAGCTTTGGTTCACATCAATCTTCCGTAGTGATGATATGTGGATGTAAGCAGAGTCAAGAGGCCACTTGCATGTATGACGTCCATTAACAACACGTAGCAATGACGTGTTCAGCATTGGTGAGTGAGTCCTACTCAGTTTGATGAAAATCAAACTCCAAGGATAGGAATTCTTGAAGCTCAAACCTCGATGGTTGGGACCGTTTGAGATTGAGCGACTGAAAATCCATTTTGTCGCTCGACTTTGCATACCTGACAGCATGGCGATTCACCCTATCTTCCACGTCACCAAGCTTGAGCAATATCAGCACCCCAACGAGAACTTACCTGGCAAAGACGTCGATCTTTGCCTTCGATTCAAGTGGATGGAGATACGGAGTACGTGATTAAAGACACCCTTGGACATCGATGCCCTGGAAAACGGCTGTCAATTTGCTCAAGTGGCACGACTACAGCGCCACGCACAATACTTGGGAGCCCTACAACAACCTCCAAGATGCTGATCATCTTATCGAGAGCTACTACCATCGTTATCGGCTTATGTGTGCTTACAGGCCCGGACATTATGGCTTAAGGGGGGAGGGGGGAATAATACGTACCAGACATACACAAGTCCATAAACTTCATGAGTGGGCATTTTTGTCTCTACATTTGTTGCGCACTAAGCATTGACCTGATGCTTAGTCGAGGGCGTTTTGGCCACCTGCCTCGACCTTCGGCGTTGTGTTCTTGAAGGTTCTGACAACTCGACCACTTTCTAGATTGGTCGAAAGAAGTATCGCACACTGCATTAATGCTTCAATACTATTTGACTTACTTTTTGATGGCGCTAGACTTGTAAAAATCGTTCCTCGATATTCTTGAAACCCGCCAACTTCTCAGTAGAGTTTCTGAAAATGACCACGTATGACGCAAAACACACACGTCACCCGGTTCAAGTGCCGAATGCCCAACACATGCCTCATTTTGATTCTCGTCATTGTTACATCGCTCAACATATTTGACAATTTTCATTGGATTACAGTCATTGCTTCGAAAGAATCATCCCTTTTCCCATTTATTAAAAATTCTCTAATGGCCTGGATATCATCTCTGCAAACCACCCATATTTCGCTCAGTGTGACACACAGAAGGGGCAAATGGGATTCATAGTCGGGTTTGGTCACGATGTACCCAGTTTCCGGAACTATATAGCTCATTCGCCCGTCGTCGAGCCAGAAACAACGCAGGTATCAATGCAGTGCAAGAAATAACACAGGTATCAACACCGAGCAAAAAAGCAATGAGACGCCCACGCCGTAAAAAATTACTCATCCGGGAATTGATTGAAATTAATAGCTCCGTAGCCCATGCACTATTCGGTCAAACGTGAATACTAATGGAGCGGAACCCTTGTGCCCAAGCGCAGGTACGATGCCAAACCTCCGGGGGAGGTCCGGAAGACGCAGGTTGTGGGGAAAACATTGTGCATAAATCATGTATTCTCGGACCTAGGTTTGTCGCTGAACGGTTTTGTTTGTGTACCATGTATGTTAATGCTATGCAAGCGTGGAGGCATGAGACACCTGTCATCGGATATGTTTCCGACGAGTGAAGTTTAGCCAATTGTGACAACCGACGACATCCTTGTCAGCTTCTCTGACAAGGCAGAACGGCAACCGCAAGCTGGCCGACGACTACGACCCATACTGATGTGACGTAAAGGAAAGGGTGTGTAAGGCAAATTGTTACACGAACCAAGGTCTTAAATGGAGTTCATGACATAATTGCACAGCATTGGGAAGTTGTCGTTGATGACGTTAAATGCAGAAGCCACCCATGGCGTCCTCGCACTACTTGTTGCTAAAGGATCGTCCATTGTCGCCGTTGGAGAAATGGGCGGGAGTCGAAGATGTCTGCCACATGGACCTGTATGATGCGTGGGTCGGGTGGGTTAACATCAAGCGCATGTGGGACTCCAGTGGACTCGGCCCGTGTCCTCTAGACCCATACAACATGTGCTGGATCATGGGTGTAGAATTGCCGCATCGCCGTCCAGCATGGTGCCCGCCTCATTGGCGGCCATGGGTCCATCCCGAACCACAGTGGTGTGCAAGATTGTAGACGGTGAAAGTTTTCACTGGAGAAAGAATGTAGCGGACGCGTTTCAATGCTGAACCACGGCTCCTGGTGAACTTCATCAGCCAACACTTGCGCGTTTTGTAGTCCTCCTGCACTAGCACTGTTTTCACGTCGAAACATGTGTACTTCGGATCCGCTGAATCTGCGACGTCGTCCGATGCCCCCGCTCCAGTTGTGGGATGGAGGACCGGATGCTACTTGGTTTGGTCCATGGGGAGAACTCCTTCCTCCACGTCCCCTTATGGACCGGTTTGATGCATGGGTCACGTGGAACAACATCAAGATCCTCTAGGATTCGAAGTATTTGGGCCCCCTTCCAAGCGATCCGTTCGACATGTACCACATCATGTGTGTGAAGCCACCACATTGCCGTCCTATCTGGTGCCCACCACACTGGCAGCCATGGGTCCATCCGGATCCCCTATGGTGCGCTAGACTGTGACCACTTCACGCGGCATAGGACTAGGTACTTGTGATGTTTTGTCATGACGATTTGTACGTCAAGTACAGGGTATTCTGGATTTTTTCACTCTCTTTTAAAATGCATATGGCACATACATGACATATTCATGCAATGTGTGGCACAACACATCATTGTCAAGTAGAGATGATAGAAGGTGCCTCATGTGCCACATGAGGAGTGTGAGGTTGACATATTGCCGTACTATGTCGTGCCCACCAAACTGGCAGCCATTGGTCCATGTAGATCTCTTATGGTGTGGTACACTATGACCACTTTGGTCGCTATATGTCTGGGTACATGTGTTTTATTCTCATGACATATCTTACCTCAGGTACTGGGTACGTTCGTTATCTTATCACACTTCATTTAACCTCATATGGCAGATACGTCATATGTTAATGCATAGTGTGCCACACGAAATGATACACAACGGATTATTGTCATATAGACTAACGATAGAAGCTGCCACATGTGCAACATGACGTTTATGAAGCTGCCATTTACCTGTCTTATGTGCTGCTCTCCACTGTGGCATCCACTATGTACCTGTGTTATCTCGTCAGGACATCTTCTACCTCACATATAGGGTTCATTGGATATGTTTCCCACCTTTTTGTATACGCATATGCCATATGGCACACATCATGACTAAGAAATGTCTTCTGTTAATAGACTAAGAACTGTATCCTAGCCGTATGGTTGTGCTCATACCAACTCGTGGATTACGTATTGTAATGAGTACGGAGAGTTAGACCGCTTTACGTAGGAACGATGTAAAATATCCTGCTTGCGGTCGCCATAGTATGTTTCGCTTTCTTTTGCTCCACATTTCAAACGTTTCCTTTCACATGGCGAGCATGACTAGCACAAATGCCGGTCTGTCACAATGTCATGACGGTATGCAGGAAAGGTTAGGCTGCCAATACCAAGACGAGTTCAATGGGAGAGCACATTACTTGAAAGAACCAGGCTTGCCATTCAATATCCACCGCTGCACTTGTGGGGGTAGTGTGTGGATCCACCCAATGATGTCGCACATGGAGCACAAGTACACATGACTGCTAGAAGCCTGTCCACGAACTGGATTAATGACCGTCTCGTTGTCAAAGTCTTCAACAGCATCGTACAACACTTCTTCCGGAGTGTGGTCCAATAGAGCACCCATGTCATAGGGCTGAGGGCACGTGCTGCAGTAGAGCGTTATCTGTAAGGGCTCGGTCACCATATGCCCAGTTTTCGGAACTATATAGCTCATTCGCCCGTCGTTGTGCAAAAAACAACTCAGGTATCAACGGACCGTCGGAAATAACGCAGGTATCAACGTCGAGCGAGAAAGCAACCAGCCGCCCACGAGGTAAAAAATATTACTCATCCGCCAACGTTGAACAGAAAATACCTAAGGAACCCAGAAACGCTAAAAAAAAGTCATGTTCTCGCCACATACCATGTAGCATTGATGCATGAGATGATTTTTGTCATTCACTATGTCTCAGACAAATGCACCATTGCAATTTTTTCCATGTCAGGTCCAAAACGCATGCTGTGATCCAGCATGAAAAAAGGGGTGGGCGGCAGGTTGATTTTGTTGCGGAGGCTGGGCGGATGGTTGCTTTTGTAATGCAAGGTGGGCGGATGGTTGCTTTTCTTCCGAACCACGGGCGGATCGTTACTTTTCTTCCGAACGACGGGCGGATGAGAGTCACACTTTGCGTTTTATGGGTATCTGAGCTATTTCACCCTATCTGTAAACACCTCCATTCCGTGTGCAACCTCGACATGAAATAACAAGTGGCAGCTCCACACATAAATGAAGTCACCATAGGTAGTGGTGCTGGGAGAAGACTGCACTCCATTTGCAATTATTGGAAAACATGGAGAGAAGTACAAATGACTGCGTATGGTTGCTTTTATACAATGCAAGGACGCACGGGGAATGTCTTACTCTGGATACAATGACATGTACGCCTTTGTACTCTACTACAACATCTTTGCTTACACGCACATTTGCACATCCGTGTTTACCATTGCAATACAACGAACTGAGGTACGTAATTCAGAGGAAATGTGACAACATTTTCCAAAGGTACAACTCGCCAAGGAATCACGGCAACACCTAACCTAAGCATGCTACCATGCTCATCACTGACTACGGCCGCCCAATGGCCCTGCACAGTACACTGTCACCCCCGGGCTTGTACTTGCTTCCATACTTGGCCTACGATGATGCAATGCTCCCCTGCACGCCTGCACACTCACATGAAAATGATGTCAACAAATGGATGTTGGTGTGTTCATGAGAACAACATTTGAACAAGAAAAACCAGACTGCACTACTGGAAGCTCTCACCTTAAATCCCTAGTGCGTCCATGCCTCTCACTTCGACCCTCTGGTCCTCTTCCTCTGCCTCATCGACGGCGTTGTCTTCTTCCGCCTCTTCTCCTGCGTCTGCCTCTCCATGGTCCTCCATTCCACCATGCTCCTCCATCATGATGGCACCTTCAGCGTCGTGTTCTTCCTGGGTCAACAGTCCAGTCTCCGGCTCCGCTGCATACCCCAGGGAGTCCTCGCTGCCACTGTTAGACACGTTGTCGTCGAAGTCATCTGCGGCAGCTTCACCAACCTCGTCGTCCATTGAGGAACCCCTGGGGTCTGCCTCCGGGTCGTAGTCCGAGGCATCATTGTCGTCCGTTGCTGCCCCTTCTTCTCACCCAACCCCTTCATCTCTCTCAGCTCCAGCAGTTGCACCTCCTGCAGCTGTCTCTCGTTCTGCTCTTAGCGTAGTTGCAGCTTTGTGTGGCCGTGGTACAGCAGGGTTTGGACATCTCTTCTTGGTGTGCCCCTTATGGCCATACTTCCGGCAGATGAAGTTCCGTTTCCGAAGCGGCGCACGGTCCGTACGGGCACTCCTGGGACGACCACGGCCACGCCGCGGACCTGGTTGGCCTCAGCCAGGCGGGCCTGGTTGGTGCAGTCCGGCAGTCGACAGTGAGGGCATAGGGTTGTTGTACTTGAGGCTCCAATACTGCACCGTCTGGCCGCGGCTCATGTGCGCAGTCGGGTCCTTGCCCACCTCCATCATGATCGCACAGGCATGCTGGCATGGCTAGCCAAATTCACGCCATCGTCGACACTCACAGCTTCCCATGGCAAGGTCCACGTGCCGGCGTACGTTTGTTGGGCCCCGAACCAATGCCGACGACGGACCCTCCATCATGATGTTGTAACTTCGGGCAACTGCAGAGCTGTGAAGCAGGCATCTCGCCGTAGCCGAGGCCAGAGTCTTGTTGCACTTGGTGATCTCTTTGCGGCGTTGCGCCATGATGCCCCGCACAAAGTAGTAGACTTGCAGGAAGCAGTAGAAGGGGTAGAGTTTGCGGAGGCTCCTGAGACGAGCGTTCAACGACTCTGAAGCGTTGCTGGTGATGTGGCCCCCAAGAGGCATAGGGCAAATGTAGGACGTCCATTTTTGTAGAGGTATGCCTCCCTCTCCGTCCCGGCCTGGGATGAGGTAGTCCGCGGCACGTTCGCTCACTGCCCGTATGTCAGGGCCTGTGCGCACTTCCAGGCCCAGTAGGCCGCCTTCTTCCCGAACTTCTCCCGCACGTTTCTGCAAAGATGCCACGCACAGTAAGTGTGGGTAGCACCGGGCAAATGTCGTACCAGCGCCTTTGCTAGGCCCGCTTCTCTGTCAGACACAATGACGGCACCTGTAGTACAAGCGGTGGGGTAAGCTCTTGCCAAATTCTCGTAGAACCACATCCAAGTCTCCTCGTTCTCACTTGAGACCAGTGCCCAGGCCATCGGGCATGCGTGGTCGTTCGCGTCAAAATATTGCGCGACCAGCATGACTTTCTTGTGGCTGTTCTTGAGGAAAGTGCCGTCCATGGTCATTATCCTCCGGCTGTAGTCCCATCCAGGGCGGGTGGCGCTAGGCACCACAAAGGCCCATTTGAATTTGTCATGTGCATCCTGTTCTGCAACAGCATGTGTAGCCGGATCAATGCGTTTGAGCTGCAAGTGCACATGAGCACAGTGTAAGATTTTGAAAGAGCAAAGTACAATGGGAGTAGAACAACAGTAGACACGGACATTCCGAGACGTAACTCCTGACACAGGGCTGGAAGCATAGCCCACGATTTTGCCTTGGCTCCCATGTGGCAGGCCTGAGCCATCGTTCTCGCACGATACAACGTACTGTTGGCCACCTGAATGCCCGCGGCTTGCTTGATGATCGCTCTGAGTGTGGCTGGAGGCGTTGTTGGATCCCGCGCCATGTGCTGTGAAATGTACCTTGCAATCAACCTTGTTGTTCGGGCAGGGCTTCCACGGCCAATTGTGGGCGTGCAACTGTGGCCATCCGTGACATGAGACAGCTGCACCGCCCCTAGCTTTGACGACACAACTTCGCGTACATGCCACGCGCAATCACATGTGCCCGCCTCCACGCAGCGTATGTCGATCCGTCCAGGCTCGCTGCGTACCCACTGCAGCCCAAAGCGGTTGGCCACCACGTAGTCCTCGATTGCCGCCCTGCATGCAACCATGTTGTGGAACCTTCTGCCCTCCACAAGTTCGTCACCATCGGCCTTTCTCTTCTTTGTCGTAGAATCGGGGGAGATGTCTGACGTTCCTGCAAAAAGAAGAGGACGGGTAGTACGTGACAGCATGACAGTGAAGGACACAGATTTCAGAAGACACACAAGAAACATATGACAGGCAGTGCACGACTGCATGACAAGCAAAGGGATACAACGGCGTACAATGTGTAAGACACAGCGAATGACACAATTTCATGGCAGCATTCCAGTGTATGAAGTAGAAAACGGGACACCCAGATTACCAGTGGAGCCACTAGGACATAGTACACGGTGCCTTGCCCACGTGTGTGTGTAAGGTGGAGCCTCGGTCTGCTCCGGGGGGCGTGGCTCCATCCGGAACAAACGCATTGTCTCCGGGGCTTCTTCTTCCAAAAGTCTTTCCCTGTCCTCGTATTCCCGATCTCTGTTCAGCCAGAAGAAGACTTCTTCCTCGGCACCTGATTCACGGAAGACAACGTGGTGTGCCGGACTCTGAGGCTGAGGTGGAGGAGGCGCTGGAGGAACACCATGGTCGGCCGGGCGAGAGGTGTGTTCTTGAGGTGGTGGCACAGCGTGAGGAGGTGCGGGTCGTGCCGCAGGTCGGGGAGCGGGTGGAGCAGCGGATTGTGTTGTGGGTCGGGCAGCGGGGGGTGCAACGGGTCATGCAGCGAAATGAGCAGCGGTTGCTGAAGCTGGGTGTCCAGCGGGTGGTACAGGGCGTGGTGCAGCGCGTGGTGCAGCGGGTGGCGCAGTAGGTGGTGCAACTGGTAGTGTAGCGGGTGGTGCAGCGGTGGGCGCAGCGGGTCTTGCAGCGGCTGGTGCCGTTGCTCTTCCAACGCGTGGTGGCGTAGGTCGAGCAGCAGGTGGTGCAGCGATCGTCGGGTCTGCGGGTAGTGCACCTGGCGGGGCGACACTCACGCCTGTGGAGCACCACCCCGCAGCCGTGTGTTGGATCGGCCGTACTAAGTTGCGCCGCCTTGGGTCTGAAGTGCCAGACACACTTGTGGCGCCAGTTGCCGTCGAGGACGCAAGACGGGGAGGTTGCGGCCGTGGCACGCGGAACTGAGCCGCCACGGGCAAGCCCCCCTGGCTGGAGGTGACAACCCATCCGCGTGTGATTGGGTATAGCGGTGAAGACAGCGCGGCCGTTGCAGAACGCAATGCCTGTGCACATGAGAGGGGTGGGTGAGAGGTCGGCTTTGTCGAAGGTACACGAACCGGTCGAACAGAGGCAGGAGCCTCCGCCCTCCGGGCACTGCCCCAGGTCTGGGGCGCCATAGCGCTAACAATGGGCACATGGGCATTTTCTGAACAGAGTGTATGCCTAAGGTACCCTGCAAATCGATTCACCTCGCTTGATCTGGAGAGAGAGCGCCATGTTCAAGCTCCACCTCGAACACATGAAAACCCGACATAGTCACACATCGGCTCTGGAGCAGCCGAAATGACAGACACACGGGGCGGGGGGGGGGGGGGGGGGG
>SZWC01000584.1:94531-110912 GCA_023375785.1 Penium margaritaceum | reverse complement strand
CTGCTCGAAGTGAGCCAGCCACTTCAACATTCGAAGCCTGGTCTATGTGGTTGGTACGGGCCGCCACTGTGGCTTCTGGGTCAACGTCAAGCGCTGGTAGTTGAACAAGATTCAACTGGGTTCTCTTGCGGCTGAAGATTTTGGAGATTTGGTTTGCCGCTGCTCTGAGCAGAAGCAGCAGAAGCAATTTTCTCTTGATTGGGTGAAGCATCATGGAACAAACAGCTGCAGAACTGTCAAGCAGTTTTGATACTCCCATTTTCTATGGAGAATCTTATCATCAGTGGGCGTTCTCTATGAAGTTACTGCTCATGTCGCGAGATCTCTGGAATGTGGTGGAATGTGAGCCGCACAACCGCGACATTCAACAAACACACGAACGCAAGAGGAGACAAGACGCTGCCTTCTCCCTGATTGGGAGGCATGTCTCGCTCAAGTTCAGGGTCCTTCTTCAGGAGAACAATCCAACAAACGACCCCTCTGTGGCCTGGTTTGCTTTGAGGGCATTCGTCCTGAAAACGGATGCCTTTATGATACACGAGCTTCGACAACAATTCAACTTTCTACGAGTCAAGAAACATCAGAGAATATCTNAGGCACTTTCAGATCGTCAAGACCAGTTGGATCTTGACATGCTCATTGATGAAGTCATCTGTGCAGATAAGCATGATGTTGGACTGACAGGCCCCTTGGACTCCGCACTCAAGTTATCTGGTTTTCTTCACAGCCCAAAACATCTTCACTCTCCAGTTCTTCTGAAGGATCTGCATCGTTCAAAGTGTTCAGCACAATTTCAAGGGGCCTGCTGGAAGTGTAAAGGCTATGGGCATGTTCGCTATTTTTGTCCTCTCCTCAAAGCCAAACGAAAACGACTTCAACAGCCTGAAGCGGGACAAGAATTACCAACAGTGACCAGCGGCAGTAGCAACAGCAGCAGCAGAAGCAGTGGCGGCAGATTCCTACAAGGGCAGCAGCTGTCAACTGTAAAACCGATCAAGCCAGTTATCTCAGATGTAACAGCTGCTCCACCTTCAGGTACACCAACACGAACAATGGCTCCAGCTCAACCAACAGTGCTCGCATTAGCTGCAGGATCTACAACAACAACAATTGCCAAGTCACCAGAACTTGGGGCCAACAGAAGAAAAATGCATGCCAACTGTGACAAGAGTTGTCCTTGGGCTTGTTGGGGCCTACATCCACCAAAGGTTTTCATTCACTCGGATGACACTGGTTGTGACGATGTTGTCTTCCTATCAGAAGAAACTAGAGACTCAAAATCTCCCTCTACTTCAGAATCTGCTCAACTACAAACACCGGCTGCTAAACCATCAGACTTGACTCCGGTACCAGAAACTCCAGCCATGACTTCATTCAGTTCAACTCTCTTGTTCCGTCCGATTTCAGCATCATCTGCCGTAACCCCCATGTCCAATTCAGGCTCTCCATTATCTGATGTGCCAGCGGCAGAAGACGTTTCTGCGTCCTCATCCTCAGAAGACTCAACTCTGGACCTTCCAGTCCTAGGGTTAGCCTCAACTGCGTCTTCGATTCCATCCTCAAACCTCGCCTCGGCTCTATCATCTCACTCTATCTCATCTTCTCCCTCTACAGTAGCCCTCAGGCACGTTTTTTCACCACACCGGGATCCAATTTTGCGTCTCAACCTCCACCGTTCAATCCCCTCTTCCATTTCCCCTTTCTCAAATCCTTTCTGGTCCTGGTTCTCAACCTACTATCGCCTCGTGTAGTGCTGCGGGTGGCTGGATCCGCACGGAGGGGAAACTCTGCAACTTTGCGAATCCATCCACCCATGTCACTGTGCGACGTCCTACATGTTAGCCAAGTTTGACAAGGCTTTTTCACTCTGGGCACCTCTGCTTGTTCGGTTTTGATTTTCCTCTTCTTTTCTTTTTCTGTTTCTATCTCCTGTTCCCCCCACATGAGGCGTTAAGACAGGAGGGCTTGTTTCATTGGCTTGTGTCCTGCGGAGGGGCATGGCACGCGACGGTGGAATGAAGGGCGAGCAGCGCTGGTAGCAGTGGCTGTAGGTCATTGCTCGCCTGTTGCACTCTGACGAGACGCAGCGGCGAGCAGAGATGGCGGTGACACGAAGCTGCGGCCGGCATCACCAGGACCTATTCCCTACTGCAGTGACGTGGCCTTATCAAACAGGAGTACTGCAGTCTCTGCAGTCCAACCCTCTTGTCCTGCCTTTCTTTCTTACAATGCCTCTTCCCGTTTCCCCCACATGAGGCGTTGGAACGGGAAGAGGTTCTCTCTCCTTTCACCGGCCGCTCTCCCATTCCCCCCATATGAGGCGTTGGAATGGATGAGCGGCCTTTCCCCTCTCTCTCTTCGGCCGGATGCACTCCCTCCTCGCTTCCTCATCCCCAAGGGTGAAGCGATGGAGTGGGAAGCGTGGGCGGTGGTGGTGGGCGGTGATTTAGCGAGGAGCTGCGGCAGCGACGCAGCAGCAGCAAGTCGAAGTACAGTCAGACGACGCCTTGCGCGATGCGATCCGCGCACAGCGACAAAACCGGTGTGAATCGATTGAGGACCTGTTACGATGACCTGGAACCCATGCTTGGTCAACACGGAGGGGTCCGATGGAGAAACACATGGGCACATGGTTCGCAGTAACTGGAGGCTGGGTCGGTGAGAAAGACGATGGAGCATTCTGCCATTCCACATCATTCGGTCATCTAGCAGACTCAGAGATTACTTGGTGGAGGATCTACGGCCAGTTTTTGCATCTCCACGAACTGGATGGGGACCAACACACCTGTGCTCATTTACGTGCGTTTGGCTGGCACGGAGGGGTATGTTGGGATTGCCAGACCCAAACGCACGTATATGCCAGACGATGATACAACATGGCATAGCGTCTGCCATAACTGAGAGCACTGACATACTTTGTGCATAAACAGGCTTGTGTTTGTGCACCAAGTATGTCACTTNGGATTGTTGAACGAAGTCTGCCGGTGGTGGCTGAAACAAGTGACGGCCGGTACAAGGCAAGCAATCGGACGGACTACAATCAATCGGCATTCAATCGTCACTCTCGCACTACTTCATGCAACTCCAACTGTCGGCGCTGGCGATCTCAATGGATACGAGATCGCCAGTGCCACCGACTGCGAAGTTCGCCACACACACAAGAACGCACGAGCACGAACTAGCACACAGACATTTAGAGTAGCGTATATGCATCATTCTTCTTAACTGTTCCTAGCACACTTGCACGATTCAGCACTTGTAGTAGATTCTGTACCCAGTAGCTGGAGTTAAAGAAGTTTCTGTCTGACTCCTGTTTGTCGCTGCTGGTGCATGATTCTTCGTGCAATAAATTCAAGAAGATCACTGACGGCTTGATCCTAATTTCAACAAGTGAGACACTGGAACCTCACCTACGGCAACCCCATGTCCTCACTCTCCGCCTCTGGACTCTATCAACATGCCCCATCTGGCTGAAGGCAACCAGGTCCGCGGCTGGGCCGTGGTTGTCCCAGGAGTGCCCGCATGGAGCGTGCTCCGCTCCGGAAACAAAACTTCATCTACCCAAAGTGTGGCCATAAGGGTCACACAAAGAAGAGGTGTCCCAACCCTGTTGCACCTCGGCCTCACAAAGCAGCAGCAGCGCTAAGAGCAGAACGTGGAGCAGCAACATCAGGAGCAGGTGCATGTGCAGAGAGAGAAGAAGGGGCAGTAACCGACGACAATGATGCGTCGGACTACGACCGTGAAGCAGACCCCAGGGGGTCCTCGACAGACAAGGAGGTGGGTGAGGCAGCCGCAGACGACTTCGACGAAAACGTGTCTGATAGTGGCAGTGAGGTCTCCCTGGGTTATGCGGCGGAGCCAGAGAATCGACTGCTCACACAGGGTGGGCACGACGGTGAAGGTGCCAGGCTCATGGAGCAGCATGGTGCACTAGAACATGACGTAGACGGTAACGCAGGAGAAGAGGGGGCAGAAGACGATGCAAGAGCAGAGCACGCGAATGATGAAGCAGAGGAAGAGGTGGGGAGCCACGCAGTAAGAGGCATGGATGCACTTGGGATATACGGTGAGTTTTTCCCCTACTCATGTGCGAAAGTTCATGTGCACGTCCGGAATTCCTTTCAAGGCCATGAACACTGAGCTAACAGCAATGTCATGTCACTGTGCAGGTGTACAGTGGAGTGTTCCTTGGCCCCAGGCCAAGTCTGAAAGCACATCCAAAGTCCTGGGCGAACGGTGTACTCCGCATGGCCAGTGGCTGGCCAGAATCTGTGATGACCAAGTTAGTGTAGTTGTGTTAGGGGTGATTGTGAATCCTGGGCCATTGTTTCTTTTGAAGAGTGTGAACTCATATTCCTTCAAAAACCTACCCAACTCAACGTTCATGCTATGCTGAAAATGAAGGTCCAGACTTGTATTAACCTTATCGTGTCGCAGTAGTGTATTGAGGAAAACATGTTGTTTACTGTAGTGACTGCGGTGCCCCATGTTTCATTACAAAGTATAGAAGCATGGAACAAAGCCATTTGTACTTCTCTCAAACATTTCCACCAAGTATCAATGGAGTGCACGCTGTCCGCAACAACACTACCTATGGTCACTTTGTTTGCATGTGGAGCTTGCACATTTCACTTGCTGTCGAGGTTGCATATGGAATGGAAGCGTTTAGAGGTCAGGCTGTACTACAGCACGTGCCCTGAACCCTTTGACATGGGTGCTCTATCGGACTACACACCAGAAGAAGTATTCTACAATGCTCTTGAAGAAGTTGACGATGGGATGGTCATTAATCCCGATCGTGCACAGGTTCTCTGGCAGTTCTGTGCACTTGTGCCCCATGTGTGACATCATTGGTTGGATGCACACGCTACCCCCACGAGTGCAGCAGTGGATAGTGAACGGCAACCCTGGTCCTTATGAGCAATGTTTAGGCTGCATAAACTAGCATTGCAAACGTTATTCAAACCTTTGGTTAAAATCGTCATTGAAATGGTGGAACGCTGGGATTCGTGCTATTGATGCTTGCCATGTCAAAAGACACCAGTCAAATGAGAACAATGAAGTGTGCGAACATAAATGGGCTACCAGGTACAGGAAGTATTTTTGTGATTGTTGCTTATAACAATCCTACCCAGTTAAGTGAGAATAGATACTACACACGTTCGTATGCACAGGATTCCAACAATCAGATTTCAGCTATGTCCAAAGTTGTTTGTCAATGAGATGTACATCCGCTATGTTTCATGTTCTGCCGCATTTTTCCATAAAAATGTGAGGGACCTGTCATATGCATGCAAAAACAGACTGCAAAACAACGAAAACACCATGCACTTGAGGTATTAAATGTCATGAAAAAACAAGCAATGTACCCGGTCCTACACGGGCCTACATGGTCATAGTCTGGCGCACCATAGAGGACTGCCATGGCTGGCATGGCTGCCCATTCGCCATGTCCAAAGTTGTTAGTGACCAAGAAATACTTCCGCTATGTTTCATCATCTGCAGCAATCATTTCATACAGATGTGTTGGACCTGTCATATGCGTGTTAAATGAGGCTGCAAACATACAAGAACACCCGGGATTTGAGATATACAATGTCATGACATAATAGACAATGTACCCGATCGTTTCCTGGCCTATGTGGTTCAGATTCTGGCACACCATAGAGGATCCGGATGGACCCAAGGCTGCCAGTGTAGTGGGCACCAGATAGGATGGCAATGTGGCAGCTTCACACACATGATGTGGCACATGTCAAGTGGATCACTTAGAGGGGGCCCCGAGTTCTTGGAGTCCCAGAGGCTCTTGATGTTTTTCTACACGACCCATGCATCAAACTGATCCATATGGGGGTGTGGAGGAAGGATTTCTCTCCATGGACCAAAGTGAAAAGCATCCGGACCTCCATCCCACAACTGGAGCGGCGGCATGGGACGACCTCGGAGCTTCAGCGGATCCCAGGAAGACATCTTTCCACGTGAAAACTGTGCCAATGCAAGAGATGTACAAAATGCGGAAGTCGTGACTTACAAAGTTCCGGAGAAGCAGTGGTTCATGATTCAAACGCGGCTGGTACATTCTCGGTTCTGTCAAAAGTTTCCCGGTCTACAATCTCCCACACCATAGTGGGTCTGGATGGACCCATGGCTGCCAGTGAGGCCGGCACCATGCAAGACGGCGATGCGACGGTTTCACACCCATTAGCCAGCACATGTTGTATGGGTCAACAAGACATGGACCGAGACCATTTGAGTCCCACATGAGCTTGATGTTAACCCACGCGGCCCACGCATCACACAGGTCCATGTGGCCGACATCGTTGACATCTCCCGCCCATTTCTCCAGCGGCGGCAATGGACGACCCTTCAGCGATAAGTGGTGCGAGGACGCCATAGTCGGGTATCAAATTTAACGTAATGAATGTCAACTTGCAAGTGCTGGGCACTTAAAGTAGGGTGAAATAGCTCATATACCCATAAAACGCAATGTGTGACTCTCATCCACCCGTCGTTCAGAAGAAAAGTAACGATCCGCCCGTGGTTCGGAAGTAAAGCAACCATCCGCCCACCTTGCGTTACAAAAGCAACCATCCGCCCAGCCTCCGCAACAAAATCAACCAGCCGCCCATCCTTTTTTCATGCTCGATCAGAGCATGTGTTTTGGACCTGACACGGAAAAACGTGCAATGGTGCATTTGTCTCAGACATAGTGAATGACAAAAATTAGGTCATGCATCAATGCTACATGGTATGTGGCAAGAACATGACTTTTTTTAGCGTTTTTGGGTTCCTCAGGTATTTTCTGTGTAACGTTGGCATATGCGTTATTCTATGTACGCCATTGTCATATGCATTTTTTTCTGTGCGACATTGGCATCTGCATTGTTTTTTATGCGGCGTTGTCATATGCATTTTTTTTTGCGACATTGGTATATCAGCTATATAGTTCCAAAAATTGGGTACATTGTGACCGAACCTCTTAAAGTATGACTTGCAACTTTCAGCTCGGTTCATGCTACAGTTGAGTCTTCTACACATTTTCGACTACGTCACATCAAATGTGGACGTTGTTGTCAGCGAGCTGGCGGTTGGCATGGTGTCTTGTCAGCACCGATGACGAGGACATGCCCGAGTGTCACTAGCGGCGCGATGCCATTGCTTGGCAACAAATCCAATGACACGTGTGTAACGCAATCATGCACGCATAGCATAAATGCAAATGGTGCACAAATTTGCAATACTTAATGTCAAACTTACACCCTGTTGTGATTTGTGACGTTTCTATCGACCTGTACAGTTTACTGTGACCACTCGGCCGTGTCCATATTCATGCAGATCCCTGATGCAGACCCTGATTGTACCGGTGCGTCATCTGGTGGCGGAGTACCAGCTTGCGGCTGATCGAAAACCGTTCCAGAGCTCTGGACGCTACCTGGGACCTCGTGCAGTTTTTCTGCACCACGCAAGAGTTTGTCTCTGGACTAGCCGTTGGCCAGATTTGCATGTTTTTTGCATTGTGTGTCCACAGTTTGATGTTGGATACATGTGACCAATCGTAGCGTCCGGCTTTTGATATTGCACGTCTAGGTTCAGACGACGTAGCGTTCTCACATGTCTGCGCAGAGTAACGGGCAAAACAATGGTTTGGGCCAGTTTTAGGACAGATCTTGCACTGCCGCGTGCGACACCCGCCGTGCGCCGCGGCAGGTACTTATGTCATGGACCTGTCATTTGTTGTTTCTCTCTGGAAATGCTATTGAAGCATTTTGACGCTTTGCCTTATATCTCCTAGCCAGACCCTTGCCATTGTGTGCACGACTTGTTACTGTCGTCACCGTCTGACCAGGCACTGACGCCTAGTCAGCAACTGCGTCGCTAGGAAGCTTCCACGCATCTTCTCATGGTATCAGATTGGTGAGACAGTTCTCATCGAGCTGTGCAGCAGAGACGTAATAAAGCATCAGTAGTGAGAGTCACCGCTGTAGTAGATACACATGGACTTATCAACAACGACAGCCGATCGCCGTCGACGTCGCTCACCATCACCACGTGAGACAGCATCAGCAGCAACCGCTAACAGCAGCAGGCGACAGCTGCAATAGACTACAGCCGCCAGCAGCTGCCGACATTGGCACATGCAGCAACAGTAGCACTGAGCAGCAACAGCAACAGTAGGGCGGCAGCAGCGGCGGCAGCAGCGTGCGGCGGCAATAGCGCACGAAGGCAGTAGCATAGCCGCAGCACGCGGTACCAGCAGTTGAGCAGCAACGCAGGAGCAGCGGCAGCAGCAGCGGCGGCAGCAGCATAGTAGCAGCGCAGCAGCAGTGGAAGCAGCAGCGGCGGGAGCAGCAGTGTAGCAGCAGCGCGCGGCGGCGACAGCAGCGTGCAGTAGCCGCAGCGTGTAGCAGCAGCAGCAACAGCGCGCAACTATTGCCACAGCCGCGCACGCAACCATCAGGCGGCTGCTCCGCACACAGCAGCGCAAATGCTGTTGTAGCTGACGCTACAACAACAACACCACCTGAGCGGAAGCTGCTGCGCAGCTTCTGTGCAGCTTTCGTGCGGCCACTACGGAGCGGCCGCCTGCTCGCACAACAACTGCGAAGGTTGAAGAAAAAAAAAGAAAGAAAGGCGAGCTGATGTCAGCATTTTTCCTTGATGAAGACATCAGGTCATGCTGACGTCAGCAACTTCCCGCTGATGTCAGCACTTGCCTTAGTGAAATTTTTGGTCGGAGGGTCAAAAGTTGCCAACGTTTCAACTCCCAGAGAAACGCTGACTTTTCTGCAATTTGACCACGTAAATGCCTTGGCTCATAATGAGCGGCGACATGGCTGCATCCGGTGATAAGGGGAAAAGGGTACTAGATCCCTCTTCTTCCTCCTCAGGGATCATGAGCCCACGTTCGCAGGCTATTGAGGCCTGCGGAGCCAGTAGGACGAGATGCGTCGCTAGCAGCAGGAGCAGAGTGACACCATCCGTACACTCACCGAGCTTCTTCGAGGTCATTCCACGACTCCACGATAGACCTCTGCGGGAGCGGCCAGGGTCGCACCCTTTACACAGCAGTCAGCTCCAGCACCGGAGACAAGAGCTGGAGCCGACCCGCCACCTCTTGATCCTTGGGATGAGGATCCAGACATGCGAGGCATGGAGGGCGACTCCCCCGAGCGCGAGATTCGTGTGCTTGAGGAGCGTCTCCGCCAGCTTCAGACGAGCTCTCGGCCCCCATACACCTCTCCCTTTCCCTAGTTTCGATCTTCGTTTGACCTCCACCCCAGCGACTTCCCTCCTCCCGGCGTCTTTCCCATCCTTCATCCTTCCCAGCCTATGGTTGCTCTCCCTACGAAGCGGCAACCCAAGGACTTTGAGACACTGCCCCCACAGTATGTCAGCGAGGACGGCTTTGTTCGCTGGGAGATCCTCTTCCAGATTTGGCCCACTTCAGAGGGCGTGTGGCCCTACTACCACAGTCCGTATCAGACTACAGACCGAGCACAACTGCTGACAGTGGTTAGGGCGATGCCGAGACTTCTCTACGCCATGCCGCACGAGACCGTCGTCGACTTCCACTCGTTCCTTGGTGAGGCGGGCACAGGCACCGGCGCTGATCCACGCGGGGGCTAGGACCTAGCATTATCCTTGCTTGCTGTAGAGACGCACGCCACCCGCGCCGCGCACATCCATGCCTTTCACTCCCTTTGTCAAGGGCCTACCGAGCCTACAACCGACTACTGGCGATGTGCCATGCACATCTACACGCGCCTTGGGACCATAGGATGCACACAACTATGGGCGCTCTGCACGATCATGCTCGGAGTTCGCCTTGAGCACATACATATCTTTACGAGGTACAGCGATGCTGTGCTTGAGCCTTTTTTGGTCTCACTTCAGCTTCTTCCCTGGGCACACGAGCTCTTCCTCCTTGTGACTTCCGCCCGTGAGGCAGCCGTGGCTCATCAGAGGACTTCCATTGCTGCAGTAGTCGGTGTATCACCACCGATGCCCCTCCTGCAGACGCCTTCTCCATCCTCTGGCACTTCCTCCTCCTCCCCTTTCACCCCGATGACACCGACTCAGACACAAGGTGTCGCGGCAGTACCACAGGGGAAGAAGGGGCGACGGAGGCGCAGCTCGGGCCACCAGCAGTCGTAGCAGTAGCCGTCATCAGGCAGTAGCAGTGGACGCTCCGTTCACTACTACAACTATGGAGGGGCCCATCGCTACATCGAGTGCCACCAGCCGCTCGACTAGGCGCGGACTACTCGCGGTCTCCTAGCTATGCACGCACTACGGTCCACGTCGAGCATCACAATCTCCGGGCGCGTGGCGACCACGACCGCTGCAGTTCCCGCTTCACCACCGGCGACCAGCGGCAACCCAGACTCACGTGATCGCACCATCTCCGAGCTCCCACACCTTCTAGCGATTCGCTTTTAGGGAGGTGCGAGTGTGTTGTCACAGGCAGGTGGTTCACAGACTGTTTGTTTGTCTGTTCTTGTGGCTCAGGTTCACTCGTGTGGGGGGGGCACAGTCGGCATGTGATGACGATGGGCCTGACTGTATAAATTAGATTCATGAGTCTCACCTTTGTGCCCTTCGTTGTTCCTCCCCACCTGCTGCCCAGCGTCCTTCTGAGGCCAAGTATTCCATTGCCCGTTGTACGGTGACGTCCTCTAGTCGTGATTCCGGTGGCACTTGGATCATCGATTCCGGTGCCACTCATCACATAACTTGTCCTCATAGTGATTTCGTTGTTCTCGGCCCTGTTGCGTCTGTTCGTTCCGTCGGCATATGCTCTGGTACGTCCTTTCCAGTCCAGGGTGTTGGGGGCGTATGTTTTGATGGTCCGTTTGGCCCCCTGTATCTTTCCGAGGTGCTGTTTCTGCCTGACCTTGAGCTTATTTTGCTTTTTGTACGTACTTGCACACTGATGGGACTCTCTGTGGAGTACATTGTAGAGTACGCGACTATGATTGCTATTGACACTCGTAGCGTTGTTATTCATGCCTCTGTTGTGGATGACCTCTATCGTGTCTCTCGGACCCCTGCCCCTTGCTCCCCCTCCCCCTCCGCTCATGTTTTTGTCACTGGTGTTTTGTCTCCTAAGCACCGGCGATTGCTTCATCGCCGCCTGTGTCATGTAGGCTCCGACACTCTGTCGAAGCTCATTCGAACACAGCCCGCCCTCCGTCTTGACGTGGCTTCTTTCGAGAAACCGCCCAAGAACGACTGTCTCTTCTGCGCTCAGGGTAAGATGCATCGTTGCACCTACCCTTACTTCTGTTAACGCGCACTTCGTCCTCTCGAGTTAGTCCATTTCGACCTTCTTGGTCCCCTTCCTGTCGAGTCTCTGTCCGATCGGAGTCGATACGTCCTGACCCCGACTAATGACTTCACCCGGATGAGGAGGGTCTACAGCCTACACCAGAAGAGTGACGCTGCTCTCGCGGTTTGCCTCTGGTTAGTGATGGCTGAGCGTCAGTCCCGCCACACGTTGCACACCTTCCGCTCGAATCGTGGCGGCGAGTTTCTTGGCGAGATGGACAGCCTCTTCGCCGAGCACCGGATTTTTCACCAGGTGTCCGCTCTTGCAACTCCTTAGCAGAACGGTGTTTTTTAGCGTTGGAACCGCACCATGGAGGATGTGGTTCGCGCTATGCGGTTTGAGTGCGGTCTTCCGGAGTCCTTCGTTTTCTAAGGACTCCGGAAGAACCGCCTCCCACGCGGTTCTCTTCCGGACCACGTCACACCGTATGAAATCTGGTTTGGCCATCGTGCTGACCTGCACCTCGTTCGCGTCTGGAGATCCTTGGCTTCTATGTGGTACACCGAGGACCAGCAGGGGTCCAAGGTCTCACCGCGAGTTCGCTTGTGTACCTTCGTCGGCATGTCCCCGCGGTCGAAGGCATGGTGTTTTCGGGACCCTGCTCGTCGTCGCAGTGTTGAGTCATGTGACGCCCTCTTCTTTGAGTCCCTCAACTACCGTGATCTGACTTTGATCACATCGATGTCCGTCACACACGTTCTGACGTGTGAGGCTTCTCGACAGACGGGGGAGTCTGCGCCTGCTAGCACCGCTTGCCAGGCTGATGTGTCCGTTTGAGCTCCCTCCACTTCTCCGGCTCTTGATGACCCAGCGATCGTCGCTGTCGGTCTAGAGATCTCTCCAGCACAACCGGCTTCTACTCCTGTCCCCTCGCACCCAACAGGTACCCATGATCTTGGTCCTGTGTGTACTCCTGTGACCGTACCTGTGTCTGCCGGCACTCCTGCCTCTGTGCGTGGACATGCCTCACCTGTTCCTACTGTCACACCGAGCCCTGTATCTCCCACACCCGCATCTCCTCGCACGGCATCACCAGCTCCCTTGCCTCAGCCCTCCCCAGCTACGATTGTGTCCGTTCTTGAGCCTGAGGTGCGCCCCTCGAGCCCGGGTTGCTCCCGTGAGCCTAACGGTCGTCTTCGACCATTGGACTCCGGCGCTCAATGAGTGTCTGGTCCCGCACCTAGGCGCTCCACTCGCAGCATCGCGAGTGGCGATCCCGGCACAAAGGCCCTAGGCCGGAGTGTCCGCACTGAGCACACAAAGGTATATCCAGGGTGTCCCGTAGGGCACGACCTCGTCACTCACGAGTTTCATATCGCTTGTGATACAGCAACCGATCTTGTGTTTGTCAGACATAGCACTGAGGCGTACGCTCTTGCCACGCAGATCTCTCCCACTATGGCGCATGACCCGGACACATTGAGGGAAGCTCTCTCATCATAGGATGCTGACGCTTGGCACGCTACTTGCGATGATGAGCTTTGCGCCATCCGAGAGCACGGAGTTTACGAGCTAGTCGACCTTCCACCTCGGAGGAAGGCAATTTAAGGTCAAGTGGGTCTTTCGTAAGAATGTAAAGCCGGATGGCTCACTGGAACGCCACAAGGCTTGCTTGGTCGTCAAGAGGTACTCTCATATTCAGGGCATCCATTACACTCACACCTTTACCCCTGTCTGCCGCATGACCTCAGCTCAAGCTCTGTTTGGTGTAGTGGCTCAGCATGACCGGGAATTGCACCAGATGGATGTGATCAATGCATTCCTCCATGGCTCTTTGGATGAGGAGATTTACGTGGCTCAGCCACTCAGCTTTCATGACAGTGACAAGGTCTTGCGCTTGCGCAAGTCCTTGTATGGCCTCAAGCAGTCTCCTCGGTGTTGGAACCAGGAGATCACTGGCACCCTGACTCGTGCGGGATATGTACAGAGCGAGGCAAATCCCTCTCTCTGCATCCGACGGAAGCCTGAGCGATTCACCGCCATCCTGGACTATGTCAACGACCTTCTGATTGCGTCTCCTTCACTGGGGCCCGTGAAGGAGGCCAAGGATGTCTTTTAGACTGCCTACACAATGAAGGACCTTGGTCCTGAACGGTGTTTCTTGGCATGGAGATCGTGCGAAACTGCAGACGTCGTACTCTACGGCTGCATCAGGCCCGATGCGCACGTATTGTGGGGCAACGCTTCAGCGACCTCCTCGGCGCAGTGCCCATGGCTTCCACACCTCTCACGCATGATGGGAAGGATGTCCTGAAGGTGGAAGATCCCACACAGCTGGGGGAGACAGTGGATGTGACCCTGTTCCTCCGCCTCATCGGATCTCTGATGTACCTGGCCACTACCACACGTCTTGACATCGCATTCACCGTTAACCTTCTCGCCAAGTTTTTGTAGGGTCCACGCGTTAGAGCCCTTTACGCGTCTGTGCGAGTGGTGCGGTACGTGGTCTCCACACCGTACCTCGGACTCTGCTTTCGCCGGCAGTGTTCGGTGGTCCTTGACGGCTACACCGACAGCGACTCGGCCTGGAGCCCAGATGGACGCAGTCGCACCGGTTGCGTGTTCCTGCTCGGCGGGACCGCTGTGTCCTCGCGTAGTGGGAAGCAGGGCTGCATTGCACATAGCTCATCGAAGGCAGAGTACGTTGCTCTGGGTGCAGGGGTTGCTGAGGCGGTATCGCTGCAGCGCCTATGCCTTGAGCTTGGCCAGTTTGTACCCGCCATTGTGCTTCATTGCGACAACTAGAGTGCTCTTGCCATTGCGGAGAACTCTAGTGTCTTTCATGCTCGCACGAAGCACATTGAGGTTGAGCATCACTTTGTGCGTGATCTCGTGGCGCGACACGTGATCTCCGTCATTTGGGTTGGAACTAACATGCAGCGTGCTGACTTCTTGACGAAGGCACTAGCACACAGAAAGTTCCTGGTGGCCATTCGTTCCGTTGGACTTCGCCCCTTGCCTGAGAGTGGTTGAGTGTGGGGTGTGTCTGTGTCCGTGTCACATCTGTCGTTGCACTCGTTGTACTCCTCTCAGTGCTGCATGTGTATGGACATGCGTACCATCGGGTCATGGGGGATTGTTGTAATTTGTGACGTTCCTGTCGACTTGTACAGTTTACTGTGACCACTCGGCCGTGTCCATACTCGTGTACATCCCTGATGCGGACCTTGGTGGTACCGGTGCGTCATCTGGTGGCGGACTACCAGCTTGCAACTGATTGACGACCGTTCTAGAGCTCTGGACGCTACCCGGGACCTCCTACAGTTTTTCTGCAGCACGCAGGTGTTTATCGGTGGACTGGCCGTGGGCCAGATTTGCATGTTTATGCATTGTGTCTCCATCGTTTTGATGTTGGATGCATGCATGTGACCAGTCGTAGCATCCGGCTTTTCATCTTGCACGTCTAGGTTCAGACGACGTAGCGTTTAGACATGTCTCCGCAGAGTTACTGCCAAAACAGTGGTTTTGGGCCGGTTTTAGGACAGATCTTGCACCGCCGCGTGCGACACCCGCCGTGCGCCGCGGCAGGTACCTATATCATGGACTTGCCATTTGTCATTTCTCTCTGCAAATGCTATTGAAGCATTCTGACACTTTGCCTTGTGTCTCCTAGCCAGACCCTTGCCGTTGTGTGCACGACTTGTGACTGTCGTCATCGTCTGACCAGGCACTAACGCTTAGTCAGCGGCTGCATCGCTAGGTATCTTCCACGCATCTTCTCACACCCGACACTACATGGTTTGTGCACAGAATATTTGTAAGAAGCTACGTATTGCGAACCTCCACCAGGGGTTTGGACATGTGCCGGAGCTTGGGCATATGGTTTCCGCTCCGTCACTATTCGCGTGTGAACGAATAGTGCATTCAAGCAAAATGTACCAGGGTCAATTCAGGTCCACCGGCGACCTCTGACCCCTCGGTCTGCTGTCGGCAGCATTTGGCATCTCGAACTTCGAGATGCCAAATGACGCGCGCCACCCAGGAGAGCGCTGACTGACGTCCAGTCAGCACACTTCNGGGCTGTGCGCCGGATGTCAAGTCCTCATTAGCATGAGCCAATGAGGACGGGGAAAACAGCGCAGGACCGAGCTCCAAACCGTCGGGCTCCAGTGGACAGGGGAAAAAAAAACATATATATATATATATATATATATATATATATAAGAAAGAAAAAAAAAGGGAAGGAAACATTTTGTACCAGACCTACAATTCCAGAATAAAAAAGGTGATTCTCCCATTATCCTAGCAATTTAGGTGCTGCTCATAGGCAAATGAAAAATAATTATTTTAAACGAATTCAGTGGACAGTGTGGTATCAGTTATATAGTTCCGAGAAGTGGGTATATCGTGGCCGAACCCAAAAACCTGTTTTTCGAACCTTTTATGTGCTAGAATGATGTCATCTTGTGCAACTTTGGGATACTATGGTCCTTCATTTGTCCATCGTCCACAAAACTGGAACTCTGGAATTCACCTTCGCAGGATACACGATACAAAACACAATCAACAATTGCCGTTCCTCCCTGCAGCTGATGTGCACCCAACAGGCAAATCCATGGTCCTTCCTTTGCAATCCATAGTCGTGCTCTCATGACTTGGCCTTGAGCCGGTTGTTCTCCTCTATCTTGCCACGGTTCTCCAGCTTCACAAGCCGTTGCAGCTGCACCCCATACGGAATAGCACCCCATACGGAATAGCACCCCATACGGAATAGCACCCCATACGGAATAGCACCCCATACGGAATAGCAACACATGCGGAATAGCACCCCATACGGAATAGCAACACATGCGGAATAGCACCCCATACGGAATAGCACCACATACGGAACTCCACCCCATGCGGAATAGCACCGCATATGGAACAGCACAAACACGATCAGCCACTGGCAACCATGTAGCAAACAGACAGCAATGGCATACGAACAGACTTCGCTGGGAGTAAAAATGGCATTGGCATGCGTGCACTGCAAACGAACGGCAACCAAGGCATGCACCCATACCCACACCCACACCCACACCCACACCCACACCCACACCCACACGCACA
>SZWC01000584.1:32581-76700 GCA_023375785.1 Penium margaritaceum | reverse complement strand
AGTGGTGGCTCTGCCTGCCACAACTGTGGCCAGCCTGGGCACGGGTGGTACACGTGCCCGCTGCCGACGGACGAGGCGCGCGTCATCGCCACCATGCGTCGCCAGCGGGAGCGCCGTCTCGCCTCTGCCTCCGTCGCTGTTGCCAGCTCTGACGCCTCGACCTCGTCCAGTGGCTCCACCACCCCGGTCGCCTCGCCAGTCCCGCAGACACCGACTCCGCAGCCGTCGGCGCCCCCGTTCCCTTCGGCGATTCTGTCCTCCTCCTACCCGGGCTCCGGCGCCGTCACTCCGCACTCCGTCTACGCTCCCGGGCCCTCCTCCCGTGAGCGTCAGCTTGAGCAGTTTATTACGCTCCAGCTCGGGCTGCCTCGCCCTCCTCCCCAGGGAAGTGCGAGTTGCGTCACCTCCTGCTCTCCTGCCAAGCCCTGCATGACTGAGACTGAGCTGCGGTCGTGTCCCATTTCCTCGTCTGTCTCGTCGTCACCCGTGGCCTCCTCCGCCTCTCTTCTTGATGATGTTGCCTGGCTTGACGATTGGCAGTCCCGTTTCGCGCCTCCGTCCACCGCGTCCGCGTCCCTCGCCTGCTGCCATGTGACCGTTAGCGATCTAGCGACCCCGGTCCAGGACCCTGCTGAGACCTGGATCATCGACTCCGGGGCCACGCATCACATGACGGCCTCTCGTGAGGCCTTCAGTATGCTCGGTCCTGTCGGCGATGTCTCCGGTGTCCGGACGGGCTCTGGACAGGTGTTGCCTGTCCGTGGTGTTGGCGTCGTTCGTTTTCGTGGTCCTGCCGGTGACGTCTTTCTGACCGATGTCCTCTTCGTCCCTGGTNGACCCCGGTCCAGGACCCTGCTGAGACCTGGATCATCGACTCCGGGGCCACGCATCACATGACGGCCTCTCGTGAGGCCTTCAGTATGCTCGGTCCTGTCGGCGATGTCTCCGGTGTCCGGACGGGCTCTGGACAGGTGTTGCCTGTCCGTGGTGTTGGCGTCGTTCGTTTTCGTGGTCCTGCCGGTGACGTCTTTCTGACCGATGTCCTCTTCGTCCCTGGTCTCGAGCTCAGCCTCCTGTCCGTGACTGCCCTTGACCGCATGAGCATGGATGTTGTGCACTCGCGGGGTGTTGGCACTGTGTCGTTGCGTCCGTCTGGTCTTGTCGTCCTGCACGCCACCGCCCGTGGCAACCTGTGGCATGTTCCTCGTCTCTCCTCTTCTTCTCTCGTCTCCTCCTCGTTGGCCGCCACAGGCCATGTGCTCGTCACCAGTACGCTTTCTCCTCAGCACACCCGCCTCTTGCACCGCCACCTATGATGCACCGGTCCACGTACCCCTTGTCTGCCTCCCGTGCATCTGCCCCTCTCGACCTTGTCCATTCGGATGTCATGGGCCCTCTCCCCACCGAGTCGGTCGGCGAGCATGGCCGCTATGTCCTCACCCTCACGGACGACTACTCTCGCTATCGCTGGGTCTTCTGTCTTAGGCAGAAGAGCGATGTCGCCCAGGCCATCCAGGACTGGCTTGTCCTCGCAGAGCGCGCGTGTGGCCGCTCCCTTCGCCGCTTTCGCTCCGATCGCGGTGGCGAGTACATGGGTGAGGCCACAACTTTCCTCGCCTCCCGCGGGATCCACCACGAGACATCGGCGCCCTACACCCCCGCCCAGAACGGTGTCTCCGAGCGGTGGAACCAGACCATGGCCGACGCCGTCCGCACCATGCGTGTCGAGTCCGGTCTCTCCGAGGGCTTCTACTTTGAAGCCATGGCCTACATGACCTGGGTCTGGAACCGGATTCCTCACGTCCCCTTCCCCGTCAGTCCACGCCGTACCAGCATTGGTGCGGTCAGCGCGCTGACCTCCGCCTCGCGCGCGTCTGGGGTTGTGTCCCCATTGTCTGGCTGCCCGCCCCGCAGCATGGCGGCAAGCTCACCCCCCGCGGCCGTCCCTGCACCTTCCTCGGTGTCTCTCGCCAATCCAAGGCCTGGCGCTTTTGGGACCCCTCCCGACACTACATCGTCGAGTCCCGGGATGCCCTCTTCTTCAAAACCTGTTTCCTCGCGACCTCATTCGCTCCGGCTCGTCTGTGTCTATCCCGTCGCGTGGGGGAGTGGTGAGTCCGTCCTCCGTCCTACCGCGTCCGGGTGACACATTCTTCGGTCCCTCTGGGCCGGCTGCCCAAGTCGCGTCCGCTGGTCCCTCCGGGCGAGCTTCCCCAGCCGCGTCCGCTGGTCCCTCCGGGTCCGCTGGTCCCTCCGGGCCAGCTTTCCCAGCCGCGTCAGGTGGTCCCTCCGGGCCAGCTGCCCCAGCCGCGTCCGCTGGTCCCTCCGGGCCAGCAGCCCCAGTCGCGTCCGCTGGTCCCTCCGGGCCAGCTGGCCCAGTCGCGTCAGCTGGTCCCTCCGGGCCAGCTGCCCTAGTCGCGTCCGCTGGTCCCTCCGGGCCAGCTGCCCCAGTCGCGTCCACTGGTCCCTCCGGGCCACCTGTCCCAGTCGCATCAGCTGGTCCCTCCGGGCCAGCTGTCCCAGTCGCGTCCACTGGTCCCTCCGGGCCAGCTGCCCCAGTCGCGTCCGCTGGTCCCTCCGGGCCAGCTGCCCCAGTCGCGTCTGCTGGTCCCTCCGGGCCAGCTGCCGCAGTCGCGTCCGCTGGTCCCTCCGGGCCAGCTGCCCCAGTCGCGTCCGCTGGTCCCTCCGGGCCTGCTGCCCCAGTCGCGTCTGCTGGTCCCTCCGGGCCAGCTGCCCTGGTCGCGTCCGCTGGTCCCTCCGGGCCAGCTGCCCCAGTCGCGTCAGCTGGTCCCTCTGGGCCAGCTGCCCCAGTCGCGTCCACTGGTCCCTCCGGGCCAGCTGCCCCAGTCGCGTCCGCTGGTCCCTCCGGGCCAGCTGCCCCAGTCGCGTCTGCTGGTCCCTCCTGGCCGGCAGCCCCCGTCGTGTCCGCTGATCTCTCCGGGCCGATAGCCCCAGTCGCCTCCACTGGCCCATCAGACTCAGCGCCGTCGCATGCCTTGCCACGCTACACACGTGGCCCCGGCGGCAGCCTCCGACCCAGGCCGTCGGTGAGCGTGCAGACCGTCGCACCGCGCTTGGTAGCGCCTCGACCCCCCGTGGCTCCACGTGCCTCCTCCACTCCCACCGTCGTGAGTGGGGACCCTGGCACCAAGGCCCTGGCCCTGACCACATCGGCCATCATTGCATATTTGCACCCGGGCTCCACATTGGGCTACGCCATGCTCCATCACGAGCATCGGCACGAGTGTCGTCCGGTGGAGCCGACGCACGCTGAGGTCTTCTCGCACTTCGCTGGAGCCTCCTCTCTCCGGCAACGTGCTCAGCTCCATCGGCAGGCCTCCTCGGCGGTCGTGCTGCCGGCGGTCATTGACACCGCAGTTGCTGCTTGCATGCGTCCAGCGCGTCCCATCGCGTCTGCATCGTCATGCACTGCCTAGGGTCCCAGTTGCATGTTGCATGGCCCTGTTTGGCAGCATAAACCATTGTGGGAACTATCTGGGTTTAGGCTGCCATAACTCCTCACTACCATTTTTCTAGCAGATTCTGACCGCACGGCTGCGTTCGCAGCGTCGGTATTATGGTATGGTCCAGTTTTTAGGCAAAACGGACGACGCCCGGGTTTTGGGCTGTCGGCTGCCTGGCAGGCCTCACCCAGAAAACCTGCCAGCCTGAACTGAGCTATTTTCTGATTGGCTGATGAACTGAGTAACAAGTTCTACAGAGCTGGGGGGGGCCTAGAACTTGGAGGGGTCTCCCATTGTTGTTTATTCTTCATTCCTAATTAGTCATTATCAGTTTTCAGCTGCTTTCTGGCGCTAACTCTGGCGCGCGCGTTTCTGAGTAACAAAACCCAGAGCTTCCAGACTTAGACTCTAGAGCAGCAGACTGAGGGGGCAGCTGACTTAAGCAACGAGCGTGGAAGCCCGCACGCTGCATCAACAACGCTGCTGCCCCAACCCGCTGCATAGTTTCCTTCTTCATGCACGCAACGGCAAGAGTTTGGCTAGGGGACACAAGACAAAGTGTCTGAATGCTTCAATAGCATTTGCAGAGAGAGATAACAAATGACAGGTCCATGGCATAAATACATGCCGCGGCGCACAGCGGTAGTCACACGCGGCGGTCCTGAGAAAGTGCATAGAAGCTTCCTAGCAACACAGCCGCTGACCGGGCGTCAATGCCTAGTCAGACAGTGACGATAGTCACAGGTCGTACACACAACGGCAAGAGTTTGGCTAGGAGACACAAGTCAAAGTGTCAGAATGCTTCTTCAATATAGCATATGCAGAGAGAAATGACAACTGACAGGTTCAGGGTATAAATACCTGCCGCGGCGCACGGCGGGTGTCGCACGCGGCAGTCCAAGAGCTGTCCTAAAACCAGCCCAAAACCACTGTTTTGGCCGTAACTCTGCGCACACATGTCAGAATCCTACGCCGTCTCAACCTAGACGTGCAAAATCAAAAGACGCACGCAACAACTGGTCACATGCATGCATCCATTGAATGGCAGTGAGTATATAATGCAAAAACATGCAAATGGGCCTCATGCCCAGTCCGCCGAAAAGTGCCTGCAAGACGTAGAAGGCACAGCAAGGAGTCCCGGTGATATCTGGGGCTCTGGAACAGTGGTCGGTCAGCTCCAGACGGGTAGTCCGCCGCCTGTCGTCGCGCCGGTGTCACCAGGGCCGCCTGCCTCAGGGATCTGCACGAGTATGGACACGGCCGAGTGGTCACAGTAAACTGTACAGGAACTGCACAAAGCACAACACTCCCCCATGACCCGATGGTACGCATGTCCATACGCGTGCAGCACTGGTACAACCACATAGTGAGTGACACAGACAGATGAGACGGCAACATACATCCCACACTCAACCACTGTCACGCACGGGGCGAAGCCCAACAGAACGAATGGCCACCAAGAACCTTCCGCAGGCAAGTGCCTTCGTCAAGAAATCAGCTCGCTGGAAGTCAGTGCCAACCCACATGATGGAGATCACGCGTCCCTCCACCAGATCACGAACGAAGTGATGCTCAACCACAATGTGCTTTGCGCGAGCATGAAAAACACCAGGGTTCTCCACAATGGCGAGAGCACTGTGGTTGTCGCAACGCAGCACAATGGCGGGTACTGACTGCCCAAGCTCAAGAAACAAGCGCTGCAACCAAATTGCCTCAGCAGCCCCTGCCCCCAAAGCCACATACTCTCCCTCCGACGAGCTACGTGCGATGCAGCCCTGCTTCCCGCTTCGCCACGACAAAGCGGTACCACCAAGCAGAAACACGTAGCCAGTGCGACTGCGCCCGTCAGGACTCCAAGCCCAGTCGCTGTCAGTGTAGCCGTCAAGGACCACCGAACACTGCCGACGAAAGCAGAGTTCGAGATACGGCGTGGAGACCACGTACCGTACCACTCGCACAGCCGCGTGAAGAGCTCTCGCACGTGGAGCCTGCGAGAACTGAGTGAGGAGGTTGACGGCAAACGCGATGTCGGGACGCGTGGTAGTGGCCAGGTACATCAGAGATCCGATAAGACGGAGGTACAAGGTCATGTCCACTGTCTCCCCCAGCTGTGTAGGGTCATCCACCTTTAGGGCATCCTGCCCATCAGGTGTGAGTGGTGTTGAGGCAGTGGGCACTGCACCAAGGAGATCGCTAAAGCGCTCCCCCACGACTCGTGCGTATCGGGCCTGATGCAGCAACAGTGTCCGATGTCTGCGATCTCGCACAATCTCCATACCAAGGAACACCGATGCAGGACCGAGGTCCTTCATCCTGTAGGCGGTCTGTAGGACAGCCTTGGCCTCCTTCACGGCCTCTAGCAACGGAGACGCGATCAGAAGGTCATCAACATAGACCAGGATGGCGGTAAACCACTCGGGTGTCGGTTGGATGAAGAGTGAGGGGTCTGCCTCACTCTGTACGTATCCTGCGCGAGTCAAGGTGCCAGTGATCTCCCGGTTCCAACACCGTGGAGACTGCTTGAGGCCGTACAAGGACTTCCGCAAGCGCTAGACCTTGTCACCGTCCCCAAAGCCTGGTGGCTGAGCCACGTAGATCTCCTCATCCAAAGAGCCATGGAGGAACGCGTTGTTCACATCCATCTGGTGTAGTTCCCAGTCATGCTGAGCTACTATACCGAACAGAGCTCGAGCTGAGGTCATGCGGCCGACAGGGGCAAAGGTGTCAGTGTAATCAACTCCCTCAATCTTAGAGAACCCCTTGACGACCAAGCGGGCCCTGTAGCGTTCCAGTGAGCCATCCGGCTTCACTTTCTTGCGAAAGACCCACTTGACCTGAATCGCCTTCCTCCCAGGGGGAAGGTCGACCAACTCGTAGACTCCGTGCTCTCCGATAGCGCGAAGCTCATCCTCGCAAGCAGCTCGCAAGGCATCAGCATCCTGCGATGAGAAAGCCTGCCTCAATGTGCCCGGGTCCGGCGCCATAGAGGGGGAACTCTGCGTGGCAAGAGCACACGCCTCAGTGTCTGGCCTGACGGCCACAAGATCAGCTTCCGCGTCACAGGCGATATGGAACTCGCGAGTGACCAGGTCGTGCCCTATGGGGCACGCTGGGAGTACCTCTGAAATCTCAGTGCGAACACTCAGGCCTAAGGCCTTTGTGCCTGGGTCACCGCTCGCGATGCTGCGAGAGGAACGTCTGGATCCGGAACCCGAAGCTCTGATACCATGAGAAAGTGCGTAGAAGCTTCCTAGCAGCACAGCCGCTGACCGGGCGTCAGTGCCTAGTCAGACGGTGACGGCAGTCACAGGTCGTACACACAACGGCAAGAGTTTGGCTAGGAGACACAAGTCAAAGTGTCAGAATGCTTCAATACAGCATATGCAGAGAGAAATGACAACTGATAGGTCCAGGGTATACATACCTGCCGTGGCGCACGGCGGGTGTCGCACGCGGCAGTCCAAGAGCTGTCCTAAAACCGGCCCAAAACCACTGTTTTTGCCGTAACTCTGCGCACACATGTCAGAATCCTATGCCGTCTGAACCTAGACGTGCAGAATTAAAAGACGCACACAACGACTGGTCACATGCATGCATCCATTGACTGACAGTGAGTATATAATGCAAAAACATGCAAATGGGCCTCATGCCCAGTCCGCCGAAAGGCGCCTGCAAGACGTAGAAGGCACAACAAGGAGTCCCGGTGACATCTGGGGCTCTGGAACAGTGGTCGGTCAGCTCCAGACGGGTAGTCCGCCGCCGGTCGTCGCGCCGGTGTCACCAGGGTCNAATTAAAAGACGCACACAACGACTGGTCACATGCATGCATCCATTGACTGACAGTGAGTATATAATGCAAAAACATGCAAATGGGCCTCATGCCCAGTCCGCCGAAAGGCGCCTGCAAGACGTAGAAGGCACAACAAGGAGTCCCGGTGACATCTGGGGCTCTGGAACAGTGGTCGGTCAGCTCCAGACGGGTAGTCCGCCGCCGGTCGTCGCGCCGGTGTCACCAGGGTCGCCTGCCTCAGGGATCTGCACGAGTATGGACACGGCCGAGTGGTCACAGTAAACTGTACAGGAACGGCACAAAGCACAACAGGTCCCAGAGCTGTCCTAAAACCGGCCCAAAACCACTGTTTTGGCCACAACTCTGCACACACATCTCAGAATGCTACGCCGTCTAAACCTAGACGTGCAGGATCACAAGACGGACACTACGATTGGTCACATGGATACGCAATGCAAAAACATGCAAATCAGGCTCATGGCCAGTCCGCCGAAAAGACTCGTGCAAGCTGCAAAACTACAACAGGGAGTCCCGGCAGTGTCCGGGGCTCTGGAACGGTAGTCGGCTAGCTCCAAGCTGGTAATCCGCCGCCACTCGTTGCACCGGTGTCACCATTTCCCGCCTCACGGATCTGCACGAGTATGGACACGGCCGAGAGGTCACAGTAGACTGTACAAGAACGTCACAAATCCAACACTCCCCCATGACCCAATGGTACGCATGTCCATACACGTACAGCACTGGGACAAGCACAATAGTGAGAGTTAAATGGATGGGACACAAACACACATCCCACACTCAACCACCCTCAGGCATGGGGCGAAGCTCAACAGAACGAATGGCCACCAGGAACTTTCCGCGAGCTAGTGCCTTCGTGAAGAAATCAGCACGCTACATGTCAGTGCCAACCCACATGACGGAGATCACGTGTCGCTCCACCAGATCATGCACAAAGTGATGCTCAACCGCAATGTGCTTCGTGCGGGTGTGAAAGACACCGGAGTTCTCCCCAATGTCGAGAGCACTCTGGTTGTCGCAACAAAGCACAATGGTTGGTACTGACTGACCAAGCTCACGGACCAAGCGTTGCAGCCATACCGCCTCAGCAGCCCCTGCGCCCAAAGCAACGTACTCTACCTCCAACGAGCTACATGCGATGCAGCCCTATTTCCCTCTATGCCAAGACAGAGCGGTACCACGAGTAGGAACTCGTAGCCAGTACGGCTGCGTCCATCTGGGCTCCAAGCCCAATCGCTGTCAGTGTAGCCGTCAAGGACCATCGAACACTGTCGACGAAAGCAAAGTCCGAGGTACGGCGTGGAGACCACGTACCGCACCACTCGCACAACCACATGAAGGGCTCTGGCACATGGAGCCTGCGAGAACTGAGCGAGGAGGTTGACAGCGAAAGCGATGTCAAGGCGTGTGGTAATGGCCAAGTACATCAGAGATCCAATGAGACGGAGGTACAAGGTCACGTCCACTGTCTCCCCCAGCTGTGTGGGATCATCCACCTTCAGGGCATCTTGCCCATCGGGTGTAAGAGGTGTGGAAGCGGTGGGTAGTGCACCAAGGAGATTGCTGAAACGCTCCCCCAAGACTCGTGTGTATCAGTCCTGATGGAGCAACAGTGTCCGACGTCTGCGATCTCGTACGATCTCCATACCAAGAAACACCGATGCACGACCAAGGTCCTTCATCCTATAGGCAGTCTGAAGGACAGCCTTGGCCTCCTTCACGGCCTCCAGGGATGGAGACGCGATCAGAAGGTCATCGACATAGAACAGGATGGCGGTGAACCGCTCGGGTGTCGGTAGGATGAAGAGAGAGGGATCTGCCTCTTGAGGGCGCCAAGTGTCAGCATCTTGTGATGAGAGAGCTTCCCTTAGAATGCCCGGGTCGGGCGCCATAGAGGGAGAGCTCTGCGTGGCAAGGGAACACGCCTCGGTGCTAGGCTTGACGACCACAAGATCAGCTATTGCATCACAAGCGATATGGAACTCGCAAGTGACGAGGCCGTAGGGCAGGCTGGATGTACCTCTGTGAGCTCAGTACAGACACTTAGGCTTAGGGCCTTTGTGCCGCGGTCACCTCTCGCGATGCTGCGAGAGGGGCGCCTGGATGCGGGGCCCGATACTCGCTGAGCTCTGGAATCCAGTGGTCGAAGACGACCACCGGGCTCACAGGAGTAACCTAAGCTCAAGGGACGCATCCCAGGCTCAGGGACAGGCACGACCACGGCTGGTTGGGACTGAGGCAAGGCAGCCGGTGATGCTGTGCGAGGAGATGCGTGTGTGGGGGACACGGGGCTGGGTGTGACAGTAGGAGCAGGCGAGACTGGACCTGACACAGAGGCAGGAGTGCCAGCAGATGCAGGTACGGGAGTAGGCGAGACTGGACCAGACACAGAAACAGGAGTGCCTGCAGACACAGGTACTGGCGTAGAAGTAGGCATGGGAACAGAAGCAGGGGCACCTGTGGGGTGTGAAACAGGCTGTACGGGCGAGTCTTTTCACGTCTCTCACCTACCGTGACCTGACTTCGATCACGGCACTCTCCGCCACACATGTTCCTACCTGTGAGGGTTCTTGGCGGATGGGGGAGACTTCTACGCCAGCGAGCACCTCTCACAAGGCTGATGTGTCCGTTCGAGCCCCCTTCACCTCTCGATCGCTGGGTCATCAAGGGCCGGAGACTGGGAGGTGAAGGGGGATCGAACGGACACATCAGCCTGGTGAGAGGTGCTCGCTAGCGTAGAAGTCTCCCCCATCCGCCGAGAACCCTCACAGGTAGGTACATGTGTGGCGGAGAGTGCCGTGATCGAAGTCAGGTCACAGTAGGTGAGAGACTCGAAAAAGAGCGTGTCGCGTGACTCAATGACACGACAACGAGTAGGGTCCCAGAAGCGCCAAGCCTTTGACCGCAGGGAAATGCCGACGAAGGCACACAAGCGGCCCCGAGGTGAGACCTTGGACCCCTACTGGTCCTCAGTGTACCACACGGAGGCCAGGGATCCCCAGACGTGAGCGAGACGAAGGTCAGCACGATGTCCAAACCAGAGCTCGTATGGTGTAATACGGTCCGGAAGCGAACCGTGTGGGAGGCGGTTCCAAACCCAAGTCATGTAGGCAAAACCCTCAAAGACAAAGGACTGAGGCAGACCGCACTCAAACTGCATAGCGCAAACCGCATCCTCCATGGTGCGGTTCCAGCGCTCAGAAACACCATTCTGCTAAGGGGTAGCAGGAGCGGAGACCTGGTGAAAAATCCCGTGCTCAGCAAAGAATGTGTCCATCTCGCCAAGGAACTCACCACCACGATCCGAACGGAAAGTATGGAGCGTGTGACGTGACTGACGCTCAGCCATCACTAGCTAGATTCGAACCGCAAGGACGGCGTCGCTCTTCTGACGCAGGCTGTAGACCCACCGCATCCGGGTAAAGTCATCGGTCAGAGTCAGAACATACCAACCCCGATCAGAGAGGGACTCGACCGAAAGAGGACGAAGAAGGTCTGAGTGAACTAACTCGAGAGGCCGAAGCGCTCTAGAATGAGAGTCAGGGTAGGTGCATCGGTGCATCTTCCCCTGAGCGCAAAAGAGACAGTCGGTCTTGGGTGGCTTCTCGAAAGAAGCCGTGTCAAGACCAAGAGTTGGCTCTGTCCGGATTAGCTTTGACATAGTATCGGAGCCCACGTGACACAGACGGCGATGAAGCAACCGCTGGTATTCCGGAGACAAAACACAAGCGATAAAGACACGACCGGGGGAGGAAGGAGAGCAAGGGCAGGAGGTCCAACAGACGCGATACAGATCATCTACGACTGAGGCACGAAGGACAACGCTGCGAATGTTAGTAGCAGTCACAATCGCTGAGTCTGTGGTATGCTCCACAGAAAGACCCATGAGTGTGCAGGCACGCACAGAAAGCAGGTTGAGCTCAAGATCAGGCACAAACAACACGTCGGAAAGGTACAGGGGGCCGGACGGATCGTTGAAACATACAACCCCAACACCATGGACGGGCAAGGACTGACCAGACCCTGTACGGACAGAACGGAAAGACGTGACAGGACCGAGAACAACAAAAACACCACGACAATACGTCATGTGATGAGTGGCAGCAGAATCGATGATCCAAGTGCCACGAGAGTCATAACTGGTGGATGTCAATGTACAATGGGCAATGGAACACTCGGCATCAGAGGGACGCTGAGCCGTTAGTGGGGAGGAATGACGCAGGGCACAAAGATGAGACTCATGAACCCAATTGGTGCAGTCAGGCCCATCATCATCCCATGTTGACTGTGCTCCCCAACACGTGTTGTCACGAGTCACAGGAACGGACGGACAGACAGTCTGTGGACCACCCGATGATGACAACACACTTGCACCTCCCTGAAAGCGGAGCACCAGAAGGTGTCGGAGCTCAGCGATGCTGCGGTCGCTGGGTTCGGATCACTGCTACTCGCCGGTGAGGTAGCGAGAACAGTTGCAGTCGTGGCCCTCATGCGTCCGGAGGATGGCGAGGATGATGTGCTGGACGTGGAACAGAGGGCGTGTGTAGCCTGGAGCCCACGAGTAATCCGCGCCCAGTCGAGTTGCTTCTGGCACTTGGTGTAGCCCCACAGTTGTAACAGTGAACAGGTCATCCACGGCTACCACTGGATGACGATTGCTGCTGTGACTGCTGCTGACCTGATCCATGCTTCCCCTTCTTCTTCTTTCCCTCAGCTGGTTCTACAACACCTTGTGTTTGACTGGATGTGGGTGGGGCCGAAGAGGAGGAGGAAGATGAGGACGTGATGGAGGATGAAGAAGGACACTGCAGGAGGGAAGATGGTGGTGATGTGATGACTGTTGCAGCAAGAGAGGTCTCCTGATGCACCACGACTGCCTCGCGGGCTGAAGTCACCTGGAGGAAGAGCTGATGCGCCCAGGGGAGAGGCTGCAGAGTGGCTGAAAAGGGCTCGAGGACAGTATCACTGTACCGTGTGAAGATGTCAGTGTACTCAAGGCAAACTCCGAGCATCATCGTATGGAGCGCCCACAGCTGTGTACCTCCTAAGGTCCCAAGGCGCGTGTAGATGCGCATGGCGCGTCGCCAGTACTTGGCGGCAGGCTCTGCAGGCCCCTGACGGAGAGAGTAGAAGGCACAAATGTGTGCTGCACGAGTGGCGTGCGTCTCTGCGGCCAGCAAGGATAAGGCCAGATCCCAACCTCCGCGTGGATCGGCGCCGGTGCCTGTGTTGGCCTAGCCAAGGAAGGGGCGGAAGTCAATGACGGTCTCGCGTGGCATGGCATAGAGAAGTCTGCGCATCGTCCTGGCTGCTGTCAGCACTTGTGCTGGGTTTCTAGGCTAATACATGCTGTGGTAGTAGGGCCACACTCCCTTTGAAGTAGCCCAAACCTGAAAGAGGATCTCCCAGCAGTCGAAGCCGTCCTCATTGATGTACCATGGAGGTGGTGTCTCAAAGTCCTTGGGTTGCCGCTCCGTGGGGAGAGCAGCCGCAGGTTGAGGAGGACGAGAGATGGGGAAGACTCCTGGAAGGGGATAGTCACCGGGATAGTCGGGTGACGATCGTATCGGAGGAAACCGAGGAGATCCGGTGCCCGTCTGCAGCTGACAGAGGCGCTCGTGAAGAACTTGAATCTCATGATCCTGGGAGTCGCCTGTGATGCCTGGCGTGAATGGATCATCATCCACGAGGTTAGGAGGTGGTGGGTCAGGTCTAGCTCCTGTCACGAGTGCCTGAGCCGACTGTTGTGTAGAGACAGCGACGCCGGCAGCTCCCTCGGAAACCTGCCGTGGGACCGTGGACTGGGCACGCTAAAGCTCAGTCACCTTGTGGATGGCATCAGTTTGCTCCCGCTGTAGGCATCGCATCTCATCTTGCTGGCTCCGCAGATCCTCAAAGGCCTGCAAGCATGGGCTCAAGACCCCAAAAGAAGAGGAGGAGGGATCACCTATCTCCTCCCCCTTGTTGTCAGACAAGTTCATGTCACCTCTCAGTATGGGTCGACAGGTCAGGTTTGCCGGATTGCCAAAGCGCCAGCGTTTCTCGAGAAGTTGAGATGCTGGCAACTTTTGACTGTTTGGCGAAAAAATGGCTAAGTATGGTGCTGACGTCAGCAGGTGGTTGCTCACGTCAGCACGACCTGATGACATCAGCAAGCAAAAATGCTGATCTTAGCTCAACTCCCCGTCCTTCCCCCTTTTTTGTGTTGTTTTCTCTCACGCTTCTGCGTGGGCGTGTAGCCGCTCCGCGGCGGCTCCGCAGAAACTATAGATCAGCTTCCGCTCAGCTGCTACTGCAGCTGTGCTATCAGCTGCAACAACAGCTGCGTGGTTGCGTGCGCAGCAGTGGCAGTAGCGGCTACGCAATGCCGTTGCTGCTGCTGTGCGCTACAGCCGCTGCTCGCTGCCGCCGCCGTGCGCTGTTGCTGCTACTGCTACTGCTATGCTACTGTTGTTGCAGCTACTAGCGCTCTGCTACTGCTGCCGCGGCTGCCACTGCTGCTGCTGCACTGCTGTTGCCACCGCTGCTACTACTCTTATCCTGTCGTCGCTGCTGCACTGCACTGCTGTTGCCGCGGCCGCCGCTGCGGCTGCGGACGGCGGTTCTACTATCTGCAGCCGCCACACGCTGCTATAGCTCTCGCTATGACGCTGCTGCTACCACTGCTGCTGTTGCTGCTCTGCTACTATGTTGTTGCTGGCACGGTGGCAACGCTACTGCTACGGTCTCACGTGATGGGTGTGGGCTGCGTCGACGGCGACCGGCTGTCTTCGACAGGCCCCAGTGGATCTGCTGCAGCGGTGACTCTCACTGCTGCTGCTCTGCTGCGTCTCTACTGCGCAGCTGAGTGAGAACTGTCTCACTACTCTGATGCCATGAGAAGATGCAAGGAAGCATCCTAGCAACACTCCCGTTGACCAGGCGTCAGTGCCTAATCAGACGGTGACGACAGTCACAAGTCGTGCACGCAACTGCAAGAGTTTGGCTAGGGGACACAAGACAAAGTGTCTGAATGCTTCAATAGCATTTGCAGAGAGAGATCACAAATGACAGGTCCATAGCATAAATACCTGCCGCGGTGTACCGCGGGTGTCGCACGCAGCGGTCCAAGAGCAATCCTAAAACCGGCCCAAAACCACTGTTTTGGCCATAACTCTGCGCACACATATCAGAATGCTACGCCGTCTGAACCTAGACGTACAAGATTGCAAGATGGTCACATGCATGCGTCCGTCATCAAACAGTGGACACGCAATGCAAAAACATGCAAATCGGGCTCATGGCCAGTCCGCCGAAAAGACTCGTGCAAGCTGTAAAAAAACAACAGGGAGTCTCGGTAGTGTCCGGGGTTCTGGAACGGTAGTCGGCGAGCTCCAAGCTGGTAGTCCGCCACCAATCGTTGCACCGGTGTCACCAGGGCCCGCCTTAGGGATCTGTACGAGTATGGACACGGCCGAGTGGTCACATTAGACTCTAAAAGAACGTCACAAATCACAACACCTGCCCCAACTTAGATGTCGACCTCGATGACATGCATATCCCAAGCACTCCAACCTCCGCCGGACTAGTGTGAGTCTGCTACACACTCTCCCCCAAAATTCCGATAGACGCATCTGTATGGGACTCCAGTCCCATCGCTGAGTCGCCATTGGTTGGAGCCATGAGTGGCACCGCCCATCGACGTCGTGCCTGCGCTCTTGCTGATGTAACCTACTGCTGTGGAAGATCTGGATCTAGCCCGGATATGGAAGTCAAGCTCGATGACACACAAGTCTCTACCATGAACGCCATGTTGGGATCAGACTCCGCGTCATGTGATGTCACCGTATCGCCTAAATCTGCCTGAGCTGACGCTAGAGCACCACGGTCTAGCGCGAATGCGGATCCTGTCGCTACGATCACAACAGACAATGTGCGGTGACCACACACCCCCTCGACAGGTACGGCAACGAAAGCCGAGGAGGTGGAGGATGCATCAAAATTTGCGTGAGCACAGGGTGCGGTGCGCTGACACCGACGCCGTGGGGACACGCGCCTGGAGTGACTACACAAAGGAAGGTAATCGCACGGTCGCGTCGTGATCACAGGAGAGTGCAAGGTCAAAAGGATGGTGTTAGCCTGGGAATGGCTAGCAGGTGGAGCTGTAGGGACACCATCGAATGAGGAAGAAGGAGAGGATGAAGGAGATGTGATCAAAAAGGCCGTCAACAAACTAGTAGCAGACGCACGGTCGGTTACGACGAGGTCACAAAGCCGCTGCACCATCTACCGCAGGCTGTGGACCTCAGCGAATATGGTCGCCAGAGGTCCAACGAGGGGATCTGCCACCGCTTGCAGATCTGTATGCTGTGGAGGACGCAGGCTCGGACGACGTTGAAGCCAAGGTGGATCCCAGCCGCGAGTGCGCGTCTAGCAGCAACGCCAACCATGACGTCCATCACCACAGGAATAGCAGGTGTACGCGCAAGGCGCCTGCTCGAATGTCCGCAAACTCATCTCGTGCGTTGGACGATGGATAGGTGCCGAGGGCACCTACCTCCGTCGGAGTTAGCAAACGTGACGAGACGAGACGAGCTGCACCACCACAATACGCCTGGAGAGTGGAGTCTGACTAGCTGTGGCTACTAATGCTGCTGCCACTAATGGAGTGAAGACTGCTCCAAGAACAGAAGGCGTGGCGGTTGCAGGTGTGGTTGCTGCTCCAAGCAGTAGAAAACTCAGCCCTCGGAGATGACATACTCGAATCCGGCGTTGATCCTACGGGGTGAACGACACGCACCAATCCACGGGCCCCGGGTGGAAGCCTATCCACGACGCGTCTCAAAATGGATCGCAGCCGACACTATCCACTATCGGCTGGGAAGGCGTAACTGCTAGCGCTACTTTGTACCTCACTTTGTACTCGTTTCAACTCCGCTCGCCACTGTTATTACTGCTGCAAAAGCTGCTGTTGTTGCAAAAGTAGTGCTTTTAAGATGATTTTTTTCTCCCCTCTTTTCGCCCTCAGTCCCCCTTTTGTTTTTGGTTTTTTTTCTCTCTCTTCCAATCGCTTTTAGGTGCACCCCCTTTGTTTTTTTTCTCATCCCCCCATTTTCTCGATTGTCCCTAATCTGGGGCAATGGAGAAAACAAGGGATAGAGGGGGGGGTGTCCGGCTTGTCCGGTCCTCCCTCCTGTCCCTCTCCGCCGTCGGTGCCTCCGTCGATCGTCCGACAGGGCCGACGGGGCCGACGGGCTCCTCCGAGGGGCCCCTCGGAGGGGGCTCGAGTGAACCCTCCGAGGGCCCCCTCAAGAGGGGAGGCTCGGCGAGCCAACACCCCCCTCCAAGGGGTCCCCTCTTAGGGGGCTCCTCAGAGATGGAGGGGGGGCTCAGAGGAGGGTTGGGAGGCCCTCCTCGCTTCGTCAATAGTAGCTGCAACGGTAAGTGTAACTGCTGCTATTGTTGTTTTTGCTACTACTGTTGCGCTTGTTGCTACTGTTGTTACTTCTATTGCAGTTGCTACTGCTACTGCTACTGTGCGCAGCACTTGCTGTTGCTGCTTGCAGCTGCCACCGCTGTTGTTGCTACTGCTTGCTGTTGCCGCCCTTGTTGCTTGCTGCTGTTGTTGCTACTGCTGCTGCCGTCGCTACTGCACGCTGTTGTTGCTGCTGCTCCTGGCGCTGCTGTAGTGGCTGCTGCTGCTACTGCTGCTTTTTTGCTTCTGCTGCTCACGTCCCTGCTACAGCGGCTGATGCACTGCTGCAGCTGATGTTGCTGCTGTTGCTGTGTGGCACGACGGCTCATGCTACTATTGCTGCCGCCTATGCAGCTGTCGCGAATGCTAGAGGTGGCCGCTGTTGCTTATGTTGCTGGTGAGCGGCTGCACTACCGCCACTACTCCCATTACGTGGCAGCGTAGCTGCCGCAGCTGCTATGTGTGCTACTGATATTGGTGTTCCCGCCGCAGTCGCTAATGCTGTTGTGCACGGCTCACTGCCCCTCTTGCGTTCACGTGCAGTCGCTTCGCGCTCCCTCACGCTGTTGCCGGTGTGGCACCACATGGCGCGTTCTTGTTGTGTTCCGCCCACTACTAATGCTTCTGTTGGTCACAGGCCCCCCTGAGCTTTGATATCAAATTGGAAATTTTTTAGGGCATGTACGCCCATGCAAAACGACATGAGCTCTGTGTGTGACTGCAGTGCGAAATGACAAAAATTTGGCTAAGTCTGGAATGCATACCCTACTAAACTTTGATTTTGTTATTAAACAGTTATTGGAGGAGACTAAATCGATAATACAGCTACAAGAAAGAATTTTTTCGTGCTAAAATGAATACGGTTTAACATTTGTTTTCAGTTCAGTTTGTGATGCTGGCTCGGAGAAGTACCAATGTTCATGTTTTAAGCCATTTCTGAGTGGGATTCATGGCCATATGAGTATAGAAAACAAAAACATGACAACACCATGGTGTAATTTTGTTCTTTTGAAATACAAAAAGATAAACATTTTCAAAATCAAACCATGATTACAGGTCATAAGTTATTGAAACTGACAAATTCACAGTTCACTACGGTAATATGAAAGAACAAGGAGAGTCTACAAATGAGCCCCTAGCGGGCTTGTATAGGGGCTTGTGTAGCCGCATCGGGCCCCGTCACCCCCGCAGAACCCAAACGAGTCAGTGGGGAGAACACACGGCATACACCAAAAGAACAACAAAGGAGGTCTCCTCGAGGCACCAGAACAGCTCTCTGAGTGCCTGGGTCTCGACCGCCGAGAAAATACGAGCAGTGCTAGAAAATCTTAAAATCAGCATCCAGACATCCAAAATGGCTTTCCAAATATTGGAAGCCCAACTACAACCATCGGGTCTCCTCGTCGCACCGGTACAGTCCAGCGGGTGCGCGGGTCTCACCCCACTGAGAAAACTTTCCTACCTCCCAACAAGCCCACAGGGCTGCTGGAACGCATCGACTGCGTCTCGCCGGTGCTGTCATAGGTGCTCAAGAAGTCTCGGTACAGTCCGGAGGCCCGTCGTGTCGTCACGCCCTCCTCTACCATATGCCACCAACGTGGATATATGGATAATCCATCGACGTCAATCGTGACGTGTAGAAGCCACACAAACCTACACACCGTAGGAACAATAGCAGCAGCAGCAGTAGCAGCAGTAGCAGTAAAACATAAGCAACAATAGCAACGATTGTAGCAGGGGCTACAGCAGCAACGTAGCAACCGCTAGTTGCGTCAGCCGTCTTCGGCTGACGTCACTTTTGACATCACTACTACATGAGCAACCCAACAAACGAGAACAAGAGGGAGAACAAAAACATCACACACTAGGCTCACCATGGCTAAAAGCTGTAGCGGGGCGGGGGTCCTCCTCTCCTCGAGGACCCCCTTGTCCAGCTTTTCTCCACCAGCTGCAACAATTGCAGCAACTCCAGCAATAGTAGTAGCTACTGCAGCATTAGCAACAGCATTAGCAACAGCAGCAATAGCAGCTATAACAACAGCAGCAACAGCTACAACAACAGCAGCAATAGCTACAACAACAGCAACAGCAGCAACAACAGCAACAATAAGAGCAAGAAGTGGCTAGCAATAACTCCGTAACAACATGGACGGTTCAGGTGCACTCCCAGCAAGACACATGGTCAAGTACTGTATGACTCATTGACTAGTGTCATGGGGGGTGACAGGTTGACACAGCAAATCACAGCAGCTTGTCATTAACTTTCCTCCTGGCTGAGAGTGACATTCCCATAGGCACAAAGAACACTTGCTGTTGTATGGCACTCTGTGCAGAATCCTGCTCACGTGACCTGGTTTGACACTGCACACCTCCGGAACAAAAATTCTGGACAATAATGACAGTCTCATCTCATTCATCGAGACTATCTAAAGGTTTGTATAGTTCCAAGGTGCCAAGAATCTCGAGGGCGTGTTGTTCTCATTGTTGGTGTGTGTGGTTTCCACCCGTCACGAGCGATGGCCAGGAGAGCAGCGGTATAGGAGAGCGCGAAGACATGGTCCCCGATGCGGACCCCGGAGACACCCGCGAGTCGGCAGGTGGTGGACTACCCACTCGAAGCTGACCGACGATTGCCGCAGCGTTGTGGATGCTGTCTCCGACCTGCTGCAAATTTTCTATAGCCTATCCTTGATGCGGACGCAGCTGGCGCTGGAGCACCAACGAGTGGTGGCTCCATCCACCAACAGCTGCCAGAGAGCTACCACGACGCCTTGGGTTCTTGACGGGGTGCTTTGCGGTTTTTCTAGAGACGCTAAAGTTTTCTCAATGAACTGGCTCTTGAGCCCGATTTGCATGTCCACCAATCGGTGCCGGACTTATGCGTGTGACCAGTCAAAGCGTCTGGCTCGAGATTTTGCATCTCTAGATTTAGACGGCATAGCGTTCTCATTTGTCTGCACAACGTTACGGCCAAAACAATGTTTTTGGGTCGGTTTTAGGATAGACCTTGCGCTTTCGCATGCGACACACGTCGTTCGCCACGGCAAATACTTGTGATGTGGACTTGTCATTCGTTATCTCTTTCTGCATGTGTTTTATTTATGGAAGCACATTTGACACTGTCTGTGTCGCCTAGCCAAACCCTTGCCTTTTCGCGTCCGACCTGTGTTGACATCGCAAGCTGACTGAACGCTGGCGCCCAGTCAGTGGCAAGCGTGCTAGGAAGCTTCTGAGAATACTCTCATGGTATCAGAGCAAAAAAACCACAGCTCATTGTCTTGTGCAGCAGAGACATAGCAGCAGCAACAGCAGAAGCAACAGTGAGTGGCAGCAGCGGTAGCCACCCATAGCAGTAGCAGCAGATCCTGGAGGGACCCACCACGACTACGTTGCAGCAGAGCGGTGGAGGCATCAAAGACAGAGGCGGCAGCTGCAAGCCACTGCATCCATAGCAGCAACATCGGTGGGAAGCACCTGCTGCGCGAGCAACTATGGGAAGCAACCACTACAGCAGTAGCATCGGGTGGCAACAGCACCCGTGTCTGGTCACCGATGTGTACACACACAAAAAAAACAGGAAGAAGCAGCTCGTAAGAGCAGCTTGCGGTGGTTGTCAGCAGTAGCAACCGCAAGCTGTACCAACCATAGCAACTGTAGGCAGCAGCTGTAGAAGCAGCCGTGGCAACGGTGACGGGCAGCAGCCGCACTAGCAGCGGCGGAAGCATGTGCTTACAGCAGCAGTGGTAGTGAGGAGCAGCCACCGCAGCAGCACCAGAAACCGCAGCAGCGGCAAGCATCTGCAGCAGCATTCGTAGCAACAGCAGCAAGCAGTAGCCGCAGCAGCAAGCAGCAGCCGCAGCAGCAGCAAGAGCAATTGCTATAGCCACCGCAGCAGCAGTTGCTGTAGCAGCTGCTGCTGTCGGGCCTTAGGGGGGCCCGACATGAGGAACCCCGCCCACGGGGGGGGTCCGGTCGGTCGGGCCCGTTGTGCCAACGGAGGGCGCGACAGTGCCGGCCAAGCGGCTGCGCTTGAGCCGGTGCGCTCTGGCCAAACGCCGGCCCGCGCCGGCTAAGAGGGGCAGGGGAGACCGATGGGGGGCCTCTGGCCGGCTGCACGCGAGGGGGGGAGCGAGCCTCCCCCTCCACTGTGCTCACCGCGAGGGTCAAGCCAGACAACCCCAATAAAAAGGAATGGAGGGATTCCTTGAGAGGGGCACTCCATCAAAACCCCGGGAAGAGGTACCCGACTGGCACCAAGTGATTGGTGACCCAAACCAAAAACCAAAACAAAACAAAAAATGGAGGGGGGGGGCTCCTACTCCCTTTGAATTTAGGAAGGGAGTTTTTGCTTTAGTTTTTTTGTAGTATTTATCTGTTAGTGTGGCTTCAGGCCACCACCGTCGGTTGATGACGGAAACCGTTGTAGCCGCAGCCGCCGCGAGATTCGCAGTAGTAGCAGCAGCAGCAAAGGTGGCTTGAGGCCACAGCCGTCGGCTGACTACGGCACCCGATGCAGCATTGGCGGGACCGAAGGCGACTTGAGGTTACACATTGTGACATCGCCATTCTATGGCAATACTGTATCATTCCGGCTGAGGTTGTGGCCGTGATTGACGATGTCATAGCCCGTCAGAGAGACGTTGCTCCACTCGCATCCGTCTACGTGGCTCTTTGCTCCACCGGGATCGAGTGTGCAGGACTATCATCCACGCTCAGCTCTTGATATAAGCTATGTAGTGTGGCCGTGGGCGTTGCCATCGCCGTGGTCTGCGCCCGAGCCTCAGTTGTGGCAGCCGCCGCAGGCATAGTGGTCGATGCAATCGTGGCACAAGTCCCACTTGTCCTTAGGGTTTTTGTGCTATTCCCGTCGAGATAGGCAGCATGGTTAGCGCCTGTGCCTACAGCGCCCTCTTGGGTGGAATCCCCCTTGGGTACGATCCTCCCCACCTCCTCCTTCAGTGGATACGTCACCGAGTGATGCCACAGCGCTTCTGCATTCTGATATGGCCGCCCTACACATGGAGGTCCGGAACCTCAAGCGCATGGTCCAACACCTCCTTGACCACGTGACTTCCGAGCAAGCTGCCACCCCATCGCCTCCTACTTCATCCTCATCTTCCTCCTGATCTTGCATCCCTTCCTCCGATGATGCTAGTATACCGGATCTCTAGCCAGCAGCAGCTGCTGTTGCTTGCAGCCTACAGCTCGCTGCAAGCAGTGAGCACGCTCCTTGCTATGGGTAGTGAGCTACCGGCAGCGACCAGCGAGCTCACTGCTCACAACCTGCTTCCCACAACAAGCTGCGAGACTCGCTGGGCCAGACGAGAAAAAAGAAGAAAAGGAGGGGCTAACAGAACATCCCCCCACCCCAGTAGTGAATGCCATAGTTGCTATAGTACCCACAGCACCCGGAGCACCATGCAGCAGCAACAGCACCAGCAGCAGCAGCTGTTGCAACAGCAACAACAAAAGTAGCAAGAGTAGCAGTTGCTGCTGCCATAGCAGCCGTAGCAACATCAACAGTAGCAGCAGCTGCTGTTGCTGTTGCAACAGCAGCAATAGTAAAAGTAGTAGTAGCAGCAGTTGTTGCTGCCATAGCAGCCGCAACAGCAGCAGTTGTTGCTGCCATAGCAGCCGCAACAACAGTAGCTGCAGTAGCAGTAGCAACAACAGCAACAGCAGTAACAGTGGCATCGGCAGCAACCGTAACTGCAGCGACATCAACAATAGCAGCCGTTGCAGCTATGCAGCAATGGCCCTAACCACAGCCGCTGTTGTTGTCAGCATCCAGCCTCTGACGTCACTGTTGACATCACTACTTATGTCATCAACAAAAAAAGGGGGCAGGAGGGTGGGGAAGAAACTTTATCGCAGCAGTAGTAGCATGTTACGCTATAGCAGTTGCATACACCAGCTGGCCTAGGCTGATGTCACTATTGACATCAACAACACACAAAACACAAATAAAAAAACATATAAAAGGGGGCAACAAAATCATGGCTAACATCCCCATTGGAAAGGGGTCCTCCTCCGGTGGGGGCACCCTCAGGGGGGGACCCCCCCTTTTTCTTGCAACAACTACAACAGCTGTAGCAGTAGCAACAACAGCAGCAGAAAAAAGAACAGAAGCAGCTACAGCTAGACCAGTTGCAGCAGCAACCGCAACAGCAGTAGCCGCAGTAGCATGAGCAATAGCAACAGCAGCACTCGTAGCAGTAGTAGCCCATAGGCGTCAGCATCGGCACCTCCGATCCCCTGACTACCATTCAGTAACAGCTCGCCGCCTTGACACAACAGCTTGTAGCACTACAGCCACTGGCCCCACACACTGCCACCAGTGCCCCTCTGCCATTCATTCCTCCAAGGCACACTACCTGGCGTAGCAGCAGACTCAACGCCAGCAGCAGACAGTGACCGCCATCCTTGGCCCCACTCTCGGCACCAGCCGCAAGCAAAAGGACTTCGAGATACCGCCCCCGCCGCTTAGGTCGACGAGCAGTTCCAGGGCTGGGAACTCAGCTTTCGCATATGGGCGTAGGGTGAGGGTCTGTGGGCATATCACACCCTCTTGTACGGCTCCACCCATGCCGGCCAGTTGTATGACGCCAGTCGCATCGTACGCACCCTCATCCCCGTCCCTCCCCCAGCTTCCCGCCTGGCCCTGGAGCCCTTTTCCGGTGACTTTACCACTAGCGGCACCCCAGACCCTGCCGTCGCGTGGCACATCCTCACTCGTCCACATCGCCTGTCTAAGAACATTGAGACCAGTCGTCTGCTGTGGGAGTTCAACTCCCTGCACATGGGGGAGACCGAGACAATTAGTGTGTACTGGCACTGGGCTGAGGACATCCTCTACCGCCTAGGCACCTCTGCTCTACCCCCTCTGGTCGCGCTCCTCACCATCAAGCTTGGTACCACCAGCACATGCGCAGACGTCTTCATCCACTACTCCGAGGACTTCCTCTCCACCATGGCGGCCCAGGACACCCTCATGCCCTGGGAATACGAGCTCTTCCTCAGGATTGAGGAAGCCCACCTTGACTCCCGTCTCCAGCGCACAGAGGCCCTTGCCTCCCCTGCCATCACTTTTGTGGTAGTCGCTTCCCCCGCAGCCGCTTCTTCCTCCACCAGCTCCTTGTTGCCAAGGAAGAAGAAGCGCCAGAGCAAGAAGGGCAAGGGTGGTACACGGGTCAGCAGTAGCAGCAACAACAACAGCAGCAATCGAATGGGTCCAATAGTGACTCAGTCTGCCACAACTGTGGCCACCCAGGGCACAGGTGGTATACGTGCCCGCTACCGACAGACGAGGCGCGCGTCATCGCCACCATGCGTTGCCAGCGGGAGCGCCATCTTGACACTTCTGCCGTAGCTGTCGCCACCCCTAACGCCTCGACCCCGTCTAGCAGCTCCACTCCTTCGACCGCGACACTAGTCCCGCAGATGCCAGCTCCACAATAGTATCAACCGCAGTTGTCAGCGCCTCCATTCCCTTCACCGTGACAGTCCCCCTATCCGGGGTCCAGCACCATTACTTTGCAATCAGTCTACACTCCCAAGCCATCCACGCGCGAGCATCAGCTGGAGCACTTCATTGCGCTTGAGCTCGTCCTGCCTTGCCCTCCCCCCAGGGAAGTGCGAGTTGTGTCACCTCTTGCTCGTCCCCACTGCCCTGCATGACTGAGCTTGAGCTGCGGTCGTGTCCTACTTCCCAGCCTGTCTTGCCATCCCTTGTGATCCCATTTGCCCCCTTTTGTGATGACGTCGCGTGGCTTGATGATTGGCAGTCTCGTTTCGTGCCCCCTTCCACCGCGTCCGCGTCTCTCGGTTACTGCCATGAGAGTGTCAGTGATCTGGCGACACTAGTCTAGGACCCTGCTGAGACCTGGATCATCGACTCTGGAGCCACGCATCACATGACGGCCTCGCGCGAAGCCTTCAGTATGCTTGGTCCTGTTGGCGATGTCTCGGGGGTTTGCACGAGCTCCGGACAGATGTTACCTGTCCACGGTGTCCACATTGTTAGTTTCCGTTAGCCTGCCTGTGATATCTTCTTGATCGATGTCCTCTTCGTCCTAGGTCTTGAGCTCAGCTTTCTGTCCATTACTGCCCTTGACCGCATGAGCATGGACATTGTGCACTCGTGTGGTGTTGGTACTATGTCGTTGCGTCCGTCCGGTCTTGTCGTTTTGCACGCCACCGCCCGTGGCAACCTGTGGCACGTACCTTGTCGGTCCTCCTCTCCTTCCGTCCCCTCCTTGTCGACCGCCACAAGCCATGTGTTTGTCACCAGCAAGCTCTCCGCACAACACATCCGACTCCTACACCGCCGCCTTTGCCACATCCACTCTCCTTCCTTTGAAAGCATGGTCCGTACCCAGCTGGCCAAGGGCCTTGACCGGGAGAATTTCCCTCTCCCGTGCCCCACAGGGTGCGTTGATTGCTCTCAGGGTAAGATGCACTGGTCCACATACCCTCTGTCCTCGTCCCGTGCATCCGCCCCTCTAGACCTGGTCCATTCCAATGTCATGGGTCCTCTTCCTACCGACGTTGTCGGAGAGCACGGCCGCTATGTCGTCACCCTCACGGACGACTACTCTTGCTACCGCTGGGTCTTCTGCCTTCGGTAGAACAGCAATGTCGCCCGTGCCATTCAAGACTGGATTGTCCTTGCGGAGCGCGAGTATGGTCGATCTCTTCGTTGCTTTTGCTCCGATTGCAGTAGTGAGTACATGGACAAGACCACGACTTTCCTCGTCTCCTACGGTATCCACCACGAGACGTCCGTGTCCTACACGCCCGCCCAGAACGGCGTCTCCTAGCGGTGGAACTGTACCATGGCTAACCCCGTCCGCACCATGCGGGTTGAGTGAGGCCTCTCCAATGGCTTCTATTTTGAAGCCATGGCCTACATGACGTACGTCTGGAACCGGATTCCCCACTGACCCCTTCCTCGCCAGTCCACACCGTACCAAAATTGGTGCGGTCAACGTGCCGACCTCCGCCCTGCTCGCGTCTGGGACTGTGTGGCCATTATCTGGCTGCCCGTCCCACAGCAGGGCAGCAAGCTCGCCCCTCGCGGGTATCCTTGCACCTTTCTTGGTGTCTCTCGTCAGTCCAAGGCTTGGCACTTCTGGGATCCCTCCCGACACTACATCGTCGATTCACGCAATGCCCTCTTCTTTGAGGAGCTTTTTTCACGCGATCTCATTCGCTCCGGCTTGTCTGTGTCCCTCCCATCGCGTGGGGGAGTGGTGAGGCCGTCCTCCGTCCTGCCGCTTACGGAAGACACATCACTTTGTCCCTCCGAGCCAGCAGCCCCCGCTAGCCCCTCCAAGCCAGCAACCCCAGTTGCGTCCACCGGTCCCTCCGGGCCAGCCACCCCCGTCGTGTCCACTGGTCCCTCCGGGCCAGCCACCCCCGTCGTGTCCACTGGTCCCTCCGGGCCAGCTGCCCTAATCGCGCCTGTCGGCCCCTCCGGGCCGGCGGCCCCAGTCGCGCCTGCTGGCCCCTCCGGGCCAGCGGCCTTAGTCGCGCCCGCTGGCCCCTCCGAGCCAGTAGCCCCAGTCGCTTCCCCTGGTCCCTCCAAGCCAGCCGCCCTAGTGGTGTCCATTGGTCCCTCCAGGCCAGCCACCCCAGTCGCGTCCACTGGTCCCTCCAGGCCAGCTGCCCCAGTCGCACCCGTCGGCCCCTCCAGGCCGGTGGCCCCAGTCGCGTCCGCTTGCCCCTCCGGGCCAGCAGACCCAATCGCGTCTACTGGTCCCTCCGAGCCAGCAACCCCGTTCGCCTCCGTCGGCCCATCACAGTCGGTGCCATCTCCTTCCCTGCCGCGTTACATATGTGGCCTAGGCGGCAGCCTCCGACCCACACCGTCAGTGAGCGCGTAGATTGCAGCACCTCGCCCAGTGGTGTCTCGGCCCCCTGTGGCGCCACGTGTCTGTTCCACTCCTACGGTCATGAGTGGGAACCCTGGCACTAAGGCCCTCGGCCTGACCACGTCGGCTATCATTGCAGACCTTCATCTTGGCTCTGTAGTGGGCTAAGCTATGCTTCATCACGAGCATCGGCATGTTGTCATGGCTGCACTCGCATGCATCCCACCTATAGCTCGAGATGCATACGCTCTCCTAGTGCACTCCATAGCACGCCAAGAGGTCCCGACCACCTTGCGTGAGGCTCGAGCCTCTCCTGAGGCCACACACTATAATGTTGCTTACGCTGACGAGCTCGCTGCTATCCGGCAGCACCACATGTATGACCTCATCGACCTCCCTCCAGGTCGGAAGGCCATCGGTACCAAGTGGGTCTTTCGGCGCAAATGGAAACCTGACGGTTCCTTGGACAAGTACAAGGCCCGCCTCACAGCCAAGGGGATTGCTCAGGTTCGTGGGGTCGATTTTGACCAGATCTTTGCCCCAGTCGGCTGGTTCTCCATGACCCAAGCGCTCTTCAGCCTGGTTGCCCAGCATGGGTGGAAGCTGCATCAGATGGATGTGAGTAACGCCTTCCTCCATGGTTCACGGGAGGTTGAAGAGCTCTACATGGTGCAGCCTCCAGGCTTTGACGACGGCACTAGGAGAATCTGGCAGCTATGAAAGGCCCTTGATGGCCTGAAGCAGTCGCCTTGGTGTTGGAACCAGGAGATCACCATCACGATCCTTTGCGACGGCCTTCAACGTAGCACCGTTGACCCCGCACTGTTCGTCAACCCGCGAGGCCAGACCCTCGCCGTTGTCCTGGTCTACGTCGATGATCTCATTGTGTCGCCTGACATGGGTGCCATCCAGCGGGTCAGGGACTTGTTGCACACCCCCTACCAGATGAAGGATCTTAGGTCTACCCGAGTCATCGTGAGCATGGAGCTCGAGCATGAACGCTCCCAGGGCATTCTGCACGTCCACCAAGCTGCCTATGTGCAGACCCTGTCCACTCGCTTCGCCGAGGACCTGTCCCTTGTGACCAACGCATCTTCACCCATGTCACCTCATGGCCAAAAGAAGGTGAAGAGTCCTGACCCGGCCGTTGTGGGAGAGCCAGTTAACGTGACCACATATCTGCAAGTCATCAAGTCATTGATGTTCCTGGCAACGACGACGCGCCAAGACATCGCGTTCACCGTCAACCTCTTGGCTAAGTTTTCTTAGGAGCGGCATTACCTCCACTTCAAGGCCGTGATCCGAGTTTTACACTACGTCATCTTGACTCCTCGGCAAGGTCTCATGTTCCGTCGCCAGCCGTCTGTCGTCGCGGTGGACTACACCGATAGTGATTGGGCCGACAGTCCAGACGGCAAGAGTTGCAAGGGCTTGATCTTTCTGATCGACGGCACAGTTGTGTCCTGGCGCAGTGGCAAGCAGGGTTGCATTGCACGCAGCACTATTGAGGTTGAGTATGTGGCCCTTGGCTCAGGCGCGTGTGAGAATGTGGGGTTGCGTCATCTTTTGTCCGAGTTGCGTCAATCCGTCGCATCCATCATGTTGCATTGTCACAATGAGAGTGCCATGGCCATCGCCGACAATGACGGCGTGCATCACACATGCACAAAGCACATCAACGTTGAGTATCACTATGTGCCTTCACTTTTGCATGACACTAGCATCAGCATTGTGTGGATTGTGATAGCACGGCAGCTGGTTGACGTCTTGACCAAGACACTGAAATGCGACTCATTCAAGAAGGCTGTGAGTTCAATTGGTGTGCCTCCGTGAGTGGCTCTATTTGTTTGTGCCTGCGTCTCTGTGTGCCCTGGGGGAGTCAGGTTGTTAACTGTCTCTCTGCCTGTCCATGTGCACTCCGCCTGTGAGTCATGGGGAAGTGTTGGTTTTTTGCGCATCTCTCATTGTGCTCTCTTGTGCCCTCCCAGCTTGTGTACATCAGCGTGCAGATGACTGAAAGCAAGACTTGACGCTGCTAGAGTGTCGTCTGGTGGAGCCGACGCATGCTGAGGTCCACTCGCAGTTTGCTGGAGCCTCTCCCTCCGGCGATGTGCTCAGCTCCATCGGCAGGCCTCCTTGGCGGTCGGGCCGCCGGCGGTCACTGCCACCGCAGATGTTGTCTGCATGCTCCCAGCGATGGTTCTGAGTGTGCCATTGTGTCTGCAGCATCATGCTCTGCCTAGGGTTCATGTCTCTTGCTGAGTGGCACTATTTGGCATCGTGGACCATTGTACGCACTGCCTGGGTTCGGGCAGCCATAACTCTTGGCTGTTATTTTTCTAGCTGATTCTGACCCCACAAATCCATTTGCAGCGAAGGTATTATGGTATGGTCCAGTTTTCGGGCAAAACGGACGACGCCCGGGTTTTGGGCTGTCGGGCGTCGGGCAAGGCTCACTGAGAAAACCTTGCTTGCCAGAAAATAGGTCTAGGACTGTTTTCTGATTGGCTGGTTAGCTGAGTAACAAGTTCTACAGTAGTGGGGGGGGGGCTAGAACGTGGAGGGGTCTCCCGTTGTTGCTCATTCTTGATTCCTAATCAGTCACTTTCAGTTTTTAGCTGCTTTCTGGCGCTAACACTAGCACACGCATTTCTGAGTAACAAACCCAAAGACTCCAGACTTAGTCTCTAGAGTAGCACACTGAGGGGGCAGCAGACTTAAGCAACTAGCGTGGAAGCCCGCACGCTGCATCAACAATGCTGCTACCCCAACTTACTGCCTAATTCTCCTTTTCGTAGGTGTGTGATTGACTTTGTGCATGGTCGAGACCCAGGCATTTAGTGGGATGCTCCATTGTCATGAGGAGACCCTGTCCACTTGTATGCTTGATCAGTGCTCGCTATGATTGGTGGCCTGAGCCATCATCTCTTGCCTTCACTCAGACATTGTTATGGTTATAGTTGTGTCAGCCAGGGGGAGTGTTGGTGTGTGGCTTCCACTCGTCACGAGCGACGACAAGGAGAGCAGCGGTACAGGAGAGCGCAAGGACATGGTCCCTGATGCGGACCCCGGAGACACCCGCTCCTCGGTAGGTGGTGGACCACTCACTCGGAGCTGACCAACGATTGCCCCAGCGTCGTGGATGTTGTCTCGGACCTCCTGCATTTTTTGTGCCGCCTGTCCTTCATGCGGACGTAGCTGGCGCTGGAGCACCGACAAGTGGTGGCTCCATCCACCAGCACCTGCCAGAGAGCTTCCACGACGCCCTGCGTTCTTGCCGGGGTGCTTTGCGGTTCTTCTGCAAACGCTAGAGTTTTCTCAGGTGAACTGACTCATGAGCCCGATTTGCATGTTTTGTATTGTCTGTCCACCAATCGGTGCCGGACTTATGCACATGACCAGTCGGAGCGTCCGGCTTGAGATTCTTCATCTCTAGGTTCAGACGGCGTAGCGTTCTGACTTGTCCGCACAACTTTATGGCCATAACAATGTTTTTGGACCGGTTTTAGGACAGACCTTGCAGTGCCGCGTATGACACCCGTCATGCGTAGCAACACGTATTTTTGCTGTGGACTTGTCATTTATTATCTCTCTCTCTGTTGAATTTCGTTGGCCACTCACAACTCTATGCCTTCTTGCCTCCACATCCTTTGCACACGACCCTACCTGGGAAAGCTACAGGCGTGTTGGCCTTGGCAGGAGCCATGGACGCTCTCGTGCTGCTGCTGCTGCTGCTGGATCCCGGGACAACTCTTGACACACTTGTGGCCATTGTCTGATCCTCTATGATTCTCCATGACTCTGGGATGCGGTAGATGCTAGGGCCCGTACGTTCTCACTGTCGTGCCCTGCATCATGTTTCTTGCCTTAAGTGTTTTCTGGGGGAGCTGCATTTCCCGGGTGCTGATCCTTAGGGGGCCACCGTGCTGGGTTTGCCCGTGCATTGGTGAGCAGCCGCTATCTCGGTTTTGTACCGAGCGGTCAGGCTCGACCCCCCGGGTGGCGGTGTGTGCTCGCTCGGGTGTGATGCCCGTGGCGAGTGCACGCTCACCGGATGCTAAGTCTCTCTCACTCCCCCTCACTCCTTTTGTCTTTGTTGTACCTGAGCTAATGAAGGCAAGCTTTCTGCATCCATGGCGTCGTGCGGCTCTCGCACGTGGTTTTTTGCTCTCGCACATCCAGTCTAGGAAATTTCCGGGTAACTACTGGTATCAGAGCATGTGAGGCATCTCGCCCACCGCTCTTCGATCCTGATCAGTCGCTTTTGTGCACACTCGAGCCACTCTTGACCACCTGACCTCACCGCAGCAGCGGATTTTTCGCTGCACATCTGCTCGGCGTTGAATGACAGCGCCACCTCGTTCCATGGTGCTCATCTGAGCTCCACCCGCAGCACCTCGTTAGTTCTCCTACACCCACGGGATGCACCTCGCGCAACCCGATCTTCCTGCTCCCTCGTTCTCCCGGAGCACCCTAGGCCACACTCCCGGCCATTCTTCCACTCCGGACTACCACTACCGTCGGTAGTTCTGTGCCATCCTGTGGGTCCTGACCTTGTCTCTTTCGATCTCTCTCGGCTGTTCTCCTCAGCCCGTGGAGCATGTAAGGCCGCGTTTGCTACAACCGCCCTTGACTCCACTACCCGTCAGTCCTTGTAGACCTCACCACACCACAACTTCAGCAATTAATTTCCTCTAGCTAGCCTGGGTGGTGCGCTTGCTACGAGTATCTCGGCTGCGCCAGCAGCCCACTCGGCCCTCCACGCTGGCGGACGACGACACCCCCTTGTGGGTGCGTATGCTCGACCATACCTACTGGCAGGAGGACATCAACGCTGCAGCAGAGCGCGAGATGGAGGAAATTGATTGCCAAGTCTACACACCGGACGACCTACCACCGTCACAGCCCTTGTCCCCAAGAATGCAACCCACTAGCAGCTCTCAACCTCCTGAACCATCTGCTCCACCTACTCCTGCTCCTCCTCCTACCATAGCAGGATCTACCACGCCATCTACTACACCCGAGGTGCCCGGCGTCATCCAGGTTCTTCCTGTCCATACTGACTCAATCAGCTTGGCCGGCGCCATCCTTGACGCAGCGACTAGTGTCGTAGCCACTTTCGAAGCAACAGCTAGGGCCTGCAGCGTCCCCGCACAGACGGCCGTTGGCGGGGCAGCAGAAGCATACGCGCAGACAGCTTCCTCCCTCACTCTGCTTGTAGCTGCTGCCACCAACATTGCCACACAGATCACATCTGCCGCAGTATCTATTGCCACGGCACCCTCCAGAGCCGCAGTCGCTACTTCCAGCTCCATCGGCTCCATCTGAGCGTCCACGGCCTCAGTTGTGCTGACGCCTACCGACGCCCCGCGTGACGCAACATCACCTATCACCACCGGTGTTCTCATGGCATCTGCCTCTACTGCAGCCGCTAGAGCTGTTGCGACAGGACTTCTATGCCTTACCGTGGCGGTAGCAGGCTGGGTGGCGGTTCTTTTCTCCTCGGCTGCAGCTATTGTGCCACCGCTCTTCAATCTTCTCCCGCGTCACTAGTTCGGTGAGCATTGCCTTCCCGTTGACTCTTTGCCCTCCTTTCATTCTCCTCTTACTTCACTCTTAGTTCTTGTTCCACCTTCCATCATGCCTGTACCAGAGGAAACTATAGAGGCCCTCCAGGCAACTCTTAGTGAGGCGCAAGCAGAGCGCCGCAAAGCCGAGGATGAGCTTCACCGGGGGCAGGAAGCACAACAGGAGCTAGCTGCCATAGTAGCTGCACTAGTTATTAAGCAACTGCGTGCCATTCCCACCTTTGCCGCAATTCTACCTACCACAGAATCTACCTCAGCAGACTCGTCTGATCCTCCTGGTGGTGCTGTTGCCAACTCTTCCTCTCCATCCCTCTCCGCAGCAGCCTTTGCCCATCCTCTGCTCCCAGCTCGACAGAAGGACTTTGAAACTCCACCACCACAGTTCACCTCCAAACTCACGTTCACATCCTGGGAGACTCGCTTCAGTGCGTGGGTCCAGGGTGAGCTCCTCTAGGAGTACTACTCGCCTACCAAGGCGCCATTTGTGCCACAGCCTACAGAAGCTGCTCGCGCGGTGCGAGCACTCATCAATGCAGGTCCATAAAGTCTTCTTGACGACATTGGTACGTACAATGCAGACCCTTCTCGTGGCACGCCGGCTGACCCTGTCGGCGCCTACGCTCTCATCCGTTGCCGCAAGACAGTAACTGGACACGCTGCCCAGAGCGCCCTCATGGTGCAATTCAACACCTTGCACCTGCGAGCGGATGAGACAGCGGATGAGTATTGGGCACGCAGCTTGCGCCTACTACGAGACCTCGACAGGGCTGCCCCTGGCCCTCTTTCCGCCTGTCTCTCCATTGTTGCCAGCCTCATTCCTGAGCTATCTGACTTGAATTTGCACATCTCTCAAGCACAAGTTGAGCGCCTTGCCTCTGAACCTGTCCCAGCTGACTCCCCACCTGGGATCGGCCCCCTCTTTGACTTCACTGCCTCGCGTCTCACCGACTGGTGGAATGCCCTACAGAAGAAGCGCATGCATCGCACTGCTTTGGCTGCTGTCACCACCTCCTTCTCCTCCCCCTCTGCCGCAGCTTCCTCTTCCTTGTCCTCGTCACAGGCAGCAGCAAATTCCACTCAAAGTGTCTCCCGGGGTGGGGATGGTGGATCCGGTCGTGGTGGCGGTCGAGGGGACAAAGGCCGTGGGGATGTTCGCAGTGGCAATAACTCGGCCCCCACTGCTGCTGACGTCACCTGTTGGAACTGTGGCGCCACTGGTCACTCTGCACCAAAATGCCCTGCCCCTCGTGATGATGCCCGTTTGGCCTCCTCCATGCGAGCCCACTGGGCACGCACCGGTGCTACTGCCTCCTCTGCTGCTACTGTAGTGACTGTCGCCTCCTCCTCATCATCTACCACTGGCTCCGTGCTCTCCACCACCTCTGCCCCCTTCACCTGACACCTCCGGCACCCAGCCCCTGGGGTTGGATACCTCCTCCATCTGGCCCTCCGTACTATGGACCCCCGCCCTCTCACTACCACGTACCCCACTGGGCACGTGACGACGGGCACTTCTCTGACCGCTGCTCCGACCGCTCCTCGGAGCACTCCTCTGATCACCGTGACGATGAGCGCACCCTTGAGTGTCGGCTTGTGGAACTTATTCACCTTCGCTCTCAAGAGGTGAGAGTGTGAGTGGCCAGTCCCATGTGTCTGTCTGTGAGTCTGAGGTCACTCTTTGTGGTGCCTCCTCTGGTCGGGTTCAAGGGGACTTGCATGATGATTGTGCCTGGGTTGAAGAGTGGCAGTCACACACGTACCCCACACGACTTGGATGTTCATCCGCGGCACTATTGCTGTCTGCCTTGTCCTCCCCTCCACTCGTGCCTTGCCCGGCCTCTGGATCATTGATTCTGGGGCCACGCATCACATGACCTCCTGTCGTTTCTCCTTCGCCTCTCTTGGCCCTGTTCATTCTGTACACTCTGTGCGTACTAGCTCCAGCCAGCTGCTCCTTGTTCAGGGTGTTGGTGTCGTATGTTTTGTGGGTCCTGGTGGCACTGTCTACCTTCCTGACGTCCTGTACGTGCCTGACCTTAAGGTCAGCCTTCTCTCTGTGATCACCCTTGACGACCAGGGCATGGACTTCTCTTCCAGCCGTGGCCTTGCCTCTATCTCTCTTCGCTCTTCTGGCCGTGTTGTTCTTTGTGGTGTGCGCTCTGATCGCCTGTTCCGTGTCCCGCTCACGTTGCCCTCCACTTCCGTTGCATCTGCTCTTGTTCACGTTGCCCCATCCTTGTCTCCTGAGCACACTGATTTCCTGCATCGTTGTCTCTGTCACATACACACCGCTGCTATCCAGCGCCTTCTTTGCCTTCGGCCTGCCCAAGGCCTTGACCCTGCCACGTTTGCTCCTCCCTGCACGTCCACTTGTCTTGATTGTGCCAGTGGCAGAATGCACCGTTCCCCTTTCTCCACCTCTGAGTCCACCACCGCTCACCCTCTTGACCTGGTGCATGCTGACGTCATGGGCCCGTTACCCCATGACTTCCTTGGTGGCCTTGGCCATTATGTCCTATGCTCGACCGATGACTTCTCCCGTTACCGCTGGGTCTTTCCCCTCCGTCACAAAAGTGACGTCACTGATGTTCTTGAGTCCTGGCTCCCACAGGTTGAGCGCGCCTGTAACAGACCCTTGCGTGTGTTTTGCAGTGATCGTGGTGGTGAGTTCTTTGGTCCCACCTCTCGTTTCCTCTCCTCTCGTGGTGTGCGGGTGGAGTCATCTGCTCCCTACACCCCTCAACAAGATGGTGTCTTTGAGCGCTGGAACCGCACCCTTGCTGATGGTGTGCGTTCCCTCCTCTCTACCTCTGGAAAATCCCCCCTCTTTGCCTTTGAAGCCATGTCATACATCACTTGGGTCTGGAACCGTGTCCCTCATGGTCCCCTTCCTCACTCTGTCACCCCCTTCGAACGGTGGACTGGTCAGCGTGCAGATCTCTGCCTTGCCCACGTCTGGGGGTGTCTTGCCTCTGTGTGGGTCCCCTCGGACCACCGTGACGGCAAGCTGTCCCCCCGTGGTCAGCTCTGCCTCTTTCTTGGCATCTCTCCCTTCTCCAAAGCGTGGCGCTTCTGGGATCCTTCCCGGTGCCGTGTCATTGAGTCTCGTTATGCCCTCTTCTTTGAACACCTGTTTGAACGTGACACTCCATGCCTTGGTGCGTCCCTCGCTCCGCCCTCTCGGGGTGGGGTGGTTCTCTGCCCTCTGGGCCTTAGATTCTCCCCTCTGGGCGTCCCGTGTCTCCCTCCGTCGCCTCGTCCCCTGCGCCAAGCTTGGCCTCACCTTCCTCTCCCTCTCAGTCCTCTTCGTCCTCTATGTCGTCTGCTCCTCTTACTACGTCTTCTCCTTGGCCGTCTCCTTCTTCGTCTGACACTGTCTCCCCTACATCTTTTGTCACTCCAACTGGCACTGTTTTCCCGCCACTTGTTCTCTCTCCACCATCGGACCCTGTGGTCTCTCCGCCTCCGGGTGTGCAGCCACGTCCTGATGTTCCTTCCTCCTCCGTGCGTGCACCGTCCATTCCACCGGTGTCACCCTACACTCGTGGCGGTCACCTTTGGGCACTTCCCTCTCAGTCTCATCCAGTGGTCTCTGGTGACCCTGGTCTCCGTGCCCTTGGTCTTGTGACCTCTGCTCTGTCCACTGCTACGTCTGTCATCCATCCTAGCACTGCACTTGGGTACTCCCTTGTTGAGGATGAGTTCCATTCAGCTATGTCCTCATCTGTGGTTGGATATGTTGCGTCGTGCTTTGCTGCCACTGGGCTCTCCCCTTAACCACCTGAGCCCCTGACTGTTCAAGCAGCGCGCACGGCCTCCGACTCCTCGCTGTGGGAGAAGGCCATGCAGGCCAAACTTGATGCACTTTTTGAGCATAGTGTGTACGAGCTTGTCGACCTCCCACCGGGTCGCAAGGCAATTGCGGCCAAGTGGGTTTACCGTCGTAAACTGAACCCTGACAACACTGTTGAATGCTACAAGGCACGGCTCATTGCAAAGGGATTCTATCAGATCCGTGGTGTTGACTTTGACGAGACATTTTCCCCAGTTGGTTGCTCTACCACGTCCAGGGCTCTCTTGGGCCTAGTTGCTCAGCATGATTGGGAGCTTGAGCAGATGGATGTTAACAATGCCTTCCTCCACGTTTGTTTAGATAAGGAGATCTGCATAGTGCAGCCGCCTGGCTTCTCAGATAGAACGAACCGGGTATGGCGCTTACGCAAGGCCCTCTATGGCCTGAAACAGTCCCCACTGTGTTAGAACCAAGAAATCACAGCCACCCTTGAAAAAGGAGGGTGCAAACGGAGCGTTGTGGACCCATCACTGTTCCTCAGTGGCCCCACCAAGCCACTTGTCGCCATCCTTGTCTACGTGGATGATCTCCTCATTGCCTCTCCTGATCCCGCCTCTGTTGCGGCAACGAAGGCATTTCTTTAAGTGACATACAACATGAAGGATCTTGGCCCAGCTCGAGTCTTTCTTAGCATGGAGTTAGAACGAGACCGGGGGCGTCGCACCTTGCACGTCCATCAGGCTGCATACGTACGTAGCCTGGGGGAGCAATTTGCCCCGCTCCTCACATCCATCCCCACTGCGTCCACTCCCATGACGCCCACTGGTCAGTCATTTCTGAAGTCTCGGGACATGTCCACACTAGGGGAGACGGTCGATGTGACCGATTACCTCCGTGTCATTGGCTCTTTGATGTACCTTGCCACAACCACCCGTGCTGATGTGGAATTTGCAGTGAACTTCCTCTCCCAGTTCTCCCAGTGCCCCCGTGAGCGCTATCTTGAGGCAGCGTTGCGGGTACTGCGTTATGCCCTCTCCACCCCCCGCATAGGCCTGTACTTTCGTGCACAGCCCTCATTAGTGGTTGATGGTTTCACAGACAGTGACTGGGCGCATGACTCTGATGCTCGTAGTCAAACAGGCTACATCTTACTTGTCGGTGGCATTGCAGTCTCCTGGAAAAGTGGCAAACAAGGGTGTGTTGCTTGCAGCACCGCCGAGGCTGAGTATGTTGCACTTGGTGCTGGCACATGTGAGGCTGTCTGGCTGTGTCGTCTGTTGCAACAACTGCGTGTGCCCATCCGTTGCATCACTCTGCGTTGTGATAACCAAAGCACGAAGGCCATTGCTGCGAACAACGGCATGCATCATTCACGTACCAAGCACATCAATGTGGAGCACCATTTTGTTCGCGAGTGCATTGCTACCGGCATAGTCCAAGTTGCTTGGGTGGATACACGGTCTCAGAGAGCTGACTTCCTCACAAAGGCCCTCAGTCGTAATGTGTTCAGAAGTGTTGTTCACTCTGTTGGTCTCATCTCTCCACATGATCCAGGCTGATTTGGTCCAGTCTGTCTCCATCACCTCTCGTGATTCCCCTTGTGGTGCTCATGTGTGTGTGGGTTGGTTGTCTGCCATGGGGGAGTGTTGAAGTTTGTTGGCCACTCACAACTCTGTGCCCTCTTGCCTCCACATCCTTTGCACACACCTTTACAGATTCAGTGACAATGGCCCTACCTGGGAAAGCTACAGGCGTGTGAGCTCTATCAGGAGCCATGGATGCTCTCCTGTTGCTGCTGCTGCTGGACCCCGGGATAGCTCTTGACACACTTCTGGCCATTGTCTGATCCTCTATGATTCTCCATGACACTGGGATGCGGTAGATGCGAGGGCCCGTACATTCTCACTGCCGTGCCCTGCATCATGTTTCTGTTGTGCTTTGTGCCGTTCCTGTACAATTTACTGTGACCACTCGGCCGTGTCCATACTCCTGTAGATCCCTGACGCAGGCGGCCCTGGTGACACCGGCGCGACGACAGGCGATGGACTACCAGCTTGGAGCTGACCGACCACTGTTCCAGAGCCCCAGATGCCACCGGGACTCTTTGCTGTGTCTTCTACGTCTTGCAGGCATCTTTCGGCGGACTGGCCATGAGGCCTATTTGCATGTTTTTTCATTGTATGTCATGTGTCTATTGATGAATGCATGCATGTGACCAGTCGTAGCGTCCGTCTTTTGATTTTGCACGTCTAGGTTCAGACGGCGTAGCATTCGGACATGTGTGCGTGGAGTTACGGCCAAAACAGTTGTTTTGGGCCGGTTTTAGGACAGTTTTTGGACTGCCGCGTGCAACACCCGCCGTGCGCCGCGGCAGGTATTTATGCCATGGACCTGTCATTTGTCATTTCCCTCTGCATATGCTATATTGAAGCATTCTGACACTATGCCTTGTGTCTCCTAGCCAAACCCTTGCCGTCGTGTGTACGACCTGTGATTGTCGTCACCGTCTGATCAAGCACTGACGCCTGGTCAGCGGCTGTGTTGCTAGGAAGCTTCTACGCACTTTCTCATGGTATCAGAGCAGTGAGACAGTTCTCACTAAGCTGTGCAACAGAGACGCAGCAGAGCAATAGCAGTGACAGTTACCGCTGCAGCAGAGTTCCTGGGGTCTGTTGGAGTGGCCGGTCGCCGTCAGCACACTCCATCCACCACGTGAGATCGCAGCTGCAGAGGCAGCAGAAGCGGCGTGTACCACCACGCAGAGGTGCGCGGCGGCTGCAATGCATGCAGTCGCCCTCCCACAGCCGCATCAGCAGAGTAGCAGCGGCGGTAGTAGAAGCGCAGGAGCAGCGGCCGCAGCAACAGCGTGGCAACAGCGGTGGCAGCAGCAGCGGAGTAGCAGCATTGGCAGCAGCAGCGCAGCAGTGGCAGCGGCGGCTGCAGCACAGCAGTAGTAGCGGCAGGCACAGCGGCCACAGCAGAGCAGCAGTGGTAGTAGCTACAGCAGCAGCGCAGCAGTGGCAGCAGCAGCAGCGCGCGGCGGCGGCAGCCAGCAACAGCTGTAGCACGCAGCAGCAGCAGCAGCGCAGCCGCTGCTGCCACCGCTGCACACGCAGCTACGCAGCTGTTGTTGCAGCTGACAGCACAGCTACAACAACAGCTGGACGGAAGCTACTACGCAGCTTCCGTGGAGCTTCCGCGCGCCACCACGAAGCGGCTCCACACTCGCGCAGAACCGTGACAAAAAAAAGGAAGGAAGGATGAGCTGACGTCAGCATTGTTGTTTGCTGACGTCATCAGGCCGTGCTGATGTCAGCAACCACTTGCTGACGTTACCATTACACTCGGTCAAGCTTTCACCCGGAAAGTCAAAAATTGCCAGCATTTCAACTTCTCGAGAAACGCAGGCGGTTTTGAAATCCGAAAAACTTGACCTGTCGTCCCATAGTGAGCGGCGACATGAGTTCGCCCGATGACAAGGACAAGGGGCCAGGTGATCCCTCCTCCTCTTCTTCAGGGGTATTGAGCCCTCGCTCGCAGGCCATTGCGGACCTGCGCAGCCAGCAGGATGAGTTGCGTCGTCTGCAACGAGAGCAGACTGACGCGATCCGCACACTGACTGAGCTTCTGCGTGCTCAGTCCACGGCTCCTTCGCGGATTTCTGAGGGAGTTGCCGGCGCTGCGGCCTCTACCCAGCACTCGGCCCAGGTGCCCGTGACAGGTGCTCCGCCTGCTTCACCTCCTGCTGTGGTTTCTCCACTACCTGCTGACCTCCTTGATGACAAGCCATTCATGCCAGGCTTCGAGGATGACTCCCAGGAGCAGGAGATTCGCCTTTTACAGGAGCGCCTCCGTCAGCTGTAGACGGGTACCCGACCTCCACCCGTGTCCCCGATACGATCGTCACCTGACTTTCCCGGTGGCCACCCTCTCCCAGGAGTTTTCCCCGTCTCTCGCTCTCCTCAGCTTGCGGTTGCTCTCCCCACGGAGCGACAGCCAAAGGACTTTGAGGCACCACCTCCACGGTACATCAGCGAGGATGGCTTCGACTGCTGGGAGATCCTCTTTCAGGTGTGGGCCACTTCCGAGGGAGTGTGGCCTTACTACCACAGCCCATACCAGTCTACAGATCCAGCACAGGCGCTGACAACAGCCCGGGCCATGCGCGGACTTCTCTATGCCATGCCACGTGAGACTGTCGTCGACTTCTGCCCCTTCCTCGACGAGGCTGGCACAGGCACCGGAGCCGATCCTCGTGGAGGCTGGGATCTGGCATTGTCCATACTGGCCACAGAGACGCACGCCACGCGTGCGTCACACATTCGCGCTTTCCACTCGCTCCGTCAGGGGCCAGCGGAGCCTGCGGTGGATTACTGGCAGCGCGCCATGCATATCTACACGCATGTGGGGACCTCAAGGGGCACATAGCAGTGGGCGCTTCGGACGATCATGCTTGGAGTTCGCCTGGAGTACATCGACATCTTCACACAGTACAGCGACACTGCCCTCGTGCCTTTCTTAGCCACTATGCAGCTTCTCCCTTGGGCGCATCAGCTTTTCCTCCAGGTGACATCGGCCCGCGAGGCACGAGTAGCGCATCAGGAGACTTCTCTCGCTGCAGCAGTCATGGAATCACCACCATCTTCCCTCCTACAGTCACCCTCATCCACCTCCATCACTACCTCATCTTCCTCCTCCTCTTCGATCCCGTCTAGACCCATGCAGACGCAGGGCATTGTAGCAGCACCCAAGGGGAAGAAGAAGAATAGGAGGCGTGGATCGGGTCAGCAACAGCCGTCATCCAGTGGTAGCAGTGGTCGTTCCGTGCACTGCCATAACTATGGAGGCGCCCATCGCTACACCGAGTGCCAGCAGCCGCTTGACTGGGCTTCAGGCTGGCCATGCTTCTCGCACCGCGTCCGGAACGTCGCCCGCACACTCCTCTGAACGCGCGGCGACCACGACTGCACCTCTTCCTGCGTCCTCACCAGCGAGCAGCAGTGATCCAGGTCCACGCGATCGCACCATCGCCCAGCTTCGTCATCTTCTGGCACTTCGTTTTCAGGGAGGTGGAAGTGTGTTTTCATCGTCGAGTGGGTCACAGACTGCTTGTTCGTCCGTCCTCGTGACTCGTGATGACTCGTGTGGGGGAGCACAGTCCGCATGTGATGATGATGGACCTGTCACCACTGACTGGATTCGTGAGTCTCACCTTCGTGATGTACGTCGTTCCTTCCCACTGACGGCTTAGCGTCCCTCTGATGCCGAGTGTTCCATTGCTCATACAGTGACGTCCACTAGTCGTGACTCCGATGGAACTTGGATCATCGATTCCGGTGCCACCCATCACATGACGTGTCGTCGTAGTGACTTTGTGGTACTTGGTCCTGTCACGACTGTCCGTTCTGTTCGTACAGGCTCTGGTCAGTCCTTGCCGGTCCACGGTGTTGGGGTTGTATGCTTTGATGGTCTGTCTGGCCCCCTGTATCTCTCTGACGTGCTGTTTGTGCCTGATCTTGAGCTCAGTCTNTCACCTTCGTGATGTACGTCGTTCCTTCCCACTGACGGCTCAGCGTCCCTCTGATGCCGAGTGTTCCATTGCTCATACAGTGACGTCCACTAGTCGTGACTCCGATGGAACTTGGATCATCGATTCCGGTGCCACCCATCACATGACGTGTCGTCGTAGTGACTTTGTGGTACTTGGTCCTGTCACGACTGTCCGTTCTGTTCGTACAGGCTCTGGTCAGTCCTTGCCGGTCCACGGTGTTGGGGTTGTATGCTTTGATGGTCTGTCTGGCCCCCTGTATCTCTCTGACGTGCTGTTTGTGCCTGATTTTGAGCTCCGTCTGCTGTCTGTGCGTGCCTGCGCTCTGATGGGTCTCTCCGTTGAGCATACCGCTGATTCAGCGATTGTGACTGCTCTTGACACCCGTAGCATTGTCCTGCGTGCTTCAGTCATAGATGATTTGTAACGCATTGCTCAGCCCTCCTCCCCTTGCTCTCCCTCCTCCTCTGGTCGCGTTTTTGTCACTAGTGTTCTATCCCCGGAACACAAGCGGTTGCTTCACCGTCGTCTGTGTCACGTGGGCTCTGACACTGTGTCGAAGCTCATTCGGACACAGCCTGCTCTCGGTCTTGACGTGGCTTCTTTCCAGAAGCCACCCAAGACCGACTGTCTTTTTTGCGCTCAGGAGAAGATGCGCCGGTGCACTTACCCTGATTCGCGTTCCCAAGCACTCAGGCCTCTCGAGTTGGTCCACTAGGACCTGCTCGGTCCTCTCCCGGTCGAGTCCCTGTCCGAGAGGGGCCGGTATGTTCTGACGCTGACTGATGACTTCACCGGATGCGGTGGGTCTACAGTCTGCGTCAGAAGAGCGACGCCGCCCTTTCGGTTCGGCTCTGGCTCGTGATGGCTGAGCGTCAATCTCGCCTCACGCTACATGCATTTCGCTCGGATCGCGGCGGCGAGTTCCTCGGTGAGATGGACTCCTTCTTTGCTGAGCACGGCATTTTTCACCAGGTCTCCACTCCTGCTACCCCACAGCAGAACGGTGTATCTGAGCGCTAGAACCGCACCATGGAGGATGCGGTTCGTGCCATGCGGTCTGAGTGCGGTCTCCTAGAGTCCTTCGCCTTTGAGGGCTTTGCCTACGTGACTTGGGACTAGAACCGCCTCCCGCATGGTCCGCTTCCGGATCATGTTACACCGTACGAGCTCTGGTTTGGCCACGGTGCTGATCTTCGTCTCGCTCACGCCTGGGGTTCCCTGGCCTCTGTGTGGTACACCGAGGACCAGCAGGGGTCCAAGGTCTCCCCTCGAGGTCACTTGTGGGCCTTCATCGGCATCTCCCTGCGGTCGAAGGCCTGGCGCTTTTGGGATCCCACTCGCCGTTGTGTCATTGAGTCCCGTGACGCGCTATTTTTTGAGTCACTCACCTACCGTGATCTGACTTCGATCACAGCCCTCTCTATAGCTCATGTCCCTTCCTGTGAGGGTCCTCTGTGGATGGGGGAGACTTCTCCGCCACCGGCCATTCCTCGTCAGGCTGATGTGTTCGCTCGAGTCCCCTCTCGGTGTCCAATGCTTGATGATCCGGCTATCATTGCCGTTGGTCCAGAGATCCCGCCTGTTCAGCCTGTTTCACACCCCACAGGTACCGCTGTTCTCACGCCTCCTCTTGCACCATCACCTGTGTCTACTGGCACCCCTGCTCCGGCGTCTGACCCAGTCCAGCCCACTCCTGTCCCTACATCGGCTGACACTTGTGTCTCAGTGTCCGGGCCAGCCTTGCCTGCTGTCACACCCAGCTCTGTGTCCCCTACACACGCATCTCCTCGCACGGCATCTCTGGCTGCCTCGCCTCAGCCCTCACCAGTTGTGGTCGTACCTGTCCCTGTAGTCGTACCTGTTCCTCAGCCTGAGGTGCGCCCCTCGACCTCCGGTTACTCCAGTGAGCCCGGTGGCCGCCTTCGACCACTGGATTCCGGAGCTTAGTGAGCGTCGGGTCCTGGACCCAAGCGTTCCTCTCGCAGCATCGCGAGCATTGATCCAGGCGCAAAGGCATTAGGCCTGAGTGTCCGCACTGAGCTTTCAGAGGTACACCCAGCGTGCCCCATAGGGCACGACCTGGTCACTCGCGAGTTCCATATCACCTGTGACCCAGCAGCTGATCTCGTGGCCGTCAGGCCTGACACTGAGGCGTGTGCACTTGCCACGTAGATTTCCCCTTCTATGGCGCCTGACCCGGGCACATTGAGGGAGGCTTTCTCATCGCAGGATGCTGATGCCTGGCGAGCTGCTTGCGAGGATGAGCTTCGCGCTATCTGAGAGCACAGAGTCTACGAGCTGGTCGACCTTCCCCCTGGGAGGAAGGCGATTCAGGTCAAGTGGGTCTTTCGCAAGAAGGTGAAGCCGGATGGCTCACTGGAACGCTACAAGGCCCGCTTGGTCGTCAAGGGGTTCTCTCAGATTGAGGGAGTTGATTACACTGACACCTTTGCCCCTGTCGGCCGCATGACCTCAGCTCGAGCTCTGTTCGGTGTAGTGGCTCAGCATGACTGGGAACTACACCAGATGGATGTGAACAACGCGTTCCTCCATGGCTCTTTGGATGAGGAGATCTACGTGGCTCAGCCA
>SZWC01000583.1:345984-369108 GCA_023375785.1 Penium margaritaceum | reverse complement strand
GAGCGAAAGGTCTGAAGGCGGTGGGGGGACTGGCGTTCGGCCATGACCAGCCAGATGCGGACTGCAATGGCTGCATCGCTCTTCTGACGCAGACTGTAGACCCAGCGCATGCGCGTGAAGTCATCAGTCAACGTCAGGACGTAGCGACCGCGGTCTTCCTGAAACTCAACAGGGAGCGGACCCATGAGGTCGGAGTGGACAAGCTCCAGGGGCCGACGAGCCCTGGAGACAGACGCAGGATAAGTAGACCGGTGCATTTTTCCTTCAGCACAGGCCAGACAGTCGGTCGTGGGTGGCGCCTCGAAGGACGCGGCATCAAGACCAAGGGCAGGCTGAGTGCGGATCAGCCTATCGACAGCCCCTAGGTGCACATGACAGAGACGTCGATGCAGGAGGCGGTGGTGTTCGGGGGACAGAGCACCACCGACGAAAACACGGGCAGCGGAAGAGGGAGGCAAAGGGGGTACACTCGCAGAGCACCCAGCAATGTGATAAAGATCATCGACGACCGTCCCACTGAGGACGGTCTCCTCGGTGTCGCGCACAAAAATGCGAGCATCGGCAGCCGTGTGCGTGACACCGAGGCCCATTTTGGTGCAGGCACGGACAGACAGCAGGCTGAGTTCCAGATCAGGGACAAAAAGGACGTCGGAGATGTATACGAGACCAGCTGGCCCGGTGAACTGCACAACCCCAAGACCCTGGACAGGGACCTCATGGCCAGCTGCAGTGCGAACAGAGCGAACAGTGCCAACGGGATGCAAGACAACAAAGGCGTCACGACGACACGTCATGTGATGGGTGGCACCAGAGTCCACGACCCATGTGGCATCTGTGACCCGTGTACAAGGGGCAACGTGGCACTCGGCGACGGAACAAGGCGCGGCAGCAGGCCGCTCGGCAGGCGACACGGCAAGACGAGCAGCGGAGCGGACATGAGACGCATGCAACCAAGACGTGTCATCGGGTCCGTCACGCGCACACTGCTGGGCATGGGGACCAACACATACATCACCACGCAACGTCACAGACAGTCCACAGGCAGTAGGACCCCTCGACTCAGTCAAGTGACTCGCACCTCCTTGAGATGAGCGTAGGGCGAGAAGCTGGTGAAGCTCCGCGATCGTCCGGTCGCGCTCGGCGAGCGCCTGGTCGCGAGGATCAGCGGAGGAGCCTGCTGTGGCGGCGGACTCCTCTGGGACGGCTGCGGTAGTGGCGGCCGAGCGGAGGGTCGCACCGGACGTCTGGCGCATGCGTGCCTCGTGCGCCTGCTGCAGCCCACGGGTGACCTTGGCCCAATCCAGTGGACGTCCTGTCAGGCGAGTGCAGTCGGGATAGCGATGGTCACCACCGCAATTGAAGCACACGAGGCGACGTCCCTTCGTGCTGCTAGAGCCGCTGCAGCTGTTGCTGCCGCCGCTGCTGCTGCTGCTGCTCCCGCTGTTGTTGCTGCGGCTGCCGCTGCCAGTGCTGGTGCCGTTGCTGGTCCCGCCGCTGCTACCACCACCCGACGCTCTGCGCCCCTTCTTCCCCTGCGCTGGAGCCGTCGTTGCTGTAGACGGAGGGGTGGGCGTCGCGGCGGCAACTGCAGCTGAAGCGGTGCTGCGGCGAGCACGGTTCGCGGCATCCATGCCTGCCACATCCAGAAAGTGGAGAGTGACCCAGCGCAGCAGGGTCTCGTCGCTCGCCATGTCGCGAAGCAGCGTCTGGTCGAAGTTGCTGAAGACGCGCGCGTAGTCGGGGTGAATGCCGTAGAGGATGACCTGGAGGGCAGGGTATTGCGCAGGGGCGTCGTCCCCAAGATCCTCGTACAGCTGGATCGCCCGGCGCCAGTAATCGGCTGTAGACTCCTGAGCAGTCTGGCAGAGGGAGTTGAAGTCGGCGAGGCGCTGGGATGTCAACGCCAGGGTGGCGCCTTCAAACAAAGTGACGGCCAGTGCCCATGCCGCGTAAGGGTCAGCTCCTGAGCCGGTCAACGAATCGCCAAGGAACCGACTGAAGTCCTTGGTGAAGTCCGGGGCGGCCTTCATCAGGCCGGAAGCTGCGCGGACTGCCATGTGTGTCTGAGCGGGGTCAGACGCCTGATATGGTGCGAGGTAGTAGGGGAGGACTCCCTCGCTCATGGCCCACATGCGGAAGCGTGGCTCCCAGGACTTGAAGTCGTTCCCAGTCCGGAAGACGGGCGGGTCTGACTCAAACCAATTGGGTGGCTTGACCGTCGGCAGGGCAACGACCGAAGCCACTGCGGGGCCAGGCATTGAGGAGGCAATTCCCTTACCCAGGCGGGCCCGCAGGGCCAGCTCCTCAAAGCTTAGTGGGCGGCGGGACGAGCTCGGGTCAGCGTTGGAGCTGGAGTTGGTCCCCTGGAGGGCTGCATTGGCCTCACGCGCTCTGCGACGCGCCTCCAGGCGGATGAGGCGCGCTCGGAGCACCTCTTCCTCGCCCTCCTCGCCGGAGTCGGAGAGGTTCTCCGCGACTTCGTCACCATTCCCGCCGTGAGCAAGGTGACCCTCGCTCGGGTCAGTCAATGGACGCTGCTGCTGCTGCTGCTGGGGTAGCAAGCCCCTGATCATATCCTGTAGTTCGGCCACCTGCCTCGTCAAGGTATGGCGGCTCTCCGCCTGTAGGTCCGCCAGTGCGCGCACTTGGCGCGCCAATGTAGTCGGGCTCGGCGGCCGCTGCTGCTGCTGCTACAGCGGTGGCTGCTGGTGTTGTGGCGGCGGCTGCTGCTGTCGCTGCTGCTGCTACTGCTGCAGTGGCTGCTGTTGCTGTAATGGCGGCTGCTGCTGCTGCTGCTGCGACTGCTGCTGCCGCTGTGGTGATGATGGCGGTGGTCGACGTTGACCACTGACGGCGCTGCCCTCGGCAGCTGCGTCTGCAGCCATGCTGGAGGAGGTTTGCTTCGGCATGACAACCGGTTTCCTGCCCTGTTTTTCTCCTCCGCGGCAGTTCTCCGCGGAGCGTCTTCACGGAACCGCTCTTCCGCGGAACTTCCTCCCCACGGAACTCCTCCGCGGAGCGTCTCCGCGGATACCTTCCGCGGTGAACTTCACCGCGGAAGCTCACCGCGGGTCACCGCGGATCACCGCGGATTACCGCGGATGACCGCGGAGTACCGCGGTTTACCGCGGTTCACCGCGGATTACCGCGGCTGACCGCGGTCACCGCGGTCGCGCCGATGTAGAACACGGGCTGCTGAGATCCGCAGTCGACACGTTCCGCACCCGCAGCTCCGCGGTCGCAGGTCCGCGGCGAGCAGCACCGATGTTTTTCCTGCACGGCCTCGGAGGTGGAGCTGCGCGGAGGTGGAGCTGCGTCGGAGATGTGCGGATCCGCGGAACACCGCGGATCTGGACTGAAAATCGTCACCGCGGGGTGGCGAACGCGGAACGCTGAGTGCCTCCGCGGCACTTCGACGTGTATTCCAACGCGGTCGCACGGTTGCCGCGCCCGCCGCGGACGCTATGTCACCGCGGAGCACCGCGGAACGACTGCGGAACGACCGCGAATCGACCGCGGAGGGTATCTGCGGATTGACTGTGGACCGCGGATTGACCGCGGATTGACCGCGGATCAACCACGGATTGACCGCGGATTTTATAAAAAGTGGTCGAAGTGGTGGTGGGCCCTCCCAGGACCTCCCGCCGAGACCGTGGACATTGCTGCTGCTGCTCCTCAAGGCAACGGCTGCGGCTGCACACGACTTCTTCGGCTGCTGCGTCTCTGCTGCGCAGCTATGCGAGCACTGGCTCGCTGCTCTGATACCATGGAAGACAGCTCCTAGCACTGCTGTTGCTAGCGTGGCAACGCAAGCCAGCTTGCTAACTCACTAGCATTCACAGGTGGAGGTGAGAACAGCAAGGGGTGGGCTAGGGACACAAACACAAGTGTCAGAAGCTGCAACTGTTTGAATGTGCAGAGAGAAATGACAACTGAGGTCTGGCCAACCTATATAGTGCCACGGACCTAGTGGGTGCACACACACACATAGCGCACAACGGCGCTATTTTTCTAGCAGGACAAAACAGTGGCAAAAACACAGTTTTGGTCACAATTCCCTGCAGACTCGTCAGAACGACAAGCCGTTTGAACCAGAACGGCCACGTCGACGAGATCTACATCCTGATAGGCTGCACGCCTACGTGCTCTGACACAGCACGAGTCCACAAAATACGGAATTCTTCTGGGCGTCCGTCGCCACCGGCTGCCGGCCTGCTGCCGCCGTCGCCTGTCTCAGGGATCTGCACGTGAATGGACATGAGCCGAGGGGTCACCGGAAGCTGTGTACGACACACACAACAACAAGTTTGTCCTGAAACTGGCATAAAACTGTAGGTAGCCACGAATGCTATGCAAGCAAGCAAGTACGTGGCAAGCGACGGAACAAGCCATGGATCGGGGGCAAGCTCAAGACTAGAGAAAATGAGCAAGTAGTTGAGACACAAGTTCACGAGTAACAGGTGAGCGAGGTGGTGAGAGCCAGTTGACCGGGCCACCCACGCGAAGCACTCGTCGTGGGGCCCGGCCGCCACCCAGGGATCGAACCCGACCCTGGGGCGAGCGATCTCCAGGCGGTTTCTCACTCGCCGGCACAAACCGAGCGTGTGGTCCCGAGGGATCACCAACCCGGTTCACCACTCTAGGAGCATGCAAGTATTCAATCAACTAACAGGCATGCAATCCTACAAATTGTATCCCCCATTTTGGCACGTGAAGTTATCACTAAACTAAGGCTTGTGACAAGGCTGGTGCTGAAGCCACCACTTGGTAGCTTGATGGAGGCACCACCACTGTGCACGTCATGCTGCGTCACAGTCTTGCACCAGGGAGCCTTAGTCCAGTTCAATCACCTGCAGTGGTGAGGTGTGTGCATGCATGGAGACAAGAGGGCACTTGCGTGTGTTTGTGACAATAACCNTTTCTCACACGCCGGCACAAACCGGGCGTGTGGTCCCGAGGGATCAGCAACCCGGTTCACCACTCTAGGAGCATGCAAGTATTCAATCAACTAACAGGCATGCAATCCTACAAATTGTATCCCCCATTTTGGCACGTGAAGTTATCACTAAACTAAGGCTTGTGACAAGGCTGGTGCTGAAGCCACCACTTGGTAGCTTGATGGAGGCACCACCACCGTGCACGTCATGCTGCGTCACAGTCTTGCACCAGGGAGCCTTAGTCTAGTTCAATCACCTGCAGTGGTGAGGTGTGTGCATGCATGGAGACAAGAGGGCACTTGCGTGTGTTTGTGACAATAACCAACACTCCCCCATGACCCACAGACGAACAGGCCACACACACACAGAACACAGAACGAGGAGAACATCACAGGATTCACATCAACCAGGGGCATCACGAGAGCGCAGCAAGCCAACCGCATGCACGGCCGCTTTGAAAATTCCACTGCTGAGTGCTTTGGTGAGAAAGTCTGCACGCTCTTGACGAGTGTCGACCCAGACAACCTGAACTTCCCCAGCCGCAATGCGCTCGTGTACAAAGTGATGCTCAATGTTGATGTGCTTAGTGCGAGAGTGATGCATGCCATCGTGCTCAGCAATTGCCTTTGCACTCTGGTTGTCACAGCGCAGGGTGATGCAATGAATGGGAACACGCAACTGCTGCAACAGGCGGGACAGCCAGACACTCTCACACGTACCTGCACCCAGTGCCAAGTACTCTGCTTCACTGGAGCTTCTGGCAACACAACCCTGTTTTCCACTCTTCAAGGAGACAGCAGTCCCTCCGACGAGGAAGATGTAACCAGTGCGGCTGCGAGCATCTGTGTCATGTGCCCAGTCACTGTCTGTGTAGCCGTCAACGACTACTGAGGGCTGAGCACGATAGCAGAGCCCTACGCGTGCAGTGGACAACGCGTAGCGGACGACGCGCAGTGCGGCCTCGAGATGCTTCTGTCGAGGCTGCTGGGAGAACTGGGCAAGGAAATTGACCGCGAAGGCCACGCCCGCCCTAGTGGTGGTGGCGAGGTACATGAGAGAGCTGACTACACTGAGGTAGTCGGTGACGTCGACAGACTCCCCCAGCTGCGTTGAGTCCAGTGACTTCAGCAGACGCTGACCTGCTGGAGTCATCGGTGTGGACGCGGTGGGGATGTCTGCAAGCAAGGGGGCAAAACGCTCCCCCAGTGTGCGTATGTACACAGCCTGGTGCACATGCAGGGTGCGACGCTGACGATCACGCTCAAGCTCCATCCCCAAGAACACCCGTGCAGGACCTAGATCCTTCATCTTGTACGCAGACTGCAACAGGTCTTTCACTGACTGGACAACTGCTGGGCTGGGTGAGGCAATGAGCAGGTCATCAACGTAGACCAACACCGCCACAAACGGCTCTGAGGGGGCGCTCAAGAAGAGCGCTGGATCAACCGTGCTGCGACGGTAATCTCCCCTCTTGAGAGTCGAGGAGATCTCAATGTTCCAACACCGCGACGACTGCTTGAGCCCATAGAGGGCTTTGCGCAGTCGCCAGACCTTGCTCGTGCCATCGGTGAAGCCCGGGGGCTGTATCATGTAGATTTCTTCATCGAGCTTCCCGTGTAGGAAGGCGTTGTTGACATCCATCTGCTCTAGTTCCCAGTCGTGCTGTGCGACGAGACTCAAAAGTGCTCGAGCAGTGGTATATCTCCCGACCGGTGCGAAGGTCTCATCAAAGTCAACGCCGGGAATCTGGGAGAACCCCTTTGCTGTGAGGCGTGCCTTGTACCGGTCGAAAGTTCCATCGGGCTTCAGCTTACGCCGAAGGACCCATCGGGCGGAGACTGCCTTGCGACCTGCAGGTAGCTCCACGAGCTCAAAGACTCCATGGTCTTGGAGGGCTGTGAGCTCCTCCTGCATGGCCTTCTCCCAGAGGGCAGCGTCTGCCGCCTCACGAGCCTGCCGGACAGTGGTGGGCTCAGGAGGAAGAGTGGGGAGGCCAGCGGCCGCAAAGCACGCGGCGACATAACCGGCGACAGAGGACTCAAGAGCACTGTGGAACTCGTGGGCTACAAGAGCATAGCCAACTACAGAGTTGGGGTGTACAACGCTCACAGACAGGCCCAGTGCATCGAGGCCGGTGGGGCGCGCTGAGGGACCAGCTGTGGAGGATGAGGCTCTGGAGTGGGTGACTCGTTGAGAGGCAGTGGACGAGCCAGCCAGGATTGACTCAGCAGGCGCCCTAGAAGAGGAGGGATGAGAGGGCTGAGAGGACTGAGAGGGAGGAAGAGCACGAAGTCTCCCCCCACGAGTGTAAGGCTCTGGACCGGGGAGCCGAGCCTGAGGCGCGTCACCTGCGGCGGTGTCAAGCACCGGAGAAGCTGCAGAGCCAGGAGATGAGGTGGGAGTAGAGTGGGCAGTGGACTGTGCGGGAGTGGGTGCCGAGTGTGAGGACTCAGGACAGGCGGTGGACGGCGAAGACACAGGGCTGCCGGCTGAGGACAGGGACGACCCGGACTCCGGGGAGGGCACTGAGGCCCCCGACTCAGAAGAGACGGAGTCCTCGTCACTTTCTGTGGGAGTGACAACAAGGGACGCCGTGTGAGAGGGAGACGTGGACGCACGGAGATCGGAGGCTGGAACAGACGCACCCCCCCCAAGCCGACGAAGCGAGGAGAGGGAAGACGGAAGAGGGACATGGGACAGGTCACGGGGGAAGACATCCTCAAAGAAGAGGGCGTCGCGCGACTCGATGACGCGGGAACGGTCGGGGTCCCAGAAGCGCCACACCCTAGACATGGCAGAGACACCAAGAAACGTGCAGAGGCGAGCACGAGGACTCAGTTTGCCATCACGGAAGTCCTCGGGCAGCCAGACGGCAACCACACAGCCCCAGACACGAGCCAGACGGAGGTCAGCACGGCGACCGTACCAGCGCTCAAAGGGAGTGACATGGCGAGGAAGGGGACTGTGTGGAACACGGTTCCACATCCAGGTCATGTAGCACATGGCCTCAAAGGAGAAGACGGGAGAGAGGGAGGACTCACTGAGGAGAGTACGAATACCATCAGCGAGGGTGCGGTTCCAGCGTTCAGAGACACCATTCTGCTGGGGTGTGTAGGGGGCCGAAGGCTCCATACACACCCCACGAGAGGTAAGAAAGCGGGCGGTGGGACCCATGAACTCGCCACCACGGTCACAGCGAAAGACTTTGAGCCGGCGACCACAGGCCAGTTCAGCTTGTGGCAGCCAGGACTCAAGTGTGGGACAGACGTCAGTCTTTTGCCAAAGGGCAAAGACCCAGCGCATGCGAGAAAAGTCGTCTGTGAGACAGAGGACATAACGACTGACACCCCCAAGGGCGTCATGGGCAAGAGGTCCCATGACGTCAGCGTGCAGGAGATCAAGGGGGTGAGACGTGCGAGACTCGGACGTGGAGAATGGGGAGCGGTGCATTTTGCCTTGGGCACAGTCGAGACAGTCAGTGGGGCAGGGTGCAGAGAACGTGTTGGCATCAAGGCCATGAGCAGGCATGTCCCGAAGCAGACTGTCAATGGCGGCAGTGTGAATGTGACAAAGACGACGATGAAGCAACTGCGCATGTGCAGGAGTGAGGGAACGAGCCACATGAACAAGAGCAGTCGAGGAGGGATGGGGTGCAAACAAGGGCACGCGGAACAAGCGGTCACAGCGAGTGCCACGCAGTAAGACACGACCAGTAGTGCGATGCATGACAGAGGTAATGCCCCGGCTGGATGAGAAGTCCATGCCCTGGTCGTCGAGTGTCGTAACAGACAGTAGACTGAGCTCAAGAGCGGGCACATAGAGAACGTCAGGGAGGAAGAGTTCCCCCCCAGGGCCAACAAAACGGACAACACCGACACCCTGGACGGGGAGAAGGTGGCCAGAGCCAGTGCGTACAAAGCGAACAGAGCCAACGGGACCCAATGACACAAACGAAGAGCGACAGGAAGTCATGTGGTGGGTGGCCCCTGAATCAAGAATCCAGAAGCCACCCATCACACGGACATACGCAGGGTCACGACTCACAGCGGCAATGGCAGAGCGAGGAGAGAGGCGCTGACCACAAGCGGCAAGACAACGAGGGAGACTGTACGACTACCACTCCTCAATCCACGGGACGTCAACTGGGGGACACCCCTGAACATGATGGGGGGGGGGTCCACGAAGAGACGAATCAACAGCACACACAAGACCCTCCTCAACCGAACGCACACTCTCACCTCCCTGATCACGGAGGTGACGTTGGTGAACAGCGTGAGAGAGTGCAGAGTCCAGCTGGCGGTCGTCCTCAGATGGTCCGGTGATGAGTGCGGTAGAGGAGGGATGCTGGGGACCGGGGGTGGAGGAAGCCCATGTTGGAGGTGAGTAGAAGCCAGAGGGAGGCCCGACGTAGACAGGCCCCCCAAACCCCGGGGGCCAACCCCAGGGTGCGGATGGAGGAGGTGAAGAGAGGGCAGTGCTGTAGGCAGCAGCTGTAGGCAATGGGGAAGAAGAGTGTGCAGGGCCACGACTTGACCCCGCGGAGGTGGAGGAGCGTGCAGAGCCGCCACCAGACCCTGAAGAGTGTGCCCAGTGGGCACGCATGGCGGAGGCCAGGCGTGCATCATCTGGTGGTGCAGGGTACTTGGGCGCCGCATGACCAGTGGCGCCACAGTTCCAGCAAGTGACAGTGCTGGTGGAGGAAGAGGGGAATGCGGCGCTATCAGAACCGCGACCTTTGCCACCCTTCCCCTGCCCACCACCGCCAGAGCCACCCCCTCGGCCTTTACCTTTACCACCCCCTCCACCACGACCACCCCCTTGGGAAGCAAGAGATGTGGCAGTAGTAACAGAGGCGGAGATGGAGGACGAGCCAGAGGCTGAGGAGGTGGAGGAAGAAGGAAGTGCGGTGGCTGCTGCTGCAACGGCAGCGCGGTGAATGCGTTTATTCTGCAAGGAGCTCCACCAGTCGGTAAGGCGTTGGGAGGTGAACTCCCATAAGGCCCCAATGCGAGGGGGTGCGTCGGCGGGAACAGGAATGGCCGCCAGACGCTCTAGATCTGTGGCTTTCACTTCACGAAAGATGTCGCAAAGCTCCGGGATGAGGCCGTTGACGATGGAGAGAACAGCAGGGAGTTGGCCTGGGGCGGCCTTGCCGAGGTCATGCAGCAGTCGCAGACTGCGAGCCCAATAGGCGTCAGCAGTCTCGTCAGCACGCATGGAGAGCGTGTTGAACTGGATGGTGAGGACGCTCTGTGCTGCATGTCCAGTGACTGTCGTGCGCCGCTTGATCAGGGCATAAGCCCCAACCGGGTCAGCGGGGGTGCGGCGTGCAGTGTCAGCATTGGAGGACCCGATCTCATCAGTGAGATCGTCTGGTCCAGCGCGAATGAGGGCACGGACCGCTCGTGCCGACTCTGAATCGACTGGCACAAAAGGTGGAACATCTGAGGGGTTTGATGCATGGTAGTATTCCCAGAGCTGTTCCCCCTGCGCCCAGGCACTGAAACAAACCTCCCAAGAGTTAAAAGTAAGATTGGAGGTGAAATGGGGTGGAGTGGAATCAAAGTCAGGCTTGCGTTGCACTGATGGAGCAAGGGCTTTGGCCGCAGCAGCGCCAGCGGCTGCGGCGACTGTAAGTGGATCAGAGGAAGATGGGCCAGCGGCAGTGGAAGCGGAAGCGGGAGAGGTGGAGAACGCTGCAGCAATGCTAGCGGACTGAGTGCTGCACAATGTGGGCTGGAGACGATTCAGGACCAAGTCAGCAATGTGATCGGCGAATGTCTCTTGGTCAGCCTGCTCAGCCCGTAGTTTTTCCTCAACAGCGCGCTGAGCACTGAGAGCTGCCTGCAACGCAGTGCGCTCGCGCTGAAGCTCAGCTTGCAGTGCTGTGTATTGGTCATCGTCAACTGGCATTGTGCCAGTGGCGTGACTCTGCCGAGGAAAATTTCGGCAGAGTTTCGCTTGCCCCAGTGGGCGTGGGAATGTGAGGTATCGGTGTTGGAAGTTCGCTGCAAGGCAACAACCTGGACACACGAACACGCCGATACAGGAAAGGCAGAGAGAGCGAGAGAACAAGAGAAGCCAAGCTCACCACGCACGGCGGTGCAGAGAGAACAGTGGCGGCAGGGCTGCAGCAGCTGAGGAGACGGCGACTGCAACAAAAGCTGATGCGGTGAAAACGAAGCAGGCTACGCCTGTCAGGGCTACACCTGACAGGGTGGAGATGACTGTAGCGGTCAAGATCAACAGTTGTATGTGCCGAGTAACTGACGGCGATGAGGAGGGTAGAGAGGTAGCCTGTGTTGTGGAGGCGTGAGTGGAGTCAACTGCACTGGAGAGTGCTGTGGCTGCTGCGGCTGCGGCGGATGCAACTGCGTTTGCTGCTGCGGCAATCTGAGTAGCTACGTTGACAGCAGCTGCTGTCAAAGGTCCCTGATCAACCGCTGCAGTGTACGTGTCGATGGCTCGACCAGCAGCAGTGCTGGCTGGCGCACGTGCGGCACGTGCAGTGGCTGCAAAGGTAGAGGCAACGGCAGCGCTGGATACAAGGGTAGCCTGCAGAGCTATAAGAATATTAGGAGAGGAGATGGGCGAGGACTCTGCAGCTGTTGCGGCTGGAGATGCGGCGCAACGCGGAGCGGAGGCTTCTGATGCTGCTGCTGCAGAAGGTGGAACTACACCACGGGGAACAGCACGGCGGTGTTGCTGGCGCGTCCTATGGGCAATGGGCGGGCTTACCAGAGAGTGACGAGGTCGGTGGTCCCGTTGTGGTGCTGTTGCCGGTTGGTTCAGCGACGTCGGAGAGTCGTCGTCGGCCGACTGGCAATGAGCTGCGTAGTCCCTTGCGTCCGCCCACGCGTAGTGATCAGCAGGATCGTAGTCTTCACCGGGGTGATACCCCGGACTGCTGCGGCGCACCCTCGACCACACTTCTCTCTCCGCCCGCTCCTCGTAGTACGCGAGCTCCTCGTCNCAAGGGTAGCCTGCAGGGCTGTAAGAATATCAGGAGACGAGATGGGCGAGGACTCTGCAGCTGTTGCGGCTGGAGATGCGGCGCAACGCGGAGCGGAGGCTTCTGATGCTGCTGCTGCAGAAGGTGGAGCTGCACCACGGGGAACAGCACGGCGGTGTTGCTGGCGCGTCCTATGGGCAATGGGCGGGCTTACCAGAGAGTGACGAGGTCGGTGGTCCCGTTGTGGTGCTGTTGCCGGTTGGTTCAGCGACGTCGGAGAGTCGTCGTCGGCCGACTGGCAATGAGCTGCGTAGTCCCTTGCGTCCGCCCACGCGTAGTGATCAGCAGGATCGTAGTCTTCACCGGGGTGATACCCCGGACTGCTGCGGCGCACACTCGACCACACTTCTCTCTCCGCCCGCTCCTCGTAGTACGCGAGCTCCTCGTCAGTGCGTGCACGGTCCCGAGCTGCCGTGGGTGACGGAGGGGCGGGCTCGATCTCAGGCGGAGACGCCAACGTTCTGAATGCTGGGCTGCCTCAGGGCAGCCCGAGGTGATTGGGAGTGTGCTGGGGTCAGGCCTGGCTGCAGGATTGGAGCTGTTGCTGCGAGGGCCGTAAGTGAAGTCACGGCTGCTGAGCGATGACGATGCACGTGAGATGCGTACACCAGGCCGAGGCTACACACAGCGTGGAGATGCACCGGGTGTGGCCCAAGTATCCGTCGTGCGTACTGAGACGTACACGACAGAGAAGGGATGGAGGAGAAGTGATGCTGTAGAGATGGTGGCCCGAGAGTGGGCCGAGTAGGCATCACCACGTGGCGGTGATGTAAAAAGCAGATCGCTTGAAGCTAAGAGTGTGCCCCCGTGAGTCATGGGTGCGACGCTAGCGGCTGCACAGAACGGCGGCTGCTGCTGCTGCTTTGGCTGCCACGGTCATGAGGAGTACGGTGGAAGCCGAGAGTGTGCCCCGTGAGTCACGGTTGCGAAGCTAGCGGCTGCACAGAATGGCTGCTGCTGCTGCTGCTTAGGCTGCCACGGTCTCGTGCTGTGGCTTGCGCGGGATCACCCGCAACTTAGCAGTGGCCGAAAAGAGGTTCATGGGTGCGATGCTAGCGGCTGCACAGAACGGCTGCTGCTGCTGCTGCTTAGGCTGTCACGGTCTCATGCCGTGGCTTGCGCGGGATCACCCGTCACTTGGCAGTGGCCCGAGTGAGGTTCACGGGTGCGATGCTAGCGGCTGCACAGAACGGCTGCTGCTGCTCATGCTTAAGCTGCCACGGTCTCGTACTATGGCTTGTGCGGGATCACCCGTCACTTAGCAGTGGCCCGAATGAGGCTCACGAGGTCTCAGGACTGTCGCGGCGGGAGGGGTATCCCTCCTGCTCTGATACCAGTAGGTAGCCACGAACGCTATGCAAGCAAGCAAGTAAGTGGCAAGCGACGGAACAAGCCATGGATCAGGGGCAAGCTCAAGACTAGAGAAAATGAGCAAGTAGTTGAGACACAAGTTCACGAGTAACAAGTGAGCGAGGTGGTGAGAGCCAGTTGACCGGGCCACCCACGCGAAGCACTCGTCGTGGGGCCCGGCCGCCACCCAGGGATCGAACCCGACCCTGGAACGAGCGAGCTCCAGGCGGTTTCTCACACGCCGGCACAAACCGAGCGTGTGGTCCCGAGGGATCAGCAACCCGGTTCACCACTCTAGGAGCATGCAAGTATTCAATCAACTAACAGGCATGCAATCCTACAAATTGTATCCCCCATTTTGGTACGTGAAGTTATTACTAAACTAAGGCTTGTGACAAAGGCTGGTGCTGAAGCCACCACTTGGTAGCTTGATGGAGGCACCACCACTGTGCACGTCATGCTGCGTCACAGTCTTGCACCAGGGAGCCTTAGTCCAGTTCAATCACCTGCAGTGGTGAGGTGTGTGCATGCATGGAGACAAGAGGGCACTTGCGTGTGTTTGTGACAATAACCAACACACAGTGTATAGTGCAAGATATTGCACGCTTGGCTGCTGCCATGCGTATCCGATGGGCACGCACGAACACNATCCTACAAATTGTATCCCCCATTTTGGCACGTGAAGTTATTACTAAACTAAGGCTTGTGACAAGGCTGGTGCTGAAGCCACCACTTGGTAGCTTGATGGAGGCACCACCACTGTGCACGTCATGCTGCGTCACAGTCTTGCACCAGGGAGCCTTAGTCCAGTTCAATCACCTGCAGTGGTGAGGTGTGTGCATGCATGGAGACAAGAGGGCACTTGCGTGTGTTTGTGACAATAACCAACACACAGTGTATAGTGCAAGATATTGCACGCTTGGCTGCTGCCATGCGTATCCGATGGGCACGCACGAACACATCATATGGGTTGACCACCAGCTCACCTGCACCATCTCCTTCCGGACCCACCAGTGCATCCACTTCCACTGGCATGTCTTCGTCCTCGACACAGCTGGAAACTCCTAGAGCACAGGTTGGGATAGTAGCGTTGTTGATGCAGCGTGCGGGCTTCCCCGCTCGTTGCTAAGTCTGCTGCCCCCTCAGTCTGTCGCTCTAGAGTCCTAGTCTGAGTACTCTGAGTTTAATACTCAGAAGTGCGCGCGTCACCGTTTGCGCCAGAAAGCAGCTGAAAACTGAAAGTGACTGATTAGGAATGAAGAATGAACAACAATGGGAGACCCCTCCAAGTTCTAGCTCCCCTCCAGCTCTGTAGAGCTTGTTACTCAGGTAACCAGCCAATCACAAAATAGACCTATTTTCTGGCAGGCAGAGTTTTCTCCGTGAGCCCTGCCAGATGGCCGACAGCCCAAAACCCAGGCGTCGTCCATTTTGCTTGAAAACTAGACCATACCATAATAACAACGCTGCGAACGCAGTCTTGCGGTCTGAAACAACTAGAAAAACAGTAGCGAGGAGTTATGGCTGCCCGAACCCAGGCAGTGCCTACGATAGTCCATGGTGCCAAACACTTGCACACTAACATGAGACTTGGACCCTAAGCAGAGCATGACGCTGCAGACGTAATGGTACAGTCAGATCCAACGCTGGGCGCATGCAGACAGCATCTGCAGTGGCAGTGACCGCAGGCGGCCCGACTGCCGAGGACGCCTGCCGATGGAGCTGAGCACCCCGCCGCAGGGAGGAGGCTCCAGCGAACTACGTGTAGGCCTCAGCGTGCGTCGTCTCCACCGGACGACACTCCTGCAACGTCGAGTCTCGCAGTCAGTCAGCTGCACGCCGATGTACACAAGCCAGGAGGACACAATAAAGCACAATGAGAGATGCAAGAAAACCAACACTCCTCCATGACTCACAGGCGCAGTGCACATGGGCGGACAGTGGCACATTCAACAGACAGACTCTCCGAGGGCACACAGAGATGTAGGCTAGGACAAAGAGTGCAACTCACGGACGCATGCCGACCGAACTCACAGCCTTCTTGAACGAGTCGCGCTTCAGTGCCTTGGTCAAGAAGTCAGCCAGCTGCCGTGCTGTCTCAACCCACACAATGCTGACGCTGCCGTCATGCAACAACGAACGCACATAATGATACTCAACATTAACGTACTTTGTGCCTTTGTGATGCATGCCGTCATTTTTGGCGATGGCCATGGCACTCTCATTGTCACAATGCGACGTGATGGATGCGACGGAGTGATGCAACTTAGACAACAGACGACACAACTACACACTCTCACATGCGCCTGAGCCAAGGGCTACGTACCCAGCCTCACAGTTCTACGTACAATGCACCCCTGCATTCCACTACGCCAGGACACAACCGTGTAGCTAATCAGAAAGATCTAGCCTGTGCGGCTCTTACCATCTGGACTGTCGGCCCAGTCACTATTGGTGTAGCACACCGCGACAACAGGTGGCTGTCGACGGAACATGAGACCTCGCCGTGGAGTCGAGACGACATAACACAGTACTCGGATCACGGCCTCAAAGTGGAGGTGACGCGGCTCGTGAAAGAACTGAGCCAAGAGGTTGACGGCAAACGCGATGTCTGGGCGCGTCATTGTCGCCAGGAATATCAGTGAACCGATGACGCGCAGATACGTGGTCACATCAATTGGCTCCCCCACAATGGCTGGGTCAGAGTTCTTCAGCTTCACCCGGCCATCGAGTGACATGGGTGAGGATGCGCTGGACACGAGGGGCAGTTCCTCAGCAAAGTGAGTGGAAAGAGTTTGTACATAGGCGGCTTGATGGACGTACAGGATACCCTGGGAGCGATCATGCTCGAGCTCCATACCCAGGAAGAATTGGACAGACCCGAGATCCTTCATGTGGTAGTCGGTGTGTAGCAGGTCCTTGACGCGTTGGATAGCAGCCACGTCTGGCGTCATTATGAGGAGATTGTCGATGTAGACTAGGACAGCGGCAAAGGACTGGCCTCATGGGGTGATGAACAGTGCGGGGTCAGCAGTATTGCGCAGGAGGTCGCCGCCGAGGAGCGTGCGACTTATCTCTTTGTTCCAGCACCGAGGCGACTGCTTCAGGCCATAGAGGGTCTTTCGTAGCCGCCAGACCTTCTCAGTGCCGTAATTGAAGCCTGGAGGCTATACCATGTACAACTCCTCACCTTCCAACGAGCCATGGAGGAAATCGTTATTCACCTCCATCTGATGCAGCTCCCACCCGTGCTGGGCAACCAGGATGAAGAGCGCCCGACTAGTGGAGAATCGGCCAACGAGAGCGAACATCTGGTCGTAATCAACCCCAGAGACTTGAGCAAACCCCTTGGCTGTGAGGCGGGCCTTGTACTTGTCCAAGGACCCGTAAGACTTCCATTTGCGTCAGAAGACTCACTTTGTACCGATGGCTTTCTGACCTGGAGGGAGATTGACGAGGTCATACACGTGGTGCTGTTGGATAGCAGCGAGCTTGTTGGTGCAGACAACATACCAATGTGCGGCCTCGGGGGAGGCTCGAGTCTCACGTAGGGTGACTAGGTCCTCTGGGCGTGCCTTGGAGCGGACGGCGAGGGCGTGTGCATCTCGAGCTCCATGTGGGACGCGTGTGAGTGCAACCGTGAGGGCATGCCGATGCTCCTGATGGAGCATGGCATAGCCCAGTACGGAGCCCGGATGGAGGTCTGCAATGATGGTTGAAGTGGTTAGGCCGAGAGCCTTGGTTCCAGGGTCCCCACTCACTATCGTAGGAGTGGAAGAGACACGTGTGGCGACGGGGGGCCGAGGCACCACAGTGTGCGGTGTGGCGGTCTGCGCACTCACGGATGGCATGGGTCAGAGTCTGTCACCAGGGCCACGCATGTAGTGTGGTAAGGCAGTAGATGACACCGAGTCCGAGGTGCTGGCGGAGGTAGACGGGGTTGCTGGTACGAAGAGACTAGCGGACGCGGATGGGTCTGCCAACCCGGAAGGACCTGCAGACTCGGACGGGGCTGCCGGCGCGGAGGGGCCAGCACACTCGACAGGGGCTACCGGCCTGGAGGGACTAGCGGACGCGACTGGAGCTGTCGCCTCAAAGGGACAACCGGACGTGACCGGAGCTGCCGGCCCGAAGGGATTAGTGGATGTGGATGGGTCTGTCGGCCCAGAGGGACCAGCGGACGCGGACGGGGCTGCCGACACGGAGGGACCAGCGGACGCGAGTGGGACTGCCGGCCTGGAGGGGCCAACGGACGCGACTGGGGCTACTGGCCCAGAGGGGCCAGTGGACGCAATGGGGGTTGCTGGCCCGGAGGGGCCAGCGGACGCGACTAGGGCTGCCGGCCCAGAGGGGCCATCGGACGCGACTGGGGCTGTTGGCCCGGAAGGTTCAGCGGACGCGATTGTGGCTACCGGCCTGGAGGAACCATGTGATCTGCCGTCCGGAAGCGGCAGGACAGGGGACGGACTCAGCACTCCTCTCCGCGATGGGAGGGACATCGACGAGCCGGAGCGAACGAGGTCACGAGGAAAGAGCTCCTTAAAGAAGAGGGCATCACAGGACTCGATGATGCTGTACTGGGAGGGATCCCAGAAACACCAGGCTTTGTACTGATGGGAGACACCGAGGAAGGTGCAAAGACGCCTACGGGGGGCGAGCTTGCCGGCCTGCTGCGAGACAGGCAACCACACAATGGCCACGCAGTCCCAGACACGAGCCGGGCGGAGGTCAGCACGCTGGCCGCACCAGTGCTGGAACGGCGTAGATTGGCGAAGAAGGGGTCCGTGGGGAATCTGATTCCAGACCCATGTCATGTAGGCCATGGCTTCGAAGTAGAAGCCATCGGAGAGGCTGGACTCGACCCGCATCGTGCGGACGGCATCAGCCATGGTGCGGTTCCACCGCTCGAGGACGCCGTTGTGGGCCGGTGTATAAGGTGTCGACGTCTCATGGTGGATACCGCGGGAGGCAAGAAAAGTCGTGGTCTCTCCCATGTACTCGCCACCGCGATCGTAGAAAAAGCAGCAGACAGGCCGACCGCACTCGTGCTCTGCACGGATAAGCGAGTGTCTAATGGTCGGAACGACATCACTCTTCTGCCAAAGGCAGAAGACCCAGCGGTAGAGAGAGTAGTCGTCAATGAGGGTGAGGACATAGCGACCATGCTCCTTGACGGAGTCGGTAGGGAGAGGATCCATGACATCGGAATGGACGAGGTCGAGAGGGGCGGACGCACGGGAGAATGACTGGGGGTAGGTGGACCGATGCATCTTGCCCTGAGCGCAATCAGTGCGCTCTATGGGGCATGACCAGGGGAAGCAGTCCGGGTCTAGGCCCTTGGCCGGCTGGGTGCGGAGCATGCTATCGACGACAGCAGAGTAGACGTGGCACAGGCGGCGGTGCAAGAGATATGTGTGCTACGGTGAGAGTGTGCTGGTGACCAAGACATGGCCTGTCGAGGTGGATGGGGAGGGGACGGAGGGAGGTGAGGACAGACGAGGTACGTGCCACAGGGTGCCATGGGCGGTGGCATACAAAAGACAAGACCGGACAGACGTAACGACACAGTGCCAATGCCATGCGAGTGCAAAACGTTCATGCTCATGCGGTCAAGGACAGTGACGGACATAAGGCTGAGCTCAAGACCAGGGACAAAGAGGAGGACGGTCACGATGACATCACCGGCACGACCACAGAAACGAACGACGCCGACGCCACGGACAGGTAACACCTGTCCGGAGCACGTCCGGACACCGGACACATCGCCAACAGGACCAAGCACACTGAAAGCCTCACGAGCGGCGGTTATGTGATGCGTGGCCCCGGAGTCGATGATCCAGGTCTTGGTAGGGTCCTGGACGGGAGTCACCAAATCACTAACAGTCACATGGCAACAAGCAAGAGACACGGATGCGGTAGACGGTGGCGCGAACCGAGACTGCAAATCACCAAGCCATGCGATGTCGTAATAGAGAGGGGCAGAGAGCACAGGAGACGACGAGGTGGATAAGGAAGTAGGACACAACCGCAGCTCAGTCTCAGTCATGCAGGGCAGGGAAGAGGGGCAGGAGGTGACGCAACTCGCACTTCTCTGGGGGGAGGACGAGGTTGGGCGAGTTGGAGCGTGATGAACTGCTCCAACGCTCATGGGTGGATGGTGTGGGAGTGTAGATAGATTGTGGAGTGACAGTGCCTGAGCCAGGATAGAAGGAGGACTGCACCGGAGATGGAAACGGAGGCGTTGATGGTCGCGGATGATGCTGCTGCAGAGCTGGCGATGGCGAGACCAGTGTGGTTGTCGAAGGAGTGGAACTGCTGGACGGGGTGGAGGTGTCAGGGCCAGCGACAGCTACGGCGACAGAGGCGAGATGGCGTTCATGCTGGCCACGCATAGTGGCGATGACGCGCACCTCGTCCGTCAGTAACGGGCACGTGTACTACCCGTGTCCTGGCTGGCCACAGCTGTGGCAGACCTAGCCACCACCACTAGACCCGGTCGGTTGTTATTGTTGCTTCTCATGCGGGCCCTTACCCTTCTTGCCCCTACGCTTCTTCTTTGCTGACGACGAGGAGCTGGTGGATGCAGTTGCTGTGGGAGAAGCAACGGCCACGGAGGTGACTGCATGGGAGGGGAGGGCCTCTGTGCGCTGAATGCGAGACTCCAGACGAGCTTCCTCAATCCTGAGAAAGAGCTTGTATGCCTAGGACATGAGGGTGCTGTGGGCCGCCATAGTGGATAGGACATCCAACGTGTAGAGGACGAAGACATCGACGTACGCGTCGGTGGCACCGCGCTTGATGGTGAGGAGCGCGACTAGTGGGGGTAGAGCAGAGGTGCCTAGGCGACGGAGGATGTCCTCGGCCCAATGCCAGTAAGAGGTGACCGTCTCGGTCTCCCCCATGTGCAGGAAGTTGAACTTTCGTAGCAGACGGCTGGTCTCAGCCTCGCTGGATAGGCATTGGGGACGGGTGAGGACGTGCCGTGCGGCTGTAGGGTCTGGGATCCTGCTAGCGGTGAAGTTGTCGAGGAAGCGCTCTAAGGCTTAGCGTGATGCCAGAGGAGCGACTGGGACGAGGGCGCTTGCGGAGTGACCAGCGTCATACAGCTGGTTGGTCTGGGTGGAGATTTGTGGAATATTGTAGTATGCCCACAAGCCCTCACCCTGTGTCCAGATACGGAAGCTGAGTTCCCAGCTCCTGAATTGCTCGTCGGCCTGAAGCGACGGGGGCGGGGTCTCAAAGTCCTTTGGCCTGCGACTGGCACCCAGAGCGGGGCCAAGGACTGAAGTCACTATCTACCACTGGCGCTCGGTCTGCTACTACGCCAGGTAATGCGTGGCAGTAGACATTGCGGGACTGGCATGCCTAGGAGGAAGAAAAGGTGGTACGGGACTAGTGTGAGTCTTTGATACCAACGGCTGCAATGCTACAAGTTGTTACGTCAGTGCAGCAAGCTGTTGTTGAATGGCGGCCAGGGGGTCGGAGGCGCCTGCGACGAAGCCTGTGGACTGCTGTTACTGCTGATGCTGCTGCTGCTGTTGTTGCTGCTAGTGGTGGTGCTGCTGCTACTGTTGTTGTTGTTGCTGCTACAGCTGCTGCAGCTGCTGCAAGAAAGGGGGACTGGGGGTCCCCTGAACAGAGGAGGACCCCTCCCCACTGGGGCTGTTAGCCATGGTGGTTTTTGTTGCCCCTTGTTTTTTCTTGTGCTGTTGATGACAGTAGTGACGTCAGCCTAGGATGGCTGACATCAGCAGTTGCTGCTGCGTTATCTGCAAGGTTGCTGTTGTAGATTTTCTTTCCCTTTTCTTTGTTGATGACATCAGCAGTGACGCCAGCTGAGGACTGCTGACGTCAACAACGACTATTGCTGGAGCCGCTGCTATGTCAGCTACAGGGTAGCTCCTGCTGCTGTAGCTACTACTGCTGCCGTTGCTACGGCTGCTGCTGGCTTGCTTTTGCAATAGCTGTTGCTACTGCTGTGGCTTTTGGAGCAGCAGCGGCTGTTGTTACTGCTATAGTTGTTGCTATCGCTACTGCTGCTGCGGCTGATGTTGTAGTAGCAGCTGTTTCTACTGCTACTGCTAAGCTGCTGCATGCTGTTGTGGCTGTTGTAGCTGGCTGTGGTAGTGGCTGCAGCCGCTGCAGGGCCACTTGTGGGATGGGGGATTGATTTGTGTTCCCTTTTTGTTCTCTTTCCTTTTCGTTTGTCACAACGAGCTCGTTGCTCGCTGTGTGTAGTGAGCTGTGAGCAGCAAGCTGCAAGCAGCGGGTTGCGAGCAGCTGTAGCTGTTACCGCTGCTGCTTGTTGCTCAACGTCATTGGTTCTGTGCATTTTGTCCACACTTGCTCCGGCCAGTTGCTCCCCATCCAGTGTATCACTGCTTTCTTTTTTGTTGGATTGAGGGAGGACATTTTCTTGCCAGATGTCCTGTATTTGCTTGATCTCGAGGTCAACCTACCATCTGTGACCACCCTTGATGACTAGGACATGGAATTTGTCTCTAGTCGTGGTGTGGCCACTGTCCTCCCACACTCCTTTGGACATGTTGTGCTGTGCGACCTTCGTTGTGATTGTCTGTCCCGTGTACCATTGTCACTCCCCTTGTCTTCTGCTACTTTTATCCTTGGTCACGTTGCACCGCCGTTGTCTTGTGCATTGTCGGCTCTCTCACATTCACACTGCTGCCATTGACAACCTCTGGTGTCTGCGTCCTGCTCATGGCCTTGATCTTGTGTCATTTGTCCCGTCCTGCTCATCTAAATGCCTTGACTGTGCTCAAGGCAAGATGAACCGCTCTCCCTTGTCCACCTCTGATCACGTCACCTCCCATCCCCTCGAGCTTGTTCATGCAGACGTGATGGATCCTCTCCCTCATGAATTTTAGGCTGTTCATGCTCGCTACCTTCTCTGTATTTTCTTACATGTCCATCAGCTACACTGCCAGCTACACTCGTGCAATACACTTTCTCTGTTTGGGAAGGGGGAATAGACCTGAGGGTCAGTTATCTGCCCCTTCCCCTCCCTCCCTCCAAACATGAAAATATGTTGGCATAATGTATCAGAGAGTGTAGCTACAGGGGGTCTTGAAAATGCACTAGTGTATTCCACATCTTCATACATAGGAATATACATTACTGTACAATAACCTACATCAACTTAATACCTTCCCCCGATACAGTATTTGACTTTGGGAGAGGGGGAGAAGGTATCCAAGAGGATGTTATTCTCTACATAAACAAACAGGTGATGCCACCGGGGAGAAAAGTGATAATACACCGGTGTATTATTTGATGAGTCTTTCAGCTACACTTCCAGCTACACTCGTGCAATACACTTTTTATGTTGGAGGGGGGGGGGGGGGGCTGAGGGTTGGTTATCCGAGCCCCTCCCCCCCCCCAAAATGAAAGTGTACCGGCACAATATATTATAGAGTGTAGCTGAAGGCGGTCTTAGAAAAAAAAACTCTAGTGCATTCTACGTATTCATACATAAGAAAATACATTAGTCTAAAAAAATTCACTGACATGATACGCCACCCAATAAAATCCCCTGATACACTCTCGGACTCGGAGAGGAGGGGGGGGGAGGGGGAGCAGGGATCCAATCAAATTCTATTGAAATCAAATACACGACTGCGGAGTGTAGGATGGACTATCAAAGTCTGTTCGGATGATCTTGATTGACGACAGGGATGGGGTAATCTCAACAGTTGTGAAGTACATTAGTGTATTTTTTTACCCGTCTATCAGATACACCACCAGCGACACTCGACCAAGACACTGTCTCAATCCCGCGGGGGGGGGAGGGGAGGGGGGGGGGGGGGG
>SZWC01000583.1:316296-345866 GCA_023375785.1 Penium margaritaceum | reverse complement strand
GGGGGGGGGGGGGGGGGGGGGGGGGGGGACGCAATCGGTCATGTCAAGCAAGGTCAAACACCTGACAACGGAGTGTCAAAGCTGGACTCGCTTTAAAAAATTGATCGAGAAGCGAATGTCAAATATTGATGGCCTGGTGCTATAAATTGGACATCTATTGTTGGATGTCTGCAATCGATAGCATAAAATGAATTTTAGGAATACACTAGTGTGCATTTTACTGTGTCTCTGAGGTACACTGCCCGATACACTTGAAAAATACAATATTTTCTTTTGGGGGAGAGGGGGGACCTCCCCCCCTCCCACAAAGAACTTGAAAACATATTGGTAAGGTGTATTGTTGAGTGTAGCGGGAAATACATACGTTTACAATAGATTAGTGTACAAAATCATCTGACATTACAATACATTAGTGTACAAAATCATCTGACATTACAATACACCCCCAGCTACACACACCACATACACTCTTAGCTTTTGGGGGAAGAGGGGCAGAAGGTAACAGCAAGGGTTGCAAGTAGATATGTAAGATTATCTGTAGCATACCCCGTCTTTGAAGGACATTGCAGTCACTAACAATGAATTCATTAAGAACCTCCAACATAAATACAGTAATACCCAAAGTAGTTTTTTTACAAAAGTAGGTCCAATAGGTACTTCCGTAAATTGCAACAAGCCCTTTTAACATTTTTATGTTCAATATCAAACATATAAGTCTCTGTGAACGCACATACTATAGTAAAAAATTGTCATTTTAGCATAGGAAATCTTCACAGAAGCCTCCAATATGCTATTGAATTTTAATTTTGAATACAACCCCCTTTTTTCATCAAATTTTGTGCTTCATCGAATGTAAAATGGCACTAAATCAACCTCGAAACTGCAATAATAGAATTTAAGGTGTCACCATACTACTTTCATCTTCGGCTTCATTACATTGTGTTGAAATCACACACAACATGTTCTACTACTTAAACTTGCTAATTACAAAAATAACGCACTGCACGTCATGTTCACAAATTTGGCGAGGCAGGAAAGCGAGTGAGAGAACAAGATGAAAAACATTCCACTCAGAGCTAGAAAAAGGTAGATATTTACATGCAAAATGGCTTCATTTAATACAACTTCATTTACACCACCACGTCCTCCTCTTCCACGTCATCACTAAAAAACAGGAGTTGTCCAGCATAGGGAGCTGCAGAATGCTGGAAAGCGAGGTCGAAGACGCTGGGGTAGCTAGACTTTGCCCATGCATTCTTCACCATGGGTTCTTCCCGACGCATGTACATCCACACCTCATAAAACCACTCACAGGCCACCTCTGTTATGATTTTCATACCAAATTTACTGCTCTCTCCTGCCCTTGTCCGCTCAGTACCCCACTCGGCAAACAGCTCCTCCAGTTTATTCTTAAGCGGACGCATGAGCCCGATGTCCACGGGTTGTGCCTTAGGCGTACATCCTGCCGGGATGTACACAGTCCTCACGTATGGGAAGTTTGTTTGGATCTATTCTTGGAAAGAGCCGCTGCATTAAGGGCGCCAGGTGTTGAGGACAAGGAGCATGTCTGCCTCTCCTTCCTTGAAACCAAGCGCCTTGTATGTACGCCTGTTGTATGGGAGGATGATGGCACGGACCCACTCACAGGTAGTGTTTGCGTTTGCCAAGTGTGTCTGAGTTTACGTGAGGTTCCAGCCCGCTTCCTGAAGACGTGCGGCGTTGTCTCCGGACGGCAGACAACGTGCCATCTCCCCCCAAAGATGAGCTACATGGGCAAAAGGTCGCCGGGCATCGAGCTCGTGATGAAGGCTGTAATGCACCGCTTGTCCTCAAGTCCCAGGATGCCAACGTCATCGCTGCCGACCGGCGCGTAGCTGTGTCCCGCGGTAGGCATGAGTTGAACATTTGTCTGGTCCACGTTTAGCACGATGAATGGATTGATGCCATACATGTGGACCATACAAGTTGCGCGTCGATGGAAGGTGAGAGCCTTCTCCTCCCAGTCATCCAGCACCTTCTGAGCAGCAGTGGTTCCCACTCGCCATCCCCATCCCAGCTCTCGGCTAACGAAAGCACGGACCCATGAGCGTCGGAAGGCTTTGAGGCCCATGTTTTCCAGCTCGTCCGGTGCATGGCAAGCGACGATGCCATGCACGAGCTGGCAAATCATTTTGCTGTTGAGTGCAACTCCTGCGGCATGTGCCAAAAGTAGCTCCTTCTTGATCTCTGCCATAATGGCAGGTTGACTTGACATCCAGGCTCTTTTCCCCTTGAAGCCGTGTTTCCTTTTGTTTTTAGACACAGGAGCTGATGGTGCTGCGGCGATTGAAGACAGTACAGCCTCCTCATACTGCTTTGTCATGATCTTTGTGCCCTCCACAAACCACCCCGCATCTGTGGAGGCTGCGAGACGATCGAACACGCAGTAGCCGTCGGGTGTTCGATACGTGTGGCGGAGATGCTGTAGGGTTGAAAACGCTGTTGAATGTGTTTTGTAGGCCTCATAGATGGTCTGAGAATGGCCAGAGCCGAACCAGTTGGCATACTTCCCCCGCTTCCATGACGTTGATGCCCGGGTAGATGCGCCGGTGGTGGAGCCTTTGGTCATTTTTTCTGACAACTGGAGTGCCAAACACTCTGTGTCTGTGGAGTTCTCGCTGTCCAGACCGTCGGATGATGAGGATGATGGGTTGTTGCGTGCTGAGGAGTCACTGCCACTCCTATTGGAGCTGTTGTGGCTGCTGTCCCTGTCGCTTTTTCCGGTAGTCGCACGCCCGCCATCATTGATGTCTAGGGCTCCTGAACGGAGCCTTGTTCTTGGAGGCTCCCTGGTAGCACACTTGGGAGGGGATGTGGCTGGCGCATTGCCCTTCTCAGCTTCCATTGGACGACGCGTGTCAGATGGCAGGGTGCTTCCCTTGGTGGTTGACAGTCCTGCCCCTGGAATGTAGTTCCACACTATTTGCGGAGGACATGGACGGGCGGTCACGGAGCTGTCGTTGGAGAACTGAGAACTGCTACCAGCGGACGGCTGGCACCAAACGAGAGGGATGTTCGAAGGCGGTGCAAGCTGTGTTGTCTCTGTGGAATTGGGGGGACTTAGGTGGAGTAGTCATCGGGGGCATGCACCCGGGGTCCTTCGGTTGCGTCCACAGTGAGAGTGACAGGCTTTGCGTGGATGGCCGACATGACAACACGGTGGAGGTACACAAGGTTGAGAACCCTGCCGTGTTGTGTGCATGATGCGATGCGAACGCTCCTTGGTGAAAACCTTCTGCAGGTAGCAGTCCATGACGAGCAGGAACGTAGAGTAGACTGGGAAGGATTGAATGATTGGCCAACAGGATGCAAGCTGATTGTGACAGGCGACTGCATTTTTTAGTCGAACCACGGTTTTCAACGGCGTGATTGGCCGTTGCTACACATATCGGTTTCCCGCTTCGTCACTTTGGATTTCCATGGTGCAGACACTAACAGGTTGCTGTGTATGCCATGAAATGGACTTGGTTGTTTGCTGAATTGAAAAAAACTCTGCCGGACCTATCGCCAAGTTTAAAACACCACCGACAGCCATTCGACGAATTCCAAGAAAACAACACAAAAATATCTGGGCGTCGAAGTTAAATATTTCTACATTAACAACTGCTAAATCAACAAAATTAAAACTCAATGGGGTATTTATACATACATACATATATATATATGCGCATATGTATGTAATACATAGATTGTTCAGTGCATAAAAGAGGCATGATTTACTATACCTCACGCTGTCAGCGGGATGGGTGCTGGAGCAAGGGAGTGGATGGGGATAACTGGGCGGACTGGCATAGAGGGGGGGGGGGATGGGGGAGAAGCACAGGCAAAGGTGTTACAGCCATGGCAGTGGGTGATGGGACAGCCCACACAATACCATCATTGATGTAAGTATTGGCAGAGTCAGAGTGTGGGGTGCTCCTGTTTGCATGAAAGGCCTTATACAAGATGTTCTTGAAGAAACACACATGTGACATGACTTGACAACACGGTGGACCACATAATCCAAAAAAAAAGGCATGCAAAAGGTGTTGGAGACACCGAGAGCTAGGGAGATGTGAACTGTCGGGTCAATTTTTCCCGGGCACGCCAGGGTGACCGTGTAGACAACAACCATCATGCCCTAGATGACAGCCTGACTGAGATCATCGTGACGATGGTAATAAAAACCAAAGGGTGCCATGTCAGGTACAACGGGATTGTGGGGGACAATGTTCCACACCCAGGTGTGGTATGCGCTGGCCACAGCCCAGAAGCTCCGCCTGCCCATGAGTGTACAGTTTCATCACTCAGAGACACCATTTCTTCTGATGGAGTAAGGAGCAAAGAGCTGGTGGGAGACGCCCAACAAATAAGAAGGTAGACCTGTCCCCAAAAATCTGACTGTTGCGTTCACTGTGAAAGTGAAGCAGCTCACACTAGCTCTGGCGCTGAGCATGTCAATACCACTTGCAAATGATTGCAGGGACAAACCTCTTTTCCTGGAAGAAATACACCCAGGTGAAGCGAGAGTGGTCATTGATGATGCTGAAGACATACATGGTATATTAGCCGAGTGACGCATCCTAGAGGAGACCAAGGATGTCAGCATGGGCAAGCTCGAGGGTGGCCGCAGCCCGAGAGGAGGTAGGGGAAAAGGGCAGATGTTGCATCTTGCCACCAGCACACAAGGTGTAGCGGTACACGGTGTCAGAAATACGACTCCGACAAGGTCCTCTCCAACATTAACACCCCTCGGATATCCAGAGCCCTCAGTACAGGTGCAGCTTTCATACTGAACCTCCTCGGCAACAGCTGATCGGTCATAGCCATTTTCCTAGCATTGAGCCGTTTCTAAAAAGTACAACCACGTCGCAACACGTACTTTATATGTTGAGGATGTTCATTCCCTTGAAGTTTAACCCAGAAGATTCTTTCCATCATTTTTGCCTTTGGTTCCGCGGCCTCGCCGCCGTGTCTTTGCTCTGCTTGCTCCTCACTTGCTCAGCCTTTGCCATCCAATTTCAAGATTACTCTCGTATCCCTTTGCTACATCACTCTCACTCCTCTGCTAAGCTCTGCACATCACCTCCAACTGTGTCCATCACATCAAATCCGCCTCCTCTCCTCACAGAATTCTCGGTGCGGCTTTCTCGGCTCCCACAGGCTCTCTGCTTCATTTCTGACTAGCTCCTCACGTGCTCACACACCTCCTCACTGCCATCACTCTCCTGAACTCCCGTACCTCTGATTGCTTCTGCCTGCTTCTACCGCCACTCGCTCCACTTCTTTCATTCTTCTGACATGGTATAAGAGCCACAGGAAATATCACCTCGTGTGCGTTGAACAAGTCATCGCCTCGACGTCCTTTATGTTTTCCCTTATCATTAGCATCTCCTCTGCTTTTGTCTGTTGCCGCTTCCACCATTTACGTCATCAACACAAGATCTGCTTCCACCTCCTCAGCAGTCGCTACATCAACAAAACGACAACTACCTCCCTACACTCATTCACTCATACGTGGTGGTATTCACCCTTTCGTCCTTGAAGCTTCTGCTCGCCTGCTCACCTTCTTCAAGCTTGATCAGCAGCTGATGTTGGTAGCACCGCCTTGTCTTCTCCTCAAGCTTTGGTGGCACCCATCACCGTGACACAGCCGTCGAATTAAACGCCTGTGACAACGTCCGGCCTCCTTTGCTGCCAACAGCCGACAGCAGCTCTCAAGCCGCTCTTTGCCGCCATGTTTGTCAAAGCTTCCTGCCGCTTCTGCTCCTCGTTTCTGTCAGCCAGCATCGCCCTTTACTATCCTTTTCCCTTGCTGATCTCACATTTTCACTCTTTCTCCTCCGCCACTCCAAACAGATCGTGTGACCTCGTGCATGGTCACCACTTCGACGTCTCCTGAAAAAAGTGAGGATTTTTGAATTCCTTTGAACGTTTCTCTTGGCCATCACACCAGTCACAATTCCTTTGCTATCAAAGAACCAGTTGTGAGACACAACACCAGAGAGCAACCTGGTGACACCAGAGGGCAGAGGATAGTATTGAAAATACTTGGAAACAAAAGAGAACAGAGAACAGACTGAAATACTGCTGGCTTTTATCCTAGTTCTTGCTCGGCTGCTCCTTGCTACGTATACGCCGCTCATCGCACTTGCTACCACAGTGCCAGTTGGCAGATGCCTGCTCAAGTTAGCTTTCTTGTAGTGATTCTCTTTGGGGTATGATCACACAGTGTCTCTATGTAGCTCTTTGGAACCTCCCCTGATCTCGGCTGCAATCTTCATTTGTAGCTTGGTCGGAGTCCGTTGATGTGGATATGGTCAAACCATGCAGATTGTCAATTGATTGATCAATACATCCATACTGGATGAATTTCCAAGAGATTTCCTTTGTCCTTGTGTGTGTCTCTTTGGTGTTAGCTGTCGATGGTCCACGTCAGCACACCTTGCTCCCTTTGTTCCAGAACCACTGCGCAGCGATGCGCATTGCCCAGAAGAACATATACTGCTCATCACATTTCATCTGTCAAATCAAAGGTACATAGTGGACAGGAGGAGGCACGGGATTACCCTCTCTTTTGATCCCAGCAGATGGAGTAGGATAGGGTAATGGAGGCAGGCAGAGGGTCAAGGGAGGGACTGACGTCCCTCCCCTGGCCCTCTGTCTTGCCCTTTTGTTTTCCTCCTTTTTAGCCATTGGGTGTACAACTAAAAATCTACTATTCAACATTGCTCCCCTTGTGTGTCAAAGGGATGAATAAGAAACAACAAGAAATCAAACAAACATAAGAAGGCCTATCCATGTGCCTCCCCTATTCACCTAATCATTTTGTTTTATTTCTCTCTCCTCACGCATGGCTGCATCTTTGCATGGAGTGCACCATGTTACATGAATCCTACGCTCCACCTCCACTCAGCTCTCCCATGTGTTCTATCCATCCATCCATGCAGCATGCATCATTCATGTCCCTCAAAACATTGTGACATCCCCTCCATTCCTCAGCCCCCGCCGTCGTCAACATCCACCGAGTCAGTCATATGCACGAGCATGTACACAAGCCGAGAGATCATAACATAGATCAGTGACACAATGTACACGTAAATCACAACATGAGCATCAAGATTGAGGGTACTATTTTTGTAGTAAAAAGGAGAGATGGACCTGACTTCCTGCGCTCTAAACAGGAGTGTCAAGAGCCTTCTGATGAGGGGTTTGAATGGCAATCTATGACATGCGTCGAAATTGCATNTCTACTATTCAACATTGCTCCCCTTGTGTGTCAAAGGGATGAATAAGAAACAACAAGAAATCAAACAAACATAAGAAGGCCTATCCATGTGCCTCCCCTATTCACCTAATCATTTTGTTTTATTTCTCTCTCCTCACGCATGGCTGCATCTTTGCATGGAGTGCACCATGTTACATGAATCCTACGCTCCACCTCCACTCAGCTCTCCCATGTGTTCTATCCATCCATCCATGCAGCATGCATCATTCATGTCCCTCAAAACATTGTGACATCCCCTCCATTCCTCAGCCCCCGCCGTCGTCAACATCCACCGAGTCAGTCATATGCACGAGCATGTACACAAGCCGAGAGATCATAACATAGATCAGTGACACAATGTACACGTAAATCACAACATGAGCATCAAGATTGAGGGTACTATTTTTGTAGTAAAAAGGAGAGATGGACCTGACTTCCTGCGCTCTAAACAGGAGTGTCAAGAGCCTTCTGATGAGGGGTTTGAATGGCAATCTATGACATGCGTCGAAATTGCATGGCATGCACCAATGACATCATGTACCAACGCAACGATGTTAGGTACCTTGTGTATTTCCTATGACATGTTTTTTGTGATGTGAGTCATCCCCGTTTGTCGGTACAACTTACTGTGACCACTTGGTCGTATCCATGCACGTGCAGATCCCTGATGTGGATGTAATTGGTGCCGGAGCACCGATGAGTGGTGGCTCCACCCACCAGCAACTGCGAGATAGCTGCCACAATGTCCCAAGTGCTTGCTGGATTTCTCTACAGTAAATCTATAGTCGCTAGAGTTTCTTCGTGGATTGGCTCTTGAGTCTGACTTCCATGGTTTGCACTGTTTTTCCACCCATCAATGCGGGACATGTGCATGCTACTTTTTCTAGCGTACAGCTCAATAGTTTGCATCTCTTGGTTCGGACAGTGTTGCATTTACATGTCCATGCGCAAAGTTACAGCCAAAACAATAGTTTTGGACCGGGTTTAGGACAAACTGACATTGCCGTGTGCATCACCCGCCATGCGCCGCAATCGGTAATTGTACTGAGTAGTTGTCAGTTTTCATTTCTCTCTGAATTGTTAAAACTATTGAAGCTTATGGTATTGTTTCTCCCTAGCTCAACCCTTGCTGTTTCTTGTACTTGCCTGCTCGCTAGTATGTCAGCTGACTGGACTTTGTCACCACTTCAACGACAGCAAGGCGAGGAATTTTCATGGCAGTTTCTCATGATATCAGAGCAGCAAATCCCTTCTTGCTGAGCTGCACAATAGAGGTTCAGCATCGGCAGTGGCAGTGACAGTCACCACAGTAGCCATGTCCTGGGATCCGTCATAGCAGTCTTCGGTGACAGAGACGTCATCCCGATGTCAGCAACATCAGTGTCAGTACCCAACTTCTAGAGTCGGCGGCAACACCAACCTTGGCGGCGCGAGTAACCACCACCGCCGTAGGAGCAGTGGAGGCAGCAATGACAAGATACAGCAGCCACTCAGAGCTGCAGCAGCAGCACCAGGTGACAGCAAGAACTTGTCTGGTTATGACCAAGGACAAGACAGAAGAATGAGAAGCAGCTCGCAGCAGAAGCTTGGGGCAGAAGTTGTGAACAACAGCAGCGTGTAAAGGCCGTTCCAATGACCATCGGCATCAGCAGCGAGCAGCAACCGCAACCACCAGCAGCAGGGCAGCAGCAGCAAAAGCATTGCAGCAGTGGAAGCAGCCACAACAGTGCAACACTAGCAATAATGGCTGCAACAACAGTAGTGCCGCGGTGGCAGCTTTCATGGCTGTTGTCCTACGCAGGACAACAGCTGTGCAGTACTACTGTGCAGGACTACTATGCAGTAGCATGCATGAGCTGTGCAGGAGTTGCGTAGTGGCTGTGCAACACCTGTGTAGCTGCGAGTAGGGGGTGACAAGGTCACCCCCTCCTCCCTCCCCTTCCACTCCTTATTCACACGAAGTCTGCATGCCCTTGGGAACAAAAGAAAAAAAAACGAAAGATGGGATTGTAAGGGACGCACAGCAAAATACAGTGGGAGTCCAGCGGTACCTGACCGCCACTAATGTCAGCATCTTGTGTGCTGACATAAGCATTGCCCTACTGATGTTAGCATCCTCTGTGTTGACTTCATCACTGACAGCCAAATTCTTCACCTGGATGCCAATTTTTTACGCACCTGGAGTCTGTGAAAAATGCGGTCCAATTGTCAATCCGACCACTTTTGCATTGTGCACTCCTGACCACCCCACATGGCGCCTGGCGATGACAAACAACAAGGGCCTACTGCTCCTTCCGGCTCTGGCTCCTTGGCTGACATATCCGGTCCCCGCTCCGAGGCCATGGACTCCCTCTTCCAGGCACAAGAGGACATCCGGCAGCAGCAGGCGACGCAAGCGGCCACTCGTGAGGAGATTCTTACTATGCTACAGAGGGTGTAGTAGCTTCCCCTAGATGTAGCCGGAGCTCCACAGTAAGACATTCAGCAGCAAGGCATACAGCAGCACGGTGTGCAGCAGCAGCAGCTGCCGGCTGCAGGCGACAGTAGAATGGACAAATTTTATGACTGACAGCAGCAATTACGAGGACCTGGAGTGCCTGGTTGCCATGCTTGTGGCCTTCGGCATGGAGAGGCTGTTGAGGGGATGAGCTATCTCCAGTTGGGCCAGCGAACCACCACCGTACAGAAATTATGGGTTGCCTGCGCCTTTATTCTCGCTGCACCACTCTCCTGGTGTGTCTTTCGGTGGGCATCTGATTCCACGTACGCCCACACGTGTCTCTGAGGTCACCCTTTACACGGTTTGGCAGCAAAATAACTTCAAGACCCCATAACCACACTACGATAGTGATTCTGGGTCTGACGCCTGGGAGAACCTCTTCCAGGTGTGGGCTGATGCAGAGGGCATCTGGCCATAATACTTGAGCCATTATCAGACAATCAACCCCCGCCAGGTGCAGGTTGCAGCAATAGCCATGCGCAGCTTGTTCTATGCCGTTGTCAACTCCTGCTCGTTCCTGGAGGCCCCTGGTACTGGCACTAGAGCGGACCCCCGCTGTGGCTGGGAGTTGGTCCACACACTGCTGGCAGCCAAGACCCATGCGATGATGATGGCACATTTCCAAGACTTCAGCTCCCTTAGACAGGGTCCCTCCGAGTCGGCGGCAGCCTACTGGTGGTGAGCCATGTGGATCTACACTTGTCTCAGCACCGTTGACGGCTCCTAGTTGTTGGCCCTACATACCATCATGGTCGCGGCCCACATGGAATTCGTCGATATGTTCACCTACTTCGACAAGACAATTCGCATCGGGCTGTCAGAATCCTTGGAACTGCTCTCTGTGGCCCATCGGTACTACCTATAGTAGACGACCGCACGTGAGGCTACCCATGCTCATCGGGTGAATCCGCTGGTTTCCGCGACGATCGCCTCTCCAATGACCCCTCCCCTCCTCAGTGCCTCGTCCTTACACTCCTCTCCATTATCCTCCTCCCAAGACGTGGCCGCTGCTGCGTAGGAGAGGAAGGACAAACGGAGCCGTGGTAAGGGGTAACAGTAGCAGCAGCAGCATTCGCCACAGTCCGGTGGTGGCAGTCAACGTTCAGTCCACTGCTAGAACTGTGGGGGCCCCCATCGCTACACGGAGTGTGCACAACCCCTCGACTGGATGCAGATCATGCAACGCCTTCAGGTCGCACACACCCAGCAGATGGCTTTACCTCCAGCACCCTCTAAACCAGCCGTGCAGCCACAACGGCCGCTGATCCTCCACTCGCCTCCGGTGACGTTGATGCCGCAGACCCCCACGACAGCATCATCATGTAGCGTTGTTACCTTCTTGAGCTTTGCACTCAGGGAAATACGAGTGTGTTGAAACAGCCGTGTGGTCCGCATCTGCTTATATTGTTGCGTTTGTGGCCTGTGATGATGTGTATGGGGGAGCTTCGACTGCTTGTGATGACTTCATACCTGATTATACAAAATGGTTAGACAGTTCTTCGATTCTTCAACAGCGCTTGTTCCATCGCCGCCTCCATCACCTGAGCTCGGACACCGAGTCCAAGTTCGTTTTGATACAACCCGTCCTTGGTCTTGACGCGACTTCCTTCAAGAAGCCACCCATTTTCCTCTTTTGCGCTCACAGTAAAAAGCATCGCAACACTTGCCTTCACTTGGCCTTACAGGCACTGTACCCATTAGACTTGGTCCACTCGGACCTCCTCCGTCTTCTCCCAGTTTAGTTCCCTGAGAAATGGGCCGATATGTTCTCACCCCAACTGATGACTTCAGCCGGATGCGGTGGGTCTACAGCCCCCGCCACAAGAGCGATGTCCTCCTAGTGACCCGCCTGTGTCTGGTGATGGCTGAGCGCCAATCTCATCACACCCTTCACACGTTCCGCTCGGATCATGGTGGCGGGCTCTTAGACGAGGTGGATGTCCTCTTTGATGAGCATGGTGTCTTTCACCAGGTCTCTGCTCATGCTACACCACAAGAGACCGGTGTGTCTGAGTGTTGGAATTCTACAATGGAGGATGTAGTGGGTGCCATGTGATGTGAGTGTGGTCTTCGAGAGTCCCTTGCATTGGAGGACTTCTCCTACATGATGTGGGTCTGGAAGTGCCTACCTCTTGGCCCTCTTCCGGACCATGTCACACCGTACGAGCTATGGTTTGGCTATCGTGTCAATCTCTGTGTCGCTCATGTTTGGAGATCCCTTGCCTACATCTGGTACACCAAAAACCAACAGGGGTCCAAGGTCTCACATTTGGGTCGCATGTGTGCCTTCCTTGGCATCTCCCTGCGGCTAGAGGCTTGGCGCTTTTGGCACCCCGCTCCCCATCGCATCGTCAAGTTTTGAGATGCTCTTGTCTTTAAGGCTCTCACCCGCAACGACATGTCCAGCATTCAGTCTTTAGCCATCAACCACGTTCTCACCTGTGCGGCTTCTCAGCAGATGGGGTACTCTAGTCCTACAGATGGGTCCTTCCGGGCCTCCTCACAATTGGTCGAGTCTCATGCTAGTGACGATCCGGCCATCTTGGCCAGGGGTCCATTAGCCTCATCGGTGCCCTGTGGCACACGTGATACCGTGCCAGTATCAGTTCCCTCTGGCACACCTGGTCCCATGCCAACGACAGCCCCCTCCGGCACACATTACCTTGTGCCAGTATCAGCCCCTTTCGACACACCTGATTTCATGCCAGTGTCAGTCCCCTCCAACACACCTCATATCGTGCCAATATGAATTCCCTCTAGAACACCTTATCCTACGCCAGTGACAGCATATCCAATCACACCTACCCCTATGATTACACCTGTCCACCCTGCGTGCGAGCCAGCACCTGTCCATGTTTCTCCTTCACCCTCTGCCCTTCCCTGCAAGTTCACAACCCTTGTTGTCGTGGCCTAGGAGCACGTTCTGTAGCCCGAGGTGAGCACCTCAGCATTGGGCTACTCTCGTGAGCCTAGTGGTCGTCTCTGACCAGTGGCCTCTAAGGGTTAGCGGACTCCTGACTCTGCCCTTAGACGCCCGACTCGTGGTGTTCAAAGTGGCAAGCCTAGCACAAAGGCCCTTGGCCTGAGTGTCTAGGAGAACCACATTGAGGTGTACCGGACATGTCTTCTCTTTGATGACTTGGTTTCCTAAGATTTCTCTGCTGCTTGTGATGTCACAGTCGACATAGTCTTGATCAGGCCGAGTCTGGAGGCGTGTGTCTGAGCTACCGGGAGCTCTCCCTTGACGGCACCTGATCGAGGCACGTTGAAGGAGGAACTCTTGGCTCAGGATGCATGGTTGTGGTGTATTTCTTGTGAGGATGAGCTGAGAGTCATCCGTGAGCACGGTGTGTATGAGCTTGTCAACCTCCCGTTGTTGTGAAGGTTGTACAAGCCAAGTAGGTCTTTCACAAAAAGGTGAAGGCTGATGGCCTTCTGGATTGCTACAAGACTGGCTTGACGGCTAACGGTTCTGAAACGTTTGAGAGTATGAACTAGCACCTTTGCACCCATTGGCCGCATGACCACCGCTCGTGCTCTGTTTGGGGTTGTTTCTCACTATCAATCAGAGCTGGACCAGATTGATGTGAACAACGTGTTCCTCCATGACATTCTTAAGGAGGAGATGTACATGGTCCAACCTCTAGGGTTTGATGTTGGTGACAAGGTTTAAACTTTGGATAAGGTCTTCTACGGCCTGAAGTAGTCAGTCCGGTGCTTGAACCAAGATATTACTAGCGCAATGACATGTGTCAGGTATGTGCACAGTAACGCCGACCCGTCCCTCTTTTTTAGAGATATAGTGTAGCGCTTCACCGCCATCCATCCATCCATCCTGGTGTATGCGGATAACCTCCTCATTGTGTCTCCTTCAATGGAGGCTGTGAAGGAGGCCAAGGTAGTCCTTCAGACTACGTATAGGATGAAGGATGTTGGTCATGTAGTCTTGTTACTTGGGATGGAAATTATACAAGTTATGCCCACGTTGGGGTGGAGCAGTTTGTTGACCTCCTCGTTGTAGTTCCCACAATATTTACTCCCTCCACACTTGACGGGTAGGATGCTCTGAAGGTGGATGATCCGGCAGAGCAGGGAGAGACAGTGGACGTGATCCTATACTTGCGTCTCATTGGCTCTGTGATGTACTTGGCCACTACCACACGACCCGACATCACCTTTGCCGCCAACCTCCTTGTACATTTTTCACAGTTTTCTTAAGTTAGAGCCCTTCATATGGTTGTGCAAGTGGTACGGTACGTCGTCTCTCTACCATACGTCGGACTCTGCTTTTGAAGGCAATGTTCAGTGGTAGTGGATGACTACATAAGAAGTGACTGGGCGTGGAGTCTTGATGTACGTATTCGGACAGGCTACATGTTCCTGCTTGGTGACACCGCTATTTTGTAATGTAGTATCAAGTATGGCTGAATTGCACGTAGTTCATCAGAGGGTAAGTATGTCGCGCTTAAGGTTGTGGCTGCATGGGCAGTCTGGCTACCGCATCTGTTTGTGAGTTGCGTAATTCTGTGCCTTGCATCCTTTTGTATTGTGACAACCAGAGTGCTCTTGCAATTGCAGAGAACTCTGGTGTATTTCATGCACACTCAAAGCACATTGCTCTCGAGCATCATTTTTTGCATGATCTTGTAGAGCAATAGGTGATCTCCGTCACTCAGGTTGGCACGGACTTGTAGCGGGCTGACTTTCTCACCAAGGCACTGGCGAGTGGAAAGTTCATGGCGGCCATTCCTTTTTTCAAGCTTTGCCCTTTACCTGAGAGTGGCTGAGAGTGGGGTACATGAGTATTGATTGTTGAGCATCTTGTTCCGCACTTGTGGCAGTTCTGCACGTGTATGAACATGCCTACCATCGGATCATGGGGGAGTGTTGTGATGTGAGACGTACCTGTCTGTCTATATAGCTTACTATGGCCACCCAGCCGTGTCCATGCTCGTGCACATCCCTGATGCGGACCCTGCTGGCTCCAGAGCACAGACGGGTGGTGGATCTACTCACCAGCTGCTGCCACACAGCTGCCACAGTGTTGCATGTGCTTGTTAGAGTGCTGTTTAGTTTTCTGCAGTCGCTAGAGTTTTCTCGGTGGACTGGCCTTTGAGCCCGATTTTCATGTTTTGCATTGTGTGTCCACTCATCGATCGTGGATCTTCAGGAGCCAAGCATCCACCTCAAGATTTTACCTCTCTAGGTTCAAACGGTATAGTGTTTAAGTGACTGCGCACATAGGTTTGGCAAAAAGAGTGGGTTTGTACCAGTTTTGAAACAAACTGACTTCGCCGCATGCGTCACCTCCAGGGCTGATAGCGGTAGTACCGATACGGCGGAATACCGCAAATTTGTACCGTGGTCTCGCCAGTACCGCGGTATGGTACCGGTACAGTATCGATACTCACTTGTCAAGGTATCCTTCTATCAAACCCCGTGGTATTGTACCGCAATTTGTACCACGGTATTGTACAGCGGTACCATTTTCCAGACCAGCCTCAAAGTGCAAGCATATTGATACCGCATTACTGGTTGGGCAATCGAGCATCATGTTCTATAGGTGGATGAATGCAACTTTGAAAAGGTCACCGAATTCGAGTGGAACAGTTTTACTTTCAAAATGTCTATTTATACTAGATCATCAAACTTCGGTGTCCCTTGAAAGAAGAACATTGACCTCATAAGTTGAGACCATCAACTCAGGGGTATTGCTTTAAAAATATCCAAGCATATTTCCTCATCCGCCAGTCAACATCGCAACAAGGAGGAAGTCGAAGTCGGAGGTCAAAGGTGGGGTTCATGGGGTGTGGGTGCGAGAAGCTATTTCAGATATTAATCTTATCTCGTTTGGACAGGGTTTGAGCATTCATCAGTTTGATAGTTTTTGTCTCTCACGTCTACCTCCTCCAGGACAGGGTATTTTTTTCCGATTCTGTTGATTTTTTTTTCTGTCTACAAGCTTTTTAAAATATGATTGTTTGCAAAAAAATGTTTTTTTACGTAAAGAAATGGGATCCTCTCACATGCTCGTATTGATCTTGTCGATTAAATTCAACACTTATCCATTGAGTACCGTGGTACTGATTTTGTACCGTGGTTAAATGCGACCTTCAAGCAAGGGTATAACGTGTCCTATGGTACTCCTAAAATACCACAATGTTTTTTCAATACCGTACGGACCGCAGTAGCGGTACCAGCATCGGTATTGGGCTGCCTGAAAACCATAATACCGCGATACTCATACCGTGGTAGTCTGGTACCGCGGTACTTGAGTACCGCAGTACTGAATACCGCGGTATTGCAGCCTTGTGATATTGTGTACACAAGCTTATTGTGACCTCTTGGCTTACGTTCATTGCCTTGCAGACTCCTGATGAGGCGGAGGGCACTGAAGACTAGGGAAGTAGACGCGATTCCGGCAGCTGCCGAGCAGCTGTGACCAGCCACCTGATACACTCCACACGTGCTGGCTTCACTCCGGGTGGCAGGAGGGAGTGCTCATACCTTGTCTGAAAACATTCTAGGTTTGCAGTTGTGCGTGTTTGAACTATAGTGACTCAGTGTCCTAGTTAGGTCCTACCTGTGAACATGCGGTAAGTTAGAAAGGCCTAGTTTAGGACCAGGCTCAGGTTTGACACTTGTGGGACACGAGGGGTGTTGTGCCTTGGCACTTTGGGTGAGTTCCGGCGAGCTCCAACTCGCCGGCCGACGGGTGGACTTGGTTCGCGAGCTCCATCCCGTAGGTTTTCCCTGTCCCTCACGTTTTCTGACTCCAAATCTGCACATACCTCACCGTTTCTCCTTCCATTTTTCTCAATCTGAGTATAGTGCCACACAAAGGATTGAGGGAAGGGGTATCACGTGTGTCTGTTTTGGTATCAGAGCGGGACGAGCCAAAGCTCATCGTGCTGTGCAAGAGGAGCCTAGCACGGTCCCCGGAAGACCCGCTGAACAGAAGCAATAGCAACGGCTGAACTGAGCGGTAGCTGCGCGGAGCAGCAGCAGCAGTGCCAGCCACGCAGAAGCAGCAGCCGCAGAGGGGGCCGCGCGGAGCAGCGGCTGTAACAACGAAGCAGCACAGCATCGGGTGGCAGCGGCCGCCAGCAACTACGGTAGCGGGCAGCAGCCGCAATGACAGATGCGCAGTGGCATCATCGGTGCCAGCTGCGCGGAGCAGCAGCTGCAGCTACTGCAGCGTGTAGTAGCCAGCAGCAGCCGTGGCTAGTGGCTGCAGCATTGGATAGCCGTCGCAGTGACTGCTGTGCAGCCGTTGTGACAGTTGCACAGCCGCAGCACTGGCGGCAGCTGTGTGGAGTAGCAGTTGCAGCAGCGGCGGTATGCAACAGCAAGCATCAGCGGTAGCCATAGGCTATGGCAGTGGGCGGCAGCAGTCGCTGTGGTGATGACTGCCACACTAAGCAGCATCTACAGTGGTGGTAGTGTACAATAATGGAAGCAGCAGCAGCCAAAAGCTACAGCAGTGGGCAACAGCTACAACGAGTCAGTGGCAGTGGGCTTCAACACCAACCAGCCGTAACAGCGGGGGCTATTGTCTCACAGCAGCAGCGTCAGGTCCTGGGAGGACCCACCACCGCAGCAGTAGCAGTAGTAGCACGTTCTTGCGGCACTTCACTAGGCTCCATGCCCAAGGACGCACCTGCCGGGGTCAGCAGTACCAGCTCCACAACGGATGCTGGCGTTGCCGCCTCCAACGTGGCTGGAGGCACACCGGTCATGACGCGAGACGTGTCCCCATCTAGTGCAAGCTCGTTGGCACGTGGCCTGCGTGAACTACGTGAGCAGCAGGCTCAGAAAGCTGAAAAGATGGCCAAACAGATGGCTGATCTGCTAAATCTGTTTTGGGATGCAGTCCAGTAGCAGTACCAGCAGCAGCAGCAGTAGTAGCAGCAGCAGCAATAGCAATAGTAGTAGTAGCAATAGCATCAGCAGCAACAGCAGAAGCAGTAGCAAGAGCTACTCCTCAACGCCATGCGCAAGGGCAAGATGACAGTCAAGAGTGCGGTTGCAGCTGACGTCCATGCGGCTCTAGGAGAATTCGATGCCGAGCCGTCCGACAACCTTCCCGAGTCAGATTCAGGCGCAAGTGACGAGGAAGGCATGTTGCGCCTAGGTCTCGCACAACTAGAAAAATGTCCACGGACCCGCTCGGCCCGCAAAACAGCACCAAGCGATGGAGCAGGCCCAAGCGACACGCTCAGGGTCATCACAGACCCTGCCTCCTTAGAGGACCAGCTCCTCCACCTGAGCCTTGGACTGCGGGAAGATCCTCTGTCTCTTGCGCTCGAGCAAGCACTCCCGGCAGCCCTGCAGACGGCGAAGCCTCCCAAGTGGCTCGAGACCAATTTTTCCGCCTACCAATAGGAGGACAGCTACACCACCTGAGAAACACAGCTCCGCATGTGGCCGGTCAGCGAGGGGGTGTACCCATACTACACCAGCCCGTATCAGACTACAGACTCCCAACAGATGACAACCGCCGCTAGAGCCGCCTACGATCTCCTTAAGGCTATCCCAGAGGAGTACACCCTTGGCTTCAAACCCTTCCTTGGTGAACACCGCACCGGCAGTGGAGCGGACCCGCGCGGTGCCTGGAAGCTGCCCACCACCCTCTTCGAAGGCACAACCATGGCAACAACATCACAGAGCCTCTCGGACTTCAACTCTCTGCGCCAGGGTGCACATGAGAAACCGGCCGACTATTGGTGGCAGGCGATGCGGCTCTACAGGGCCCCTGGGAAGAATGGACCGAGGCAATTCATGGTGCTCAACACCACCCGGATCGGTGTTGGGTGCAAGTACGCAAAAACATTTGACAACTTCAGCCTGAAAAGTCTTCTGGAGATAGCCGACAGGGGCTTGTTGATTTCCTGGTCCACTGAGCACTTTCCACATGTGGCAGGAGTTGAAGCAGCGACAGAAGCCCGTCATGGTACGTCAGCCGCAGCCGTCACAGCAGGCCAGGAAACACACATGATAACCCCCTCCTCCCGTCAGCCATCGCAGCCGACAGCGGCAACTGTAGCAACAATAGGTGCAGCTGCAGGAGTTCAAGGAAAGAAGGAAAGGGAACAACATGCAAGGTGGAAAGGATGGCAAGGGGCAGGAGGCTCCAAGGCCGACTCAGGAGCGACAGTGGGAGTACTACAAGTGCGGGGGAGCGCACCGCTACACTGAGTGCAAGCTCCCCCAAAACTAGACGAATATTGCTCAAGGCCTAGAAAAGGTGTTCGAGCAACGTGAGCGCAATTTTGCTCATTCTGTGGCAGTGACCGATGTGTCACTCACATCAGTAGCGGATACAGTTGTGGATGATGCCGGCTGTCTGTCACCTCTGGAGCAATAGCTCGCAACACAGTCCCGCGACATTGCCGAGCTCCGCCAACTCCTACGACTCACCACTTAGGGAGGTATGAGTGCATTAACTGAGCTGAGGGATCTCATTTTTGGTACGTCGAGTCCGTGAAGTACAGTCGGGATGGTGGCGGTGGAGCACAGTGTGTTGTTGAGTCTGTGGAGTCGTTCGTCGCACATAACAATGCTGGTTTGTTTGCTGCCTTTGCCATTGTCTGTACAGGTCACGTCGATTTGCTGTGGCTTGATGAGTCGCAAGCACGTGTCGCCTCTGTGGCTCGGTAGTCATCTCCCGAGCAACCCCGTCTACTGCCTGCACTATAGGCAGTTGTTATGTCATCTTGCCAAAGCGTGTGATGGATGCCACATGGATCCTATATTCAAGTGCCACCCATCACATGACATGTTGCCACTGTGATTTTGCTGTACTTGGTCTTGTTGGCTCTGTTCGGTTTCTGCGGAGGGCTACTGGGCATGAGGTGCCCGTCCAGAGTGAGGGTGTGGTGCAATTCCATGGATCCTCAGGGTCGTTATACATCTCCAACGTGTTGTATGTGCCTGATCTAGAATATAGCTTGTTGTCTGGACGTGCCTCCATGCGGATGGGCCTCAGTGTCGTGTTCAATGGTGAGGATGCCATCGTCTCTGTCTGCGCTACAGCTTAAGCAGTGCTTCGTGGCAGGCAGTTGGAGACTTGTACCATGTCTCTAATTGCCCCACGTCCACTCCCATCACTAAATCCTCTACTGTGCGGGTGTTTGTGACAGACATCTTGTTGCTTGAGCACCAGTGCCTACTACAAGACGCTTATGCCATGTCCATCTGGATGCTATAGATTGTATGATTCACACATAACCTGCACTCGGTCTTGGTGCAACGTCCTTTGAGGTGCTGCCTAAAACCATTTGTCTACAATGCGCTCAAGGTAAGATGCACCTTGCCACGTATCCTCTGTCTGACTCAAGGGCTCTAAAGCCTCTTGATTTGGTTCACTCTGATCTCCCGGGACCCCTCCCAATGGAGTTACAAGATGATAGAGGCCGATACGTCCTGACGATCACAGACGAATGCACCCTCATGCGATGGATCTTCATTCTGTGCTTAAAAGGAGATGCTCCACTTGTCGTGCGCATGTGGCTCGTTATGGTTGAACGCTAGTCCGGCCATACTTTCTAAAATGTGTGCTCTGGTGGGGATGGTGAGCTTCTGGGGGACCTAGACCGGTACTTTGCCGAAGTGGGGGTGTTTCACAATCTTTCCACCCCCACCACGCTACAACAGAATGACGTGTCTAGACGCTGGAATCTCACCATGGAAGATGCGGTTTTCTCAATGCAGGGAGACAGTGCCATGCCGGAAGTATTGGCTTTCAAGGGCATGGCTTACGTGACATGGGTCTGGAACCGGATCCCTCACGAATCCCCAACACACACACCCCGTACCAATTGTGGTACGGGCGTTGTGCCGACCTCCTGCTAGCATGTGTATGGGGATCTCTTACCTGTGTCTGGTTTACACCAAAACAACAGGGGTCTAAGTTCTCCTCTCGCGGTCGCATCTGCGCATTTTTGGACATGGCCTTACGCTCCAAGGTCCGGCGCTTCTGGGACCTGAGTCGGCGGCGCATTGTCGAGTCTCAAGACGCGATGTTCTTTCAGCGTCTCTCCTTCCATGCCCTGTCTGTCAGTGGAACTCCGTAGTCGTATTCCCCTGGGTGTGTCCTTCGCGCAAGGGAGGGTGGGCTGACCGACGCCGATGCCACCGTCACCCTGGGTGCTACTGGTCCGTCCCACCCACCAGGTAGCTCTCCTCTCACGCTGCCTATGCCGCCTCTCCTGCCTCCACACCAGCATCCACACCTCCGTCACCAGCATAGGCCCCTGTGTCATCTGTGTCATCACCACATGCATCGTCAGCACAGCCAGTCGAGTCGCCTATGTTGTCATCCTCCTCCGTCTCACCAGTCAACACCTCGCCACCTGACACGTCGCCAGTCTTGTCAGTGTCTGATGTGTGTCCACCTCCTCTCCCAGCTACATCGCCTCTAGACCCCTACAGATGAGGTGAGGGTTGGTGCCTTCGTCCACGTCCTACTCGTTGCGTGTGCAGTGGGGAACCCGGCATGAGAGCCCTAGGTCTCAATACGGAGGCGCTTAGTGAAATCCAACCTGGCTGTGATACAAGCCTCGCGCTCATTGCTAACAGACAACAACTTACAAGTCGACTCCATAGAGTCTACCGTCACTGTCGGCCCTCCGTCTGTGGCCTATGCCTTGGCTACACACAGTGGAACCGCTCCGGCCCCGGACCCAAGTGTTGTGGCAGTGACACCAGCAAGCTGCGTCACCTCTCGTTGGGCTTGATGAGGCACTCTGGCATGCGACATGTGAGGCTGAGCTAGCGGCCATCGATGAACATGGGGTGTATGAGCTTGTAAACCTACCACGCGGACGCAAGGCCGTTCATGCCAAGTGGGTCTTACGGATGAAGCTAAAGCCGGACAACTCGGTCGACTGCTACAAAGCACAACTGAATGTGAAAGGATTCTCTCAGGTGGAAGGGATCGACTTCACTGAGACCTTCGCACTAGTTGGACGCACGACCATGGCCTTGGGTTTGCTGTTCCAGGTGGCCCAATACGACTAGGAACTCCACCAGATGGATGTCAACAATGCATTTGTACATGGGAAGCTAGACGAAGAGATCTACATGGCCCAGCCCCCAGGGTTCGAGGATGGAAGTGGCCATGTGTGGCGACTACGAAATTCTCTATAAGGCCTGAAGCAGTCATCCCGGTGTGGAAACAAGGAGACCACCAGCACGCTCCTTTGATCCGGCTACGTCCAGAGTGCGTCGGACCCATCGCTTTTCCTCTCACAGACACTTGCCCGATTTTCCACCATCCTCATCTACGTCGACAACCTTCTGATTGCTTCATATGATCTAAAGGCCGTCGAAGCAGCCAAGGGTGTCTTGTAGTCGAAATACAAAATGAAGGGCCTGGGAGAGGCCGTAGTGTTTTCGGACATGCAGACTATGCGTGATCAAGCTCGTCGGACTCTCCTTGTCCATTAGGAACTGTACGCTCTCACTGTGGGGGAGCGTTTCGCCAAGCTGCTCAGCGGCATGCGTACGGTGTCGACTCCAATCACCCCCGACGGCCAGGACGCTCTGAAGGTCAATGATCCAGCAGAGCTGGGGGAGCAAATCGACGAGACCCTGTACTTCGGAGTCATTAGCTTGCTCATGTACTTGGCCACAACGACCCAGCTGAACATCGTCTTCACTGTCAACCTGCTTGCGCACTTCTCAAAGGCGCCATGCAGGAAGGTTCTTGAGGCTGTTGTCCTGTTCGTGTGTTACGTTGTATCCACCGCCCATATCGGCCTTCACTACCAATGGCAGGCCTTCGTGGTTCTCGACGAGGACACAAACAACAACTGGGCATAGAGCCCGGACGGCAAGAGTCGCACCGGCTACATCTTCCTCATCTGAGGAACTGCCATCTCCTAGCGCAATGGCAAGTAGGACTGCATCACACGCAGTACCGCAAAGGCAGAGAATGTAGTTCTGGGCATTGGCGCGACCAAGAGTGTGTGGTTACTGTGTTTATTGCGTGAGCTGCGCTAGTCCATGCCCCATGTTGTGCTTCCGTGTGACAATGAGAGCGTAAAAGCAATCATGGAGAGCTTCGGTGTATTCCATGCACGTGCAAAGCATATCAACGTCGAGTACCACTACATCCGAGATCTGGTGGATCGAGCTGAGATTCAGATCATGTGGGTCGGGACCGACTCGCAACGGGCTGATTTAATGACAAAGGCCATCAGCTGTATGAAGTTTCTTGCGCCTGTACGTTCTGTGGGATTGTACCCTGCCTAAACTGTGGATTGATCTCCGCTCTTGAGCAGTGTCTCCTGTCATTCACCCATTGTTCTGCTTGTGTCATTTCTTGCATCAGTTCTGTTGCGGCTGTGGTCCTGTTCGTTGTGAGGTCATGGGGGAGTGATATTGTGTACATAGCTTCCTGTCACCTCTCAGCACACGTTCGTTGCTTTGTAGACTGCTGATGAGGCAAAGGGCACAAAAGACTACGGGAGCAGACGCGAGCTCGGCAGCTGCCGAGCAGCTTTGACCAGCCATGTGATACACTCCACACGTGCTGGCTTCACTCACTCTGGCTGGAGGGAGTGCTCGTACCTTGTCTGAAAACACTCTAGGTTTGTAGTTGTGCATATTTGAACTACTGTGACTCGATGACCTAGTTTGGTCCTACCTGTGAATGTGCAGTAGGTTGGACACGCCTAGTTTAGGACCAAACTCAGGTTTTACACTTGTGGGACACGAGGGGTGTTGTGCCTTGACACTTTGGCTGACTGCAGGCGAGCTCCAACTCGCCGGCTGACGGGTGGACTCAGATAGCGAGCTCCACCCCGTAGGTTCTCGCTCTCCCTCACTTTTCTGACTCTAACTCTCTGCACACACCTCACAATTTCTCCTTCCGTTTGTCTCAATCTGACCACAGAGTCTAGTGTCACACAAAGGATTGAGGGTAGAGGTGCTGCGTGTGTCTGTTCCCCTGGTCACCTTACGTGCGCCATGGCAGGTGTTTATGTTGTGTGAGTGCCAATGGTCATCTCCCTCTGCATTGCCAAAGCTGTTGAGCCTTATGAGACGTGGTGTGCCTTCCTAGCCCAACCCTTGCCATTTCTTGAACTTGTCTGCTTGCTAATGTGTCAGCTGACTTAACTATGTTGCCAAATCAATGACAATGTTGCTGTCTCAGAACTGTTTCCCTGTGTTCCCATTTGCACTATTCTTTGCACAATGCGATGGTATGCATTGCGCCTAGCATAGCTTGGCTGTACTAGCTGTGTCAGGTTTAGAATCGGCCACATGTGACTTGCACACCCTGGTAATGTACGTGATGATTTCAGTGTGCAGTCTTGTACATTCAGGCAAGGTACGATATCCATGATGATGGACACCTCCATGCTGGCCGCATCCTGCATTTGCACAATCATTCCATCAGTTGGAGTGAGGAATTTTGTGGCATTCAAGAACAGAATGTTCATCGGCCTCAATTGTTGGTTTGTGTGGCTTCCACCCGTCACGACCGACACCGCTAGTTCACCGATATACCCACATTCGGGGTATATGGTACAGGAGGACGTGACGACACGACGGGCCTCCAGAATGCACCGAGACTTCTCCAGCACGTACGACAGCGCCGGCGGGACTCGGTCGATGCGTTCTGGTAGCCCTGTGGGCTTGTCGGGAGCTAGGAGAGTTTTCTCGGTGGGTTGAGACCCGTGCACCCGGTGGACTATACCGGTACGACGAGGAGACCCGGTGGCTGTACTAGCGCTTCCGATGTTCGGAAAGACGTGTGTGATGTCTGGACGTTGATTCTGAGATTTTCTGGCACTGCTCCTATTTTCTCGGTGGTCAAGACCCGGGCACTCGGAGAGCTGTTCCGGTGCCTCGAGGAGACCATCGTTATTTTTATCGTGGTGTACGCAGTGTGTTCTCCCCGCTGACTCCTTTGGGCTCAGCGGGGGTGACGGGGCCCGGTGCGGCTAGCTGCCGGCGCTCCTACTTAAGCCCACTAGAGGCTCATTTGTACTCTCTCCTTGTTCTTTATATTCACCATTCCAGACTTAGCCAAATTCTTGCCGTCTTGCATCGCACTCACACACAGAGCTCATGTTCGTTTTTGCATGGGCCTGCATGCCCTCAAAATTATTTCCAATTTGGTATCAGAGCACAGGGGGGCGTGTGAGCAGTGGAAGCAGTAGTATAGGCCGAACGCAAAGAGAACGCGCCACGTGGCGCCACGCCGGAAGCAGCGTGAGGGAGCGCGAAGTGACTGCACATGAACGCCAGAGGGGCGGTGAGCCGCACACAATAGCACTAGCGACTTCGGCGGCAACAGCAAAAGCAGCAGCAACAGCAGCCATTGTAGCAGCGGCGGCAGCAGCAGCAGCCAGTGCAGTTGCGGCGCAGCAGTAGCAGTAAGAGCAGCTGCAGCACAGCATCAGCCGGTGCAGCAGCGGCGTCACTAGCAGTAGCACATAACAGCGGTAGCAGGAGCCACTGCAATGGCGGCGGCAGCAGCAGCAGCATGCAGCAGCAAGTAGCAGCGGCGGCAGCAGCAAGCGGCAGCTGCGGCAGCAGCAAGCAGTAGTAGCAGCTGCTACACAGTTTAGCAGTAGCAGTAGCAGCGGAAGCAGCAGCAGCAATAGTGGCGGCAGCATCGAGCAGCAGCAGCAGCTGATGCTGCGCAGAGTAGCAGCAGCAGCAGCGGTGGAAGCAACAGCAGCAGCATCAACCGCAGCAGCTGCAGCCGCCGCTGTAGCTGCTGCTACAGGAGGGCCTCGCAGCCCTCCTGTGAGGGCCCCCGCCCCCTCAAAGGGGCCCCCTCGACCCCATCAGGGGGCCTCTCCGAGGAGGGGGCCCGTCGGCCCCGTTCTCCCCCTCCCCCCCTCCTCGAGGGGGCCCTTGCAGGGCCCCATCGAGCCCCTCCGAGGGGCCCCTCGGAGGGGGCCGTCGGCTTTGTCGGCCCCATCGGCCGACGGACAAGGGGAGGGGCGGACCCCCCCTCCTCCTCTCCCCACTCACTTGCTCACTCGCTCGCTTGCTTGCCAGGTTTTTTGGTGAGCGAGCAAGGAGCGAGGGGGGGGGGGATCTGAAATCGCCCCCTGCTTTTTTTTTCATCCCCCCTCCATCCTGACCTGCCCCCATTCTGGGGGGCAATCCAGAACCGGGTGACGGGCAAACCCGGGGTGAGAGAAAAAAAAATGCAACGAGAAGCCTGAGGGTTGGGAGAGAGCGAGATAGAGAGTAAAAAGGTGGCGGTTGAGGGCAACAAAAAAAAGGGGGTTGGCTGAGGGCAAGGGAAGAAAAATCAAAAAAAGGGAGGATTGTCCAACTACTACCGTAGAAGGAGCAGTAGCTTTCATAGCCACAATAGCAGCATCAGGTGGTCGTCGACTACATAGTGCGGCGGCTACGCGAGAGCTTGCAGTTTTGCCTTCTCAGCCGACAGCAGACTGTCGTCGACGGCGATCTCCGTTTCAAGACGCGTCCTGGACCGGCATCTTCCTAGGGCCCGTGGATTGGTGCGCGCACTTCACCCCGTAGGGTCGACGGCAGATTCGAGTCTTACCATCTCCGAGGACTGGGTCGTCTACCGCTTGGAGCAGCCGCCACACCTGCAGCCGCCACCCCTTCTCGTCTTGGAGCAGTCTTCGATCTATTAGTGGCAGCAGCATTAGCGGCCGCAGTTCGTAGTGTCCAGGTGTGTTGTGGTGGTGCAGCTTGTCTCGTCTGGTCACGTTTGCTGACCCGTACGCCGTGACCTCCAGGAGTGGCAGTACCTACTGACCTCATTCTCTCCCGTGGCTTGGTGTTTACCACCGGGAGTAGGTGCCCTCCGTGCCTATCCATCATCCGGCGCATGAGATGAGTGCCCGGACATCTGAGTAGGCGCCCTGCGCGTTCGCCTGTTACTACTGTGGTGATGGGCGTCATGGTTGGCATCGCTGTTGGACGCGCCCTCCCGGTTGGCATCCACCTTGGCTATAGCCTCGTCCGAGCCTGCGCTCTCCACAGCATACGGATCTGCCGGCGTTGGTAGATCCCCTAGCTGGACCTCTGGCGAGCATATTCGTAGAGATCCACGGCCTCCGGCGGACAGTGCAGCGGCTTTGTGACCTCGTCGTCACTGAGCGTGCTTCTGCTACTCGTTTTTCGACGGCCTATTCGATCACATCTCCTCCATCCTCTCCTCCTTCCTCATCCGATGGTGTACCTTCAGCTTCACCTGCCAGTGAGTCCCAGGCTGCCACCATCCTTTCGATCCTCCATTCTGCGACCACGACGCCATCTCGCGATGACATGTCTTCATGCAGTCGTTCCAATCGAGTTACTCCGCGACGTCGGCGTCAGCGCTCCACACGGCGTGCTCGCGCCGGTGTTGATACATCCTCCACCTCCTCGGCCTCCGTTGCTGTACCTGTCGAGGAGAAGTGTGGTCACCGTGCATTGCGTGATGTGACAGTAGCGACAGGATCCGCACTCGCGCCGGGCCATGCTGCCCGAGCATCACCTCAGGCAGACTCAGATGATATGGTGACAGCACATGGCGTGGAGTCTGACCCCGACATGGCGTTAATGGTGGAGAGTTGCCTTTCATCGTCCAGGTTGGATCAGATCTTCCACAACAGCAGGCGACATCAGGAGGACCGCAGGCACAATGTCCTTGGACGGTGCCACTCGTAGCTCCGACCGGTGGAGGCCCAGGGGTGGCACAGGAGTCTCGTACGGATCGAGATGCATCTACCATAATTTTGGGGGAGAGTGTGCAACAGACTTACACCAGTTCGGCGGATGTTGGGGTACTTGGGACGTGCATGTCATTGACGTCGACATCTACACTGGGGCAGTAGCCGGACATTCTACAACAGCAGGTTGCATTAGGAGGAGTGCAGGTCACGCGTGCCTTGGCGGTGCCACTCGCAACTCCGACCGGTAGCGGCGCGGCGGTGGCACAGGAGTCTCGTGCGAATCGGGATGCCCCACACGGATCTCCGCGGGCGTTGGCGCACGAGATTTACACCAGTACGACAGCAGTCGAAGTGTATCAGCAGAGTCGGCCAGTTGGTCTTTTGGAGGTTGAGACATTCTTGAGAGCAGCAGTTCTGAGAGGTTTCATTGGGACACGTGATGCAGCAGACTCAGCAGGCTTCACCGTGTCGTCTACGCTACCTGAGCACCAGCTTCAGCGTGAGGATTCACCCATGTTCCCTGAGTCTACGTCGCGTGCACAAGACGGAGCACCAACACACATGATGGAGTCAGATGGTGATCTTCACTCTTTTTTTCAGCAGGTGGCAGCGACCAGCCTTTCGGGCGAGACAGTGCGTGAGTGCCAGCTGCGCTTGTTGGTCACCTTGACGGGCATTGTCGAGCCGGAGCCCTGCACACATGTGTCCATTACGGCGGCAGTCAAGGATACTGGAGTAGATTCATACATGCAGATGGAGTCACCTTGTCAGCAGGAGCTGAGTTCTGCCCCCTCTGTTTCACCTGTTGATGACCCTACCGATCACATCGACGCCGAGAGTGGCAGTACCTACACGAATGACGTTTCCACATGCTCTACGGACTCTGACAACTCCTCCTTCTCCTTCTCTCTCGGCATGCGACCGCTCACTCCTCGCATGACAGACACGAGCTGTGATATGGATGTGACACCTGCAGCGGCATCCGATGTTCCACCGTCTCAGCACATTGCGAGTTTGGTTGACCCCCAGGAGGATGCAGCAGCACCGGCTCCATTGTCTTCAGCAGCAGAGATGCAGATAGAGTTGTTCTCGCGAGTTCTACAGTCTGCATGTGCAGCATCCAGTGAGGTAGAGTTCATGCTGCGCGAGGCAGACGTGGACTGCCTCCACATGTCTGAGGCAGATTACGCCGACCTGCAGAAGCGTGTAGTGATGCTGCAGTGGGAGATAATGGCAGCACGTGAGCGATTCTCAGAGGGGAGGAGCATCACTACTATCGGCACGAGCCTTCTGCCACCAGCATTTGGCACATCCATACTCGCGGAGGATCTTGTAGCAGCTATGAGTATGACATTCGACGAAGACACTACCATAGGAGAGCTGAGCGTGCCTTCAATTTCCTCCATCATCTCTCCTGTCGACTCCGTCATCGTTCCTCCTTGTGCGGCTGCCATCACGCACCTTCATCCACCCGACTCAGCTACTCCTCCATCATCACCTTCGTCCATGAGTGGTGACCCAGTTTGTCACTCCAGCCCTCCTCCTCTGGCAGTACACCCTTGTGCCTCAGGGTGTGCTATCCCGTATCGGTGGCCAGCTCCGCCACTTCATCCACGCATGCGTGCTGCTCGCCCATTCCCTTTCCTCCGGCGTACACAGATGCATCGCGGCTGAGCGGAGACAGGAGAGATTGTGAGTTGGGACCTTTGGCAGTCACGCGAGGACTGGTACACCCCAGATGATGCAGCTACGACGTGAGGAGTCATAGCCGGAGACACCACTTCGTCTTTGAGGGAGGGAGTCGACTCGCAGGTGACAAGGAGAGCTATCCCTGCACGATGGATACACCACATTGCTCATCGCCCAGGATCTGTTCAGCTACGGCATCAGCATCTCCATCGAGGACATCGCTGCCAGGTTCATCTGCCCAGGGGGAGTGTTGTGTGGACCTCGACCTGACGCGACGTCATGGGAGATGCGTGGCGAGGTCCATGCTCTGTTGTGAGCATCTACAGCATCCCGCATGTGGCTCATGCTACGTGCCTGCACAGCTGCATGTAGATGGTAGCACCCTGTTGGTCGAGACCCGGACACTTGGTGCGTTGTACCAGTGTCACGAGGA
>SZWC01000583.1:241672-274965 GCA_023375785.1 Penium margaritaceum | reverse complement strand
GACACGACACGACAAGACACGACACGACACGACACGACACGACACAACACGATCTCTCTCAGAAACTGAGTCGCAATGACCAAACAGATTTTCGCACAGCACGAACCGGATGTTGTTGTCGCGGTTGGTGAGGAAGCGGCCGAGGATGTTGATGGCGAGCACGCGTAGGCCGCCGATGGACTCGACGCCGAAGATGGTGTTGACGCACTCGTAGAGAATGGAGTTACCTGTGTTCTTGTTTGCCTCCGTGTTTGTGGCCACCTGTCACAGAAACACAGACAAAAGAAGGAGCACAGGGGCGCACTGAGGTAAAGACAACAAAATCACGTGAGAATTGGCATTGACGCGGCAACTTGACGCAGTCGTACAGACTGGAGTTTCCTGTTGTCCCTTGTTCGCCTCCGTCTTTGTGGCGACCTGTAAAAGGAACACAACAAAAGGACAAGGACAGAGGCACACTGTTTCCGAGATCAGAGACGAGGACCAGAGATGGTGTCGTTGACGCACACGCACAGATTGGGGGCGGCCCGGATCTTGTTCGCCTCCGTGTTTGTCGCACCCTGCCATGCAGTGCAACGCAGCGCAAAAATCAGGCATGAGCAGGAGAAGGCGAAGCTGTCATCAGCTTCTGAACGCTGAACTCGAGTAGAGCTCTCTCACTCCATTCAGCTCGAGCTCCAAACTCACCCACTGACTCAAGCTCCCAAAGTTTGAGTACCGGCGTGCTTTGCTCAACGGGTTTGAAATCAAGGTCCAGATTGCGACGACAGGGCCACGTTGAGTCAAGCAGAGACAGACTTGAACGGGTTCAAGGGCCTGGAATTTGGCGTGGAGTGAACTTAGCATTTCCACAAAAGCTTGCGGGATATCAGCGTTTGAGATCAAACTCAGGCTCAAATCCTCCCGGCTCAAGTCACCCACCCTCTGCGGTCGAGCCTAGGCTGACTTTCACCCCAAGTGGGCAAACCAGGCTGGGAGAAAAGGGAAATGATCGGCACAAGTCTGGGCACGAGCTCTTACACGCAACTCCCAAGTTCAAGCCATGTTCAGCTCAAGCGGCTGTGTGTGTGCTGTGCTGTGCAGCTGTGTGATGTGCGGCCATGCCATGACCGTCCATCTCACAGCCACCTTTCATTTTTTAAGGATTCTTCAGATGGTACAGGCAGAAAGTACAGCCCCTTCCCCAACGGCGTGAAGGACCAAGCACGTGAGCAACAAGTACAGAGCCAGCCAGGCGGATGGCCCATACCTTCGCTAGCGAAGAATTTCAAGTCTCCACCCAGTGCTTGCTTGGGTGTGTCACATGAGCAAACGATGACGCACGGCCGAATTGGAGAGGTTGGGGACAGGGATCCAAAAATCACTACTTTCCTGGAAAAAATCGCCGATTAAATCGCCGTTTTTATGGGCGATTTTTAAGTAACTTTTTTTAAAATTTCAAATTTTCAAAATTTTGAAAGTCCCCAAATTTGAGAAATTTAATGGGGAGCCCCATTGAAGAAGAGTGGAGGAAGCAAGGAGGTGGGGAATGGAGGGGTTGAGGAGGGCTGGGTGGTGAAGATTCATGGGTGGAAGGTTCCAAAGACTTCAAGAGGGAGGGTCATTTTGGGAGACTTCAGAGATTGGGGGTGGGTGGGGGGTTTTTAGTTAAATTTTTTAAGTGTGGAGCGATTTAATCACTACTTTCCATCTGCAGGAATGGCGATCTTTTCAGTGATTTTTAAGAAGTAGCGATCCGAGCGATTGTCGATTTTGGGATCCCTGGTTGGGGAAAAGGGAGAGGGAAAGATAGACATCGCTAAAGCTCCAAAAACGGCACGTGCGACGGCACACACGCCTGTGCAATAATTGCTCATGTTGTCACTTGAGCATGACACACAATTTTCAGAAGCGCGGGAATCACAAGGTCAGAGCACTCACCTGTGCAAGAATGTCGCTCATGATGTCGCTGGAGTCGGACACACTATTTGTGGAAAGCGCAGGAATCGAAAGGCCAGAGCACACACACCTGTGCAAGAATGTCGCTCATGATGTCGCTGGAGTCGGGGTCGCCCCTTCCAAGGATGCGCAGCAGACGGAGCACGCGGATCTGCAGAAACGGATCCGTTATGCCGCTCACGTCGTACTCCGGCGCGTACCCACTCACCACCAGATTCTTGAGAATGCGCACCAACGTCGGCACTTGCTGCGGCGGGGAAAGGAGAAAGAAGAGGAAACAGGAAGGGGAGCGGCACCACGGAAGGAGAGAAAGGGAAGAACAGGGGGATGGAGAGAGCACGGGGATGTCAGGAGATGGAAGCCGCGATAACAGACAGCACACAAGTTCAGTCAAATCAGCTGTGTGGTGTGCAACAGTAGCCACAGACAAGGACCCAGCAGTCATCTGCCTCACGTTTGTGCTTGGGCGTGCACAGAACTGCGGTGATGAGTTCATCACTGCACGATGTTGAGGATGCATGCTCAGCTGTGTCCGCAGTTGCTGCGGATTCATCCAGGCGTGCATGCATGTAATGACATGACATGGCACAGTGAAAACCACAGCACTGACGCCGCTGTGAATTTCCTCTCACTCTTGAAGCACTGGAGCAGTGGCAACTGTGAGGAGAAGGTCCCCAGAACCTCAAACGCCATTTGCCAGGGACTCTTCTCCCCCCCCCCCCCCCCCCCCCCCCCCCCCCCCCTCCCCTCCCCTTCCCTCCCCATGGGAGAGGAGAAATCTTGAGGAGAAACATGTTAGCGGATAAGCAGACAAAAACCATTTAGTGGCACATGTGAGCAGGTCGTTGTGTTGGTGCAGTGAATACCTGGGGAGGGTTGTGGCTATGAGGTGCTGGATGAGGGTGCCAGGAAGTAGGGTAGGGTCCTGGATGAAACATCATCAGAATGCTTCTTTTCGTGGACCGGAATATTGAGGACACAGTGTGCAACACGTGCAGGCCCCGCGATTTGAGCAGGTCGGGAAAGCTCAGGAAGCATGGAACTCCACCATCTCTAGCACTGCTGCTGCTGCTGCTGCTGCTGCTGCTGCTGCTGCTGCTGCTGCTGCTGCTGCTGCTGCTGCTGCTCCTGCTGCTGCTACTGCTGCTGCTGCTGCTGTCCCTCCTCCTCCTGGTCGCCGTCGTCGTCGTCATCGTCGTCATCGTCCTCCTCCTCCTCCTCCTCCTCCTCCTCCTCCTCCTCTCCTCNAGCGCGGCCTTCTTGCGGATGTACGAGTTGTTGCTGTTGAGCAGACGCTCGACCTCGGGCGCGAGGTCGCGCGCCATCTCGCTGGAGCATATGTTGCCCAACGCGCACAGCGCCAGCCCGCAGATGAACTGGTTGCTGTGGTTTAGGTCGCTGCAGGCCAGCAGAAAAGCAGGGCAGGGAAGGAGGAACAGATGATGCTGCGGAAGTCGGCAAAAGCAATGTCTCAGAGGTCCAAAGAACAGAAAGTTGTCTGCGCCAGCTTGTACACCAACTGGTTGGGATTGCTGCAAGCCAGTTAGCGAGGTTGCGGTAGGAAGGACAGAGGAGGAAGAGAGGATGCCAAAAACATAGACGACCCAAACATCACAAGTATGCAGAGTAACGTGGCCTTCCTGCACACATATGGCAGAAAACACTGGAGGCTCCAGTCTGGAGCCTGTCCAAAGCTTTAGATGTCAAGCAGATCAAGCGCGTCAGCCGACAGACGATGTGATGGCTGCAGAAAAGATCGCTGTGGCAGACAGAAAAGCAGGGTAGACAGGCTAGCGAGAAATGAAGGAATGGAGGTGGAATGGGATGTGAAGAGCGCCGGCAAAGCATTTCAGCAAGGCGATGGTAGAGCAAGCCGCAACCAATGCTGCCACCGGTTCCTCCGACGATGCAAAAGACAACGACGACGAAGACAAGGATGATGACGATGACGATGAGGATGACGATGACAACGACGCAACGACGACATCGACGACGACGACGACGACGACGACGACGACGACGACGACGATATCGACGGTGGCGGCGGCAACGGCACCGGCAGTAGCGGCAATGACGGCGATTGTGGCAGCTATGGCCTCGGAAGTGGCCACGATGATGACAACAACGAAAGTGATGATGGCAGCGGCAGCGGCATGCTGACGACAACAAAAAAAGTGCCGCCAGCACAGAGGCGGCGGCGGCGGTGGTGGTGGCAGTCGAAGCAGCAGGCGGTGGCGGCGGTCCACCACCACCACCGCCGGCGGCAGCGGCAGTGGTAGCTGCGGCAGTGGCGGCGGCATCTGGGACACCGATGGTGATACAACCCCAGCAGCAGCGGCAGGGGACAAGGCAGCAGCAGCAGCAGCTGCAGTTGATATGGCAGCAGCAGCACCTGCTGCTGCTGCAACAGCCGTGGTGGGCAACATCTGATAGAGTGGAGTGGAAGGCAAAGCAGAGCCAGCTCGGTGCTACAGGACGAGCGACGCCGTCACTGTCGCTGCAACAGTGAAGGCAATGCATGGCACACAGCGCAGCTCCATCGCACACGGGAATAGGGCAGCAGTGGCAGTGCACCAGCAGCAGCAACTGGACCCATCCCACGGACCACGGTTGCTCAGCGCCACCTGCAAAACATCTAGTAGTGGCTTCTGACCCTACCCTCATTCGAACGGACTCTTTCCATTCCATCGCAGCTAGAGATGGTCACGAGCCCCACCTGCACTGCCGCCTGTTCATCCCGCAGAAGCGGAACCACAAACCAGATGAACATCAGACCGCAAGGATTGATAGTATGTTGGTGAACATCAATCTGTCCGCAGGGACGGCGACAGTGGCAGCGCCACGCCACTGACGGCCCGTTCACGGAGCAAGGCGAAGAGTGTGCTCTTCAGCATGAGTGCCTCCCCAGCGGCTATTTCAGCAGCAAAACGAGTCCAAAACGTTGCCGACCAAAGCGGTTCTCCAGAAGCCCAGGTAATACAGAGAGATCTCCACACTCCACCTGGCCAAAGCACATGAGGTAGCACAGACTCACCGGAAATGTTGGCAATGGATACTTGGGCGTCAGATGCGGCATCTAGGGTGGTTCAATATTGATATTGATTTCAATATCCATATCGATATTGAAACATCGATATCGATATTGATTTTTCAATATCGATGTCGACCTTTGGTCAGTCAATATCAATATCGATATCGATATCAAAACATCGATATTCTGGTCCATAAATTGATATTGACATCGATATCGACATTGATATCGATATTTTCCCAAACAAAAAACAATACTGAATTCCGATATTGACAGGGAGATCAATATCGATGTCGATATCGAAAACACTGAGGTCAATATTGACATCGATATCGATATCGATATCGACTCGATATCGATGTCGATATCGATATTTCAATATCGATATTGAGGACATTGGCAATATCGATATCAATATCGCACCACCCTAGCGGCGTCAATGACGACAGAACGACACCCCACCACGCCATCAACAAAAACAATGCCGAGGGGCCGCGGGAAGGGAAGGGCGAGAGGGGTGGAGGAGGCAGGCTGCCTCACTTCTTGAGCGAGTTGGTGACGAGCATGAGCACTTCCTGCCGCTCGTCCAGCAGCACCATGAGCCCGAGGTACCCGATGCGCTTCTCCGGGAACCCCGGCGACGCGATGAGCTTGAGGCACTCCATCTGGCCAAAATGCGTGGGGTAGCCGAGCATGTGGATGAACATGAGCTTGGCCACGTTGCGGTGGCGGTACTCGACGTCGTTGTCCTTGAACGCCGTGCGCAGAGCCGCGCACTCCTTGGCGATCACGCCGCGCNGAGGGGTCGCGGGAAGGGAAGGGCAAGAGGGGTGGATGAGGCAGACTGCCTCACTTCTTGAGCGAGTTGGTGACGAGCATGAGCACCTCCTGTCGCTCGTCCAGCAGCACCATGAGCCCGAGGTACCCGATGCGCTTCTCCGGGAACCCCGGCGACGCGATGAGCTTGAGGCACTCCATCTGGCCAAAATGCGTGGGGTAGCCGAGCATGTGGATGAACATGAGCTTGGCCACGTTGCGGTGGCGGTACTCGACGTCGTTGTCCTTGAACGCCGTGCGCAGCGCCGCGCACTCCTTGGCGATCACGCCGCGCTCCTCCGCCGCCGTCTTGCACCCGCGCACGTTGCGGATCATGTCCCTGCGCATGGCGGTGGGGGGAGGGAGAAGCAAGCACCACACACAGGGATGTGGAGGCGGAGCGGAGGACAAAAAGGCTGAGATCAACATGCGTATGCGTACAAGTCTTTGAAACCTTCACCAAGGCAAAGAGCAAAACAGAGGAGGGAAATGGAGAAGGCAAAAAGGAGAGATGTCTGTACAGTTCCTGTGCTCAAAACTCTTCTCTTCCTTTCTATTCCCCTGGGCTAAAACGACGGACAGACTTTGAATGAGGGTGGAGTGGTATTCAATCCATGCCGCTGTCCTCACACGCCGTCCGCAGTGCCGCACATTCCTTGGCGATGTCGCTGCATTCCTGTGCCACGGTCATTGCATGTGCGCATGTTGCGAAAACATGTGCCCTGTGGCCCAAAAGCGAAATGTGGGGTGCCACCCCACGGGTGGGAGGTGCAAGTTCTATTCTAACTGTGCAACGCGCAAAAACGCAGTGGGCAGAATTCCGCACAAGTGCCTGTCTGGCTCCTGAAGGCTCTCCAGGGCAGGCCTTCCGGCGGCACAGTCGTCCGCACGAAGCGCTTTGCTTTTCTGTTTGGCCAGCGGCCCATGGCGCTTGCGTTGCGTCTATATTACAGAAAAGGCAAAGTTCAAAGGAGCTTGTGCAATTTACGCCAAAAAAGATGAAGGCTCTGTCCGCGTGGCGGCAAGCATGGACCAGGCGTCATTCAGGCCTGACATTGTCCAGGAGAGCCAGGGTGGCTCGTTCCATCGGCTCTGGCGACACATTCAGCAGCACTTTGCAGGGCATCTGTTGTGCAGCGGTGTGAGTCGGTCAGTTTGACAATGTCGTGGGGAACCACAGAGTGACTCCCTTACCACTCAGACACCACCAATCCACGCCACTTTTGCTCAATGAAATGACAACCCTCGCCATGTCCCTTGCAAGGAAAGAGGCGCGTTGGTGATAGCACTCATCACTTCAGTCAGCGTATTGAACAGGGTGAGGTGGGTGGGTAGGTGGGGAGAGAGACAGAGGCGAGGGGGGGGGGGGGGGGCACAAGCATATATCCCCCTGGCTGCATTTCTCTTCCTCCATGGGATCCTGCCTGTGATCCACCCACTTCCCTCACCTGTCTCAAAATCAAGTGTCGAAGAAGAGAGAGAAATCGCCAAAGCATTTTCCCTGACTTGGGGACATGCATTTTCCTTTAGAGCTCCGAAGAAGAACCTCACACACTCAAGTTGCTCCACCCAACCACGGTCACCTGAATCTGCATCCTCCAACGATCGTTTCAACACCAACCAGACCAGTCTGCTCTGAAGCCGCACCTGCTGAGTCTGGGTGAAGCCAACGGAACCGGCCATGATGTCCAACAAATCTCGACGATGAAAATGTGTGCCTGTGCTCACCTCAGTCTGGATCCGCCCATCATTTTAGCGGATTCGCTCACGAGGATGTCCATCTTGCCCCCCTTGTTTCGCCCTCCCCCTTTCGGCTTCTTCCTTGTCGGTTTCCGTCCGTGTTTTTTTCCGCAGAGATTGTGGCAGAGAGAAGGGTCAGAGAACCGTGCCCGCCCTTTGCGGCTTCCCAAGAGCGGAGGGGAGAGTAGGGATGCAAGGAGTGGTGGGAGCAGGGACGGCAGTCTCGAAAGGGGTCAGAATGAGATGCGGGCGCCTTCTGATCGCGGTTTTCGACTAGACTTTCTGGAAGATTGTTGGACTACGGGATTCGAACTCTTGCAAAAGCCTGCGGCTTTTGTTTCTTAAGCGCCCCGGCAGATGATGCACATGGGTTCGGGTCGAAGGTTTGCTACGGTGCGGAAAGTGATGGGTTCAAAGAGAGAAAGCGCCGCAGCAACGGTCCCAAAGAGGTCGCATCTAAGCCCAGCCCGAGCGAGGGAGAGGCAGACCAGAGCAGAGATAGGCAGCCCGCAAGCCAACCGCTGAGCCCGATAGGCGGATCAGTCGCTGCTCCCCAACACGGTCGCAAGCTGCTTCAGCACCTGCTCTGTCGCGGCGGAGTCGTTCGCCGTCGGAGCCTGGTCCTCCAGGTAGCGCCGTGCAAGCCACACAGTGCAGACGACCCAACGATCTTCCGACGAGCTGTCTGGCAGAAGGGAGCGCGAAGGCGGCCACCGGCCATGTGCTACCACGCGCTCTCGCAGCTCTCGCCAAGGCCCTAGGAAACGCCGTCGGCGGATACGCTCGCGTGTCGTGACTCCAAGGTAACGCAGTCGTACCCTAGCGACAAGCGGACAAGTCGCCATTAAATGTCCGGTATCAGGTGGCGGATAGCTGCCCGACTGTTGAGAAAAAGACAGTAATACCCTACTCCCGCCTAAATTCGCACATAAATTAATTTACAAGCTGTTTGGCCATGTTCCATAATTACTTCTAAGGTGTTCGCTGTTACGCCGAACGCAGCGTAGATGGTGAACAGGTAGAATCTGCGAGGCAAAACACGAGTTAGAATTTGGGACACTTCAGCAATTTGTAACCAACGGTAAGTGTACATTTACAAGTGTCAAAATGATCGAACATATATATACAAGTGTCGAGTTACGAATGAAGCATAGGCGGGGTCTTTGGGTCGAATTTCTAGCGACGTGTGTGGAGTCGCGTCGTGAGTGGTCGGATTCAAGAAGGTTTGCCGAGAAGTTGGAGGTATTCGAGGATCGACGGTGAAGATGCGCGATGCATCTTTATAAATCGGGGTTCATCGTGATGCACCGAGAATTCGACCGAAAGGTCGTGACACTTCTCATCGTAGGTTCGTGAGAGTGGTCGAAGCTGTCAGAAGGTTCGGGAATATCCACTTAGAGCGGGGCAGTTGGCCAGTTTGCCCTCGGCCATCGAAATGAATATCACAGTCCTTGCGACGCGATGGGCTGTTGGCTTGATAACAGAAATGCCCACTCGAGGAGATTAGGGACTCGTGTATGTCTGGTACGTAACACTTCCCTCTCTTTTAGCCGCGACGTACCGGCACGCGTACACATGTGGCCCGGAGACGGCAGTAGTAGCCGTCTATGAGATGATCGGCGTCTGGGAGGTTGTCGTAGGGTTGTCAACTGTTATGCGCGGCGTCATAGCCATACCACTTGAGATATTTTGTCGTCTTGACTTGTCGTCAATGGCCAAGGATGTCCTCGATGACGTACTCTGTGTCTTTGTCTACCTGAACAAGAAGCGGAGGAGGGACATCTCTGCCAGGGATGGACGAAGACGTCAATGAATACATTGATAGACATCTCTGCCAAGGATGGACACAGCTAATTGGCCACATGTAATGGACACCGACGTCCGGGGTGTAATGGACGAAGACATCGGTGAAAACGTCAGTGGCGTTGCACTTGATGGTGAGGAGCGCGGAAAGAAGAGGTGGTGCAGCATCTCCTTGGTGAAGGAGGATGTCCTCTGCCCACTGCCAGTATGAGGTAACCGTCTCGGTCTCCCCCATATGGAGGGAGATGAACTCTCGAAGTAAGCAACTGGTCTCTGCCTCTCTGGAAAGGCAACGAGGGCGCATAAGCATGTGCCACACCACTGCGGGGTCGAGGAGGCCACCAGTGGAGAAGTCGCCGAGGAAGGGCTCAAGAGTAAGATGTGAAGCCAGAGGGGCGACGGGGACGAGGGCGCGTATAATGCGACCAGCATCATACACCTGGTCAACCAGGGTGGAGTCGTACGGCAGGACGTAGTATGGCCACAGGCCCTCACCCTGCGCCCTGATGCGGAATATGAGCTCCTAGCTCTGGAACTGCTCGCCAGCCCGGAGCGGCGAGGGCGGGGATTCAAAGTCCTTTGGCTTGCAGCCAGCACCCTGAGCGGGACCTAGGATGGAAGACACTGTCTACGTTTGGCGTTGGGTATGCTGCTAGCATAGGAAACTACGGGACTAGCATGCCCGGGTGGAAAGAAGGGCGGTGAATACTGATGTTGTTGTTGTTGCTGCTGCTACTGCAGTGGCTACTGCTATGGCAGCTGTGTCAATGGCTATAAGGCCGCTAGTTGTTGCTTCAACATTTCAAGCTGCTGGTATATGGCGGCTAGCGGGTGAGCGAGTAAGGACAACGATTGATCCTGCAATGTGTTGGTGGTGTTGCGGCTACTACTGCTACTACTATTGCAGTTGCTACTGCTGTTGCTGCTACGACTGTTGTTGCTACTGTTGTTGCTATAGTGGCTGCTGCAACAGCTGTTGTTGGTGCTACTACTATTGCTACTGCTGTTGTTTCTCCTGCTACTGCTGTAGCGGCTGCTGCTGCAGCTGTTGTAGCTGCTGTTACTATTGCTGGTGTTGCTGCTGTAGTGGGTGCTGTTGCGGGCGTTGTAGCAGCTCTGCTATGGCAGTTGCTGCAGCTGCCGCTGCTGCTGTTGTTGCTGATGCAGCTACTGTAGTTACTGCAAAAAGGGGGGACCAAGGGGTCCCCCCGCAGAGGAGGATCCCTCCTCACTTTCAGCCATGGTTCCATCTATGTTTTTTCTGTTGAAATAATTGGTGACGTCCGTAGTGACATAAGCAGTGATGTCGGCAGTGACGTTAGCAATGCAATTGACGTCAATAGGGACGCTAGTAGTGACGTCACTCGAGGGTGGCTGACGTCTCAAATGGCTGTCGTGTCGCTGCTAAAGCCACTGCTGCGTTAGTTGCTATGCTGTTGCAACTGTTGCTGCTGCTACTACTACTATCACTGCTACTGCTGCTCTTGTTGTAGTTGTTGCTACTGTTGCTCTTGTTGCTACTGATGCGGCTTCTGACGTCAATAGTGACATCAGTAGTGCCATCAGTAATGAGGTTAGCGGTGACGTCTATGGTGGTGTTAGTGCTTGCGGTTGGCGTCACTACTACTGTTGCTACTGTTGCTACTGTTGCTACGGCTTCTACTGTTGTTATGGCTGCTATTGTTGCTATGGTTACTTCTATAGTGGCTGCTCCTCCAACTTCTGTAGCTGCTGCGGCAACTGATGTTGCTACTATTGCTGTAGTGGCTACTGTAACGGCTGTTGCTACTGTTACTGCTGGTGCTGCTGCAACGGTTGCTATTACGGCTGTTGTCGCTGTTGTGCGCTGCTGGTGCTGTTACAACCGCTGTGCCTGTGGCAGCAACTACTATGGCTGCTACTACTACAGCCGTGCTGCTGCACACTGTTGTTGCTGTGGCAGGTGCTGCTGTTGCGGCAGCAGTAGTGAGGGTGGGGGTGATGCCCCTAGTCCTCGGCTGTGGTCTCTGCAAGGTTCTGTGATTTTTCTTTTGTTTTTTTTTATGTTCGTGGTCACTGCTCGATGCTCCTGCAAGTCCATGCAACTGTCCTAGCCGATGCTGCTGCTTTTGCTGCCGGCTACTGTTGCTCCTACTACTGCTGGCTGCTACTATTGCTACCTGTAGCTGTTGCTGCTATTGCCCGCTACTGGCTGCTGTTGCAAGGTGCTGGATGCTATTACTTGCTAATGATGCTACTACTGCTACTGTTGTCTGCTGCTAATGCTGCTACTTGCTGCTCGCTGCTCGCTACTACTTGCTACTTACTGTTGCTGTTGCTGCTTGCTGTTGTTGCTATTGCTTGCTGATCGCTACTCGCTACTGCTGCGGGCTGTAGGTGTTGCCTACTGTTGTCTCTGTTGTTGCTCGCTACAGCAGCTGCTGCTTGCTATAGCAGATACTGCTTGCTCGAACAGCTGCTGCTTGTTGTAGCAACTGCTACTTGCTAGATTTGTGCTGCTTTCTACGTGCTGCTGTTGCTACTGCCGCGCTGGCAACAACAGATGCGTAGTCACTTTCCTGGAAGTGTTGTCGCCACGTGCGTCGGCGCCGCTCCAGCGTCGTTCGGTCGTACTGGCCGTCGGTCCACCATCGCTACCACCGCTGTGAGGTTAGTGTTGTTGAAGAAAATTTTGGCAGAATTTCCCCCGCATCGGGAGAGTTCTGAAGATGCCACCCGGCGGGTCAATGCTGCCTGAAAAAATCTGGCAGCATTTCCCTTTCACGGGCATGTTCTAGGGACCGTCGGCGTTGATTGGACCCATTCGCCGGTGTTCTACTGCTTTTACTACGCTCTGGCTTTGATACGAAGCTTGAAAACCTAACGTAGCAGGTTGGGGCAGTAGCGTTGTTGATGCAGCGTGCGGGAACCCATGCTCGTTGCTTAAGCTGCCCCCTTGGTCTGCTGCACCAAAGTCTTAAGTCTGAGAGCTCTGGTTGTTTCTCAGAAATGCGTGCGCCAGAATTAGCGCCAGACAACAGCAGAAAACTAGAAATGATTCATTAGGAAGTAAGAATGAGTAACAATGGGAGACCCTTCCAAGTTCTAGCCCCCCCCCCCTCCCAGCTCCGTAGAGCTTGTTACTCAGTTTCTAAGCCAATAGGAAAAATGACTTATTTTCTGGCAAACAAGGTTTTCTCGGTGAGCCCTGCCAGACAGCCGACAGCCCTAAATTCAGGCATTGTCCGTTCTGCCTGAAAACTGGACCATACCATAATATGCATGCTGGGAATGCAGTTGTGCAATCATAATCACCTAGAAAAAAAACAGCAATGAGTTTTATCTGCCTAAATCCAGGTGGGGTCTATGCTAGTCCCCGATGTCCAAATAACATGAAACTTGGACCCTAAGCAGAACATGGCGCTACGTATGCACAACGCAATCAAATCCAGCACTGGACGCGTGCAGACAGCATAGGCAACAATAGTGACTGCCGACGGCATGACTGTCGAGGAGGTCTGCCGATGGAGCTGAGCACGCTGGAGGGAGGAGGCTCTAGCAAAATGCGTGTAGGCCTCAGCGTGTGTCGGCTCCACCAGACGACACTTAAGCAGCGTCGCTTCTTGGCGTCAGTCATCTGCACGACAATGTACACAAGCCGAGAGGACACTACAGAGTACAAAGAGAGATACGTAAAAACCAATAGTACTCTGTGTCTTCGTCTACCTGAACAGAAGACGGAGGAGGGACATCTCTACCAAGGAAGCTCTCTCCGGGGTCTCGGTAGTCTCGAATCTGCTGACATGGAACATCGGATGAACTTGCATAGTGTTGAGGAGTTTGAGTCATGCAACCACAGGGGTTCGCATGCGCTCGATCTCCAACGGTCCCAACCATCGGGGTTTGAGCTTTGAACAGTCAGATCCGTGGAGCTTGATGTTCACCGAGCTAAGGAGGTCTTTTTTGCCAGCGGTGAAGATGTCGTCACTACAATGTCGTTCAGCTGCTGGATTCACCGCTGCTTGATTCTTCATAAGAGTCTGCCATGTTTTCTCCCAGTTGGTGGTGAAGTCGCAACATTGAACGTCGTCTACTAGAACGTTGCTATGACTTTGTAGTCTGGCTGGTGTGGCGGGAGTTTTGCCATACACCACTTCAAATCAAGTTTTTCCCGTTGTGGAAACTGCCGAATTATATGCGATTTTGGCGGTTGGGAGTTTTTGTGCCGATTCCGTCCCGTGAGGATCGCACAGTGATTGGAGTAGTTGTTTGAGCATCTGATTTGTCCGCTTGGTTTGATCGTCGGTTTCAGGAAGAGGCACCGTTGAAAATTGAATCCTGCTGCCGTAGCGAGTCACCAGTTCGCGCCTAAAATGGCTGGTAAATTGAACATCTTTGTCGCTCGTTATGGTTCTCGGTATGTTGTGTAGCTGTATGATGTTGTTTAGAAATAGCCGTGTTGTTCCCTCGGCGGTGACGGTGGTCGTTGTCGGGATGAAGTGGGACATTTTAGAAAAGCCATGGACGACCATGAGGATTGTGTCATATCCTTCGGATGTGACCGGAAATCCGGTGACGACGTCCATGGAGATGTGAACCCATGGTTCCGTTAGAACAGGAAGCGGCTGTAGAAGTCCGGGTGGCCTCGTGCAACGAGATTTCTGTCGCTAACATGTGTCGCAGGTTCTGCAGAAGTTGGCCACATAGGATTGCATCTTGTTCCACCAATAGTTTTTTGCCAACTTCTTTAGTGCCTTGTCCTCTCCGAGGTGTCCACCTGGACCGGTGTCGTGGCACTCTTCGAGTAGTATACGGCGAAGTTCGTCGTTCGGGGGAACGACCACTTGGCGAGTGAAGCATCATCGCCAGTAGGGTGCATCAAATCAGAATTTGGTTTTAACATATCTGTCGTGCTGGTCGTAGCCTCGTGCGAACAATCGCTCGAGGTACGGGTCTCCCTGTAGCTGTAGGGTTGCCACGTCGGCCATTAAATCTGGTCGGTGGCTGAGTGCGTCCGCCGGATTCGTTTTGCCTGGCCGGTACTCGATTTCATAGTCGAACCCTAACTCAAGGAACTCCATCCATCGGGTTTGATGTCGGCTGAGATTCGGCTGCATCTTCAAGTATTTCAACGTGTGGTAGTCGGTGTGCACGATGCATCGGCGACACATCAGGTAGCACCACCACGTCTTGAATGCATGTACGACCGCCAACATCTCATTTTCGTGGACCGCGTAGTTGAGTTCCGGTCCTCGCAATTTTTGAGACATGTACGCGACCGATTGTTTGCCGTTGCCATGATCGTGCAGAAGAATCGTGCCAATGGCTTGGTCTGATACATCCGTAGCCATGATGTAGTCGACTGTTTGATCCGCTAATCGTAGGGCTGGCACCGAGGTGAGAGCGTTCCGCAAAGCGGTGACTGCTTCTTGTTTGTTGTATCCCCAACGCCACTCGTTTCCTTTTTGACTGAGTTTGGAAAGAGGCGTTGGCACTCGGGCGTAGTCTTGTACGAATCGCCGGTAGTAATTGCAGAATCGGGGATACACTTAACTTTTTTTAACATTGGTCGGCGTCAGCCAAAGAGTGACTGCTGCCACTTTTTTCGGATCCATGGTGATCCGTTAGCCGTTGATGACGTGAACCAAAAACTCGATCGAACGATGACTGAAGTCACATTTTGAAAGTTTTCCCAAAAAAAAAAACTAGTGTAGACATCGCCGCCCACAAAATCTGCTTCACTACAACCACGGCCTCAAAGGAGACATCCAACAAGCAATTGCCATTTTTGGCATCCAAAGCAACTTACCACGGATGATCATAGGTGCAGAAAGGATTGACAGTGCTAACTACAATTGAAGTGGATGCTGTCGACAATAAAGACACGCGCACCTGCTACAGCTCTAGAAAATTCCGACATATCACTTACAACTGTCGAAGCAGACCGCAGGGGAAAAAAAAGAGGAAGTCACGAAAAAATGAGTCAAGAAACGGCAAAAGGCAAGAGTGAAAGGTGTGACTCTTGTCTGTGAGGATCGATCTACAATGAACGATCACCCATCAGAACGGCCTTTTGATGCCACAGAGGGCTATGGAGATCAAAAAGGTTGACAAGGGATACGAGGACGACCACCGGCGATACTTCAAAAGGTGCAACCTCGAGGATGCAAGAGTCGCAGATCGGTACCAACACTATTGGATGGAGGAGCTTCTCACAGTTTTGTGAGCAATCACATGGTTCAAAAGCTGGGTTTGCAGACAGAAGCAGGGGTGTAGAAAGGAAAAACCATCGACGGGAGATTGAAAATATGGAGACTCCAAGAACCACTACGACTGCAAGTGGGAGATCTATGGGATGTAACGGTCTGAAGTTCCTATCCAATTAATAACCACAAAATCATTATCGGACGAGATTTTCAATAAAGACACAATTCGCAGGTTGAAAGGAACAACGGTGACATCTATGTGGAAGTTGATGGTGCCAAGCGACAACTTTCGCACGTGGGATAGAAGACAGCAACAAGAAGCAACGGTGGTGGAAGTAGCAGAGGAAGTCACGATAGCCAAATAACAACCTGTGTAGCTGATACTACTCAACGTGGCTAAGTTCTACATAAGACGAGGAACTTGTGCGTGGCTCGTACATCTCGAGCCAATGGAGGAAGAAGAAGTGGCAGAAGCAGACTCATGAGCCTCATCAACCTCATCGGCCTCAGTGGCATCAACAAATTTTGTGATGGTACCCGAAGAGTTTGCACCACTCATCCATGAGTTTGTGAATGTATTCCCCATTAAACTCCCAAAAACCGTACCGCCTCAATACGGCATTGACCATCGCATCAAGCTGAAACCAGACAGCCGACCCAGATTTTGAGGGACCTATCGGATGAGTGATCATGAGCTTACCGGGCTGAGAAAGCAACTCATCGAGATGCTGGGTCAGCGGTTCATACGCCCTTCCATGTCACCATATGCCGCACCTATACTGTTCGTGAAAAAGAAAACTGGAGAAATGTGGATGTACGTGGACTACCGGACATTGAACAATGCTATCATGGTGAATGGTATCCCCTCCCCCTCCCCTGAGCGGAAAAGCTTTTTGACCAACTCCGCGGGGCTTGAATGTTCACCAAAATCGACCTACACAATAATTATCACTGATTCGAGTGGCGGACGCCAACATCGAGAAGACGGTGTTCCAAACCCGCTGCGTGCATTTCGAGTTCAAGATAATGTCGTTTGGACTTACAAATGTCCTGCCAACGTTCATGGCCGTAATGTACAATATTTTTTACCCCGTACCTTGATGATTTTGTCATGGTGTACCTCAACGACATCATGGTGTACAGCCGCACCGCGAAGGAGAACAATGGCCATCTTAAAAAAGTTCTTAAAGTTTTTCAAAGAGAGATTTTTTTTCGAAAAACTCTCAAAGTGCGACTTTGGTCACCATTCGATTGAGTTTTTGGTCACGTCATCAACGGCGGATAGATCACCATGGATTAAAAAAAAGTGGTGGCAGTAACTACTTGGTCGATGCCGGCTAACATCCAAGATGTCCAAGTTCTTCTTGCTTTTTGTAATTACTACCAGCGTTTCGTACATGATTACGTCCGAGTGTTAGCGCCTCTCTCCGATCTCACTCAAAAAGAAAACAAGTGGCGGTGGGGAGAAAATGAGCAAGAAGCGTTCACCACTTTGCTCTATGTTTTGACCTCGACTCCAGCCCTACGATTAGTCGATCCAACGGTCAACTACTTCATGGCTACGGATGCCTCAGATCGAGCCATCGGCACAGTCCTCCTACAAGATCATGGCAATGGTGAGCAACCAGTCGCATAAATGTCACAAAAATGCATGGACCAGGACTCAACTATGCCGTACAGGAGAAAGAGATGTTGACAGCCATACATTCATTCACAACATGTCGATGCTATCTTTCGCCGATGCATTACACGCACCGATCACCATGCGTTGAAATATTTGAAGACGCAACCAAACCTCAGCCAACGTCAAAACCGATGGATGGATTTCCTTGAATCCGGGCTCAACTACGATATCGCGTACCAAACAGGCAAAATCAACCCAGCAGACACACTCAGTCGCCGACTAGATCTATTTGCTGAGGCAGGAACACTACAACTACAACGAGATCCGTATGTCCAGTAGTTGTTCACATGAGGCTACGACCAGCATGGCGGATAAGACAAGGCAAAATTCTGGTACAACGCACCCTATTGGTGTTGATGATTCACTCGCCAAGTGGTCGTTCCCCCAAGTGATGATCTCTGTCACATGCTACTCGACGAATTCCATGACATTGGTCCATGTGGAAATTCTAGAGAAGAAAAGACGCTGAAGAAGCTAGCAAAACACTACTCGTGGGACAAGATGCAATCCGACGTGGCCTACTTCTGCAAATCTTGCGACACGTGTCCGTGACAAAAATCCCATTGGACGTGGCCACCCGGACTGCTGCAGGTGCTCCCCATTCCAACGGAACCATGGACTGACATCTCCATGGACTTTGGCACAGGAATACCAGTCACACCCGGGGGATATGACGTAATCGTCATGGTTGTCAACAGGTTTTCCAAAGTGTCCCACTTTATTCCGACAACAACCACCGTCGCTGCCAAGGGGAGAGCACATCTATTTTAAAATCGTCGTGGGGCTACACGGTGTGCCGAGAACCATCACTAGCGACAGGGACAGTCGATTTGTTAGACGTTTCTGGCGCGAACTGATGACTCGCTATGGCAGTCAAATCCAGCTTTCAACGGCGTTCCATCCTCAAACCGGCGGTCAAACCTAGTGGACCAATCGGACGCTCAAACAACTGCTCCCAATATTATCCAAACCTCATGGGATGGATTGGGCACCAAAAATTGAGACCGCCGAAATCGCATACAATTCGGCGATCTCCACCGCTGCGGGTATAACTCCATTTGAAGTGGTGTACGGTAAACTTCCGGCCACACCAGCAGGAATACACAGTCCGAGCAACATTTCCATCGTTGACATCCAACGCCGCGAATTCTCCACCATCTGGGATGAAACATGGGAGACACTCACAAAGACAAAAACGACGATGACATAAGCAGCTGATCGACATCGCAACGACGACATTTTTGTTGCTGGCGACAAAGTCCTTCTCAGTTCGGCCAACATCAAACTCCGTGGAGTCGATTGTTCAAAGCTCAAACCCCGATGGTTGGGACCATTTGAGATCGAGCACATACAAATCCCCGTGGATGCACGACTCAAAATCCCTGACACTTTTCAAGTTCAACCAGTCTTCCATGTCAGCAGACTCAAGCACTACTAAGACCTCGGAGAGAACTTCCCAAGCAGAGATGTCCCTCCCCCCCCCTTGTGCACGAGGACGAAGACACAGAGTACGTCATCAAGGACATCCTTGGCCATTGCCGACCTGAAAAAACAACATAATATCTTGTCAAGTGGCACGGCTACGACACGAATAACAGTTGGGAACCCTACAACAACCTCCAAGACGTCGATCACCTAATATATGGCTATTATGGCCGTCACCGGTCCACATGTACATGCGTGCTGGGACATCGCGGCTAAAAGGGTGAAAAGTGGTATGTACCAACTTTATACAAGTCCCTAATCTGTCTGCATGGCCATTTCTATCATTATAGAAATTGCCCAGCGAGCGGCGATACCCCGCTTTCAACTCCAACGGACGAGGGCAATTTGGCCAACTACCCGCGCCCTCGGATGAACCTTCTCGCATCTTGTGATAACTTCCACCAGTTTCAAGATTCGACAACAGAAGTAACACAACCTCTTGGTCGACTTCTCAACACATAGAGAAATATCTAGATTCATAAAAATGCATCTGGCATCTCTGCCGTGGATTCTCGAAGCCCCCCGATTTCTCGACTGAACTTCTCGAATCCGACTACTCACGACGCAATCCCATGCGGGTCACTCGAGTATACCTCATTCGTAACTCGACACTTGTATATATATACATATTTTCAATCATTCCGACACTTGTTGTTGAAGCACACTTGCTGCTAATCATAAATTGCTCAAGTGTCCCAAATTCTAATCCGTGTTCTGCCTTGAAACTTCTACCTGTTCACCATCTACGCTCCGTCCGGCATAAGAGTTAGGAGGAGGTGGGTGGGATGCAATGACGGGCTTCAGTCGCTCCAAGTAAAGCATTTGAAATTTAGCACTCGAATCTACAGCCTGCTGCTTTGAAAAGGATTGAACACCAACAATTTTGACAATTTCTAGCCCATATACTCGAGTACCGCATATCGCAAGTGTTCCAACATTCGGCGAAGGTTGTTCCAAATAGAAGTAAAAAAATCCTTCGCAAATACCCATGTGAATTTATGTGGGAGTAGAGTAGCATGCCTTTGAAACTAGGACAAAAACACCATGTACCCTTACTTCTCAAGAAGAAGACTGGTTCCAATCCTTGTTAGAGCAATAAACCACATTCATCCCTACCGTGGAACAATAAGCAACATTTGCTCCTATCTCGGAAGAATAAGTCGCATTCACCCCCTCTACACCAATGGGGGTTAAGGTCTACAAAAAGAACAATTACCTCTCTCATCTCTCAAAACACAAAATGTCGACGACGCATGGCATGCGGCGTCAACATGTTGGTGTCAGTTTTCCTTGGCCTAGTAACCACAAACCCCTTTGTAGAGGGGTTTGTGATTATTTGGAGGGTGATTTGTGGGAATTTTACATGGAGGGTCTGAGACTCTCCATGCGTTGAAAGAGAACCTGTTCGGCCCCGCTACCGCGGGGCCCAGCAGGTGTCCATGCAAAAGTAAAATCCAAAAACCCAGGTGAAACAAGGAGGGGGGATTTTTACAATTTGTATTTTAAACGAGGGCATAAAGTTGAGAAAACCAGAAAATAGTACAAATGGGGATTTTTTGAATCCCCATTGTTAGAACAGGGATTCCGACCGACGCCCGATGGCCGGAATCCCGTCCTCTATCGCCGACGAAGTCCCCCCCCTAGCTGGCAGCCCAACGACCAAACGATCCATCGCTATCCTCAATCAGGAGGACCTCGATCAGGTCAAACTTGGTCCAGGGGGGGGGGGGCTGCAAAAGGAAAGGAAGGGGGTGTAGGTAACGGAGGCTTGCTATCATAGAGCACGAAGCAAGCTAACAGATAGGAGGTGCACACACGACGCCATGGATGAGGCGGGGAGCAATCCTTAGAAGCTCGAGAGCTTGAGCAAAAGAGTTACAAGTAGGAGAAAATAGAGCGCGAGGTGTTAGCAACCGGTCGACTGGGCCACCCACACAAAACGTTCAACATGGGGCCCGGATGCCACCCCGGGATCGAACAAGGTCGGTCTGCAGCGTAATGCCGGTGGTTTCTCACACTTCGGAATAACCAATAGTGTGCTCCCGTGGGATCAGCAACCCAATGCAGCACCTAAAAAATTAGACCTAAGAATGCATAACAGAAATACAAGTAGCCACATCGACCACTAGCATATGTGGATGCATGTCTCCCTATATACTGTGCTCCAATGTTTGTTAGGTAGTAGCTAAGCACATTATGCTCAAACCAGCAATCTTGCTTTCAAGCAAACCGATCATGATGTTGTAGGTGTCAATCCTACACTCTTCAGAGATGCTAGTGGTGCATGGTTTATCATGTGTGCGCCTTGAGCTTCACTTCAGTTTAGTCACTTGCAGTGACTTTATGTGTGTGGGAACGGTCAAGAGGTCACTTGCATGTGTTACAGCCATAACCAACAGTCCCCCATGAGCCGTAGACGGGCACCCCACACGCGCATGAGAGAGACAACGACATCAGCGAATCAATGACTCACGAGGTACATGCACATCAACCTGGGGCATCACAAACATATAGCAGACCAACACCATGCAGAACTGCTTTCAATATGCCACTGCTGAGAGCTTTGGTAAAAACGTCTGCACGCTGCTAACAAGTGCCGACCCAGACAACGTGAACTTCTCCAGGAGCAATATGCTCACTACAAAGTGATTGCTCCATGTTGATGTGCTTAGTGCGAGAGTGATGCATGCAATCTCGCTCCGTGATCGCCTTGGTGCTGTGCTTGTCGCAGCATTGCGTTATGTAGTGGATGGACACAAAAAGTTGTTGCAGCAGGCGGGACAGCCATACACTCTCACACGTACCTGCACCAAGCGCCACGTACTCTGCCTCACTGGAGCTGCGGGCAACAAATCCTTGTTTTCTACTCTTCCAAGAGACAACACTCCCACCAGCAAGAAAGATGTAGCCAGTGTGGCTGCTAGCATCAGTGTCATGTGTCCAAAAACTGATTATTACTCGTCGACAAGAACAGAGGGTTGTACTATACAGCAGAGACCTACACGTGTAGTGGATAGCATGCAACGGACAGCACACAATGCAGCCTTGAGATGCCTTTGGCGAGGCTACTAGGATGACTGAGCTAGGAAGTTGACAGAGGAGGCCTCATCCGCTCGTGTGGTGGTATCAAGATACATGAGAGGCCCGGTCACGCTGAGGTTATCAGTGATGTTGATGGTCTCCCAAATATGAGAAATCAGGCGACTTCAGTGAGCGCTGATCCGCTAGCATCATCAATGGACATGCAATGGGTGTGTCGGCAACAAGGGAGGGAAAGCGCTCTTCTAGGATGCAAATGAAGGTAGCCTGGTGCACATGCAAAGTGCAACGCTGATGATCATGTTCAAATTCCATACCAAGGAACACTCGAGCGGGGCCCAAGTCCTTCATTTTGTAGATGGACTGTAGTAGAGATTTCACTTCATGGATAGCCGCGGGACTGTGTGAGGCAATGAGTAGGCCGTCGACATAGACCAGAATGGCCATGAAGGGTTCTGATGATGCACTTAGAACCAGTGCAAGCTCGAAAAGTCTGCGACGGTAGCCACTTCTCTCCAGAGTGGAGGAGATCTCCATGTTCCAACAGTGTTGCAAGTGCTTGAGTCCATACAAAGTCTTGTGCAGTTTCCAAACCATGTTTCTGTCATTGATGAAGCTCAGTGGATGTACCACATAGATCTCCTCATCAAGCTGGTCATGGAAGAATTCATTATTGACGTCCATCTGCTCTAGTTCCCAGCCATCCTTGGCAACAAGACTTATAAGGGCACAAACGGTGGTGTATCTTCCGACTGGAGCTAATGTCTCGTCAAAGTCAATGCTAGGGATCTGAGAGAATCCCTTACTTGTGAGCCAGGACTTGTACCTATCAACCTTGCCATCAGGCTTCGGCTTTTGCCAAAGGACCCAGCGAGCTGAGACATCTTTGAGGCCTGCTCGAAGTTCCACAAGCTCAACTATCACGTGTTTCTTGAGGGCGCTCAGCTCCTCTTGCATGGAATTTTTCCACAGGTCAGCATTGGCTGCCTCACGAGCCTGCCAAATAGTGGTAGGCTGTGAAGGGAGTAAGTGCAGTTCACTTACTGCAAAGCACTCTACGACATAGCCAGCAACGGAAGCCTTGAGGGCATTGTGAATCTCGTGAGAAATGAGTGCATAGCCCAGAGTAAAGTTTGCATGGACGACGTTGACAGTAGGACCTAGTGCATCAAGACCTGTGGGTCTGGCAGAAGAGCCAGCCATGGTGGATGATGCACTGGGACGCATGAGGCGCTGGGAGGACTAAGATGATTGGGAGATAGGATGCTGAAGAAGAGAGCAAAGTCTCCCACCGCGTGTGTATGGCTCGGGACCGACATGAGGGATCTATGACATAGGAGGTGACTCTGAGACATCATCAGATGCCAAGGTCTGTGACACAACAATGGAGGGTGTTGGGGATTGTGCCGAGACATTGGCCGGAGATTGTGTTGGAACACCAACTGGAGAATGTGCTTGGGCAATGGCCGGCACAGGTGCCAACGCAGAGGACGCAGAGGGTGAAGGGACTGGCAATAGCTCCACAGAAGAGATGAGCGGTGAGCCAGACGATGGAGAGGACATAATAGGGGAATCACCATCAGTGGAAGAGAAAGGTGAAGATTGAGAGGAAGGAGAAGGACCAGCAGGGGGAGCTGTGCCAGTGGAGGAAGGAGGGGTCGCGAGACCTGAGGCTGAGAAAGACCCATCCCTCCAAGCCAACAAAGTTAGGAGAGAGAGGAGGAAGGAGCGATACCGGAAACGTCGTGAGGAAAGAGATCCTCAAAGAAGAGAGCATCATGGGATTCAATGACCTAGGACCTATCGGAGTCCCAGAAGTGCCAAGCCTTAGACATGGCAAAAACACCAAGAAAGGTGCAGAGGAGTGTACGAGGACTAACTTTGTCGTCCATGGGATCCTCGAGGAGCCAAACAGCAATGACACAGCCCCAGATGCGAGCAAGACGTTGGTCGCCGCGGAAACCAAACCAGCATTCAAAGGGGGTGACATAAGGAGGGAGAAGGCCATGAGGACCCACGTCAGCATGCAAGAGGTAAAGGGGATGCATGGCGCGAGACTCCAAAGTAGAGAACGGGGAACGATGCATTTTGCCTCGGGTACAATCAAAACACTTAGTGGGACAAGGAGCAGGAATCATAGAGGCATCAAGATCATAATGGGGAGCACACAAAGCAGGCTGTAAATGGCAATGGTGTGGATCTGAAAGAGGTGGCGATGTAGTAGGTGGATGTTTTCCTGAAAAAGAGAGTGGGCAACATTAACAAGGGTAGGTGTAGCAGGTATAGGCACAAAAGATGGGACACAAAAAAGGCGAACGCAGCAAGTGCCTTGCAACATAATGTGTCCAGTGGTGCGGTGCAAGATAGAGGCAATGCCATGGTTGGAGGAGAATTCCATGCCCTGAGTGTCGTGACAGAGAGCAGAATTAGCTCACGAGGGGACAAACAACACATCTAGAACAAACATTCCCCTCCCAGGTCCAACAAACCTGACCACCCCAACACCCTGAACTGGGAGAAGCTGGCCAGAACCAGTCCGAACACAATGAACAGAGCCAACAGGGACGAGTGAGACAAATGAGGAGCGAGATAAGGTCATGTGATGGATGGCCCATGAATGAAGGATCCAAAAGCCACCCAACACACGAATAGAAATAGGAACATGATTGGCGATGAAAATGGCAGAGTGAGGTGGGAGCTGCTGGCCATAGGCGGTGAGACAACGAGGCAAGCAAACAGACTGCAACTCGTCAAGCCACAGAACATCGACTGGTGGAAAACCGTGGACATGACCTCACACATCACCATTGAATCCCCTTCCACGGCACACGCAAGTGACATTGACCCTGAACACTTACTCTCACCTCTCTGATCATGGAGATGACGCTGATAAAAGGTATGGAAGAGGGTTGCATCAAACTGACTGTTGTTCGCAGGTGGATCAGGGGTGATAACGACGCCGGAGGTAAGACACTGCTCAGGGTAGGTAGCCGAGGCCCATCTAGGATGAGAGTAAGTGCCCAAAGAAGGGCCATGGAAGACAAGCCCTCCAAACCCATGAGGCTATCCCCAAGGGTAGGGTGGTGGAGGTGGCGCTATAGTGGTGCTATAGGCAGCAGCATCAGTAAATGAAGACACAATGCGGCTGGTTGAGGCAGCGAGGTGGAGGCGCAGGCGGTGCTACCAGTTCTGATGGAGGAGCAAACCCAATGCACCCACATCACAGATGTAAGATAAGTGTTGTCAGGCGGTGTACGTAATTTCAGAATGGAATGACCAGAGGTGTCACAGTTCCAGCATGTAAGAGTTCTAGAGGAGGAGGATGAGGTGGATGAGCCGCCGAAACCCTTACCCCTATCGTGCACTCCTTTTCCACCTGTAGCAGATCCCTCTACCTTTTCCCCAACCACGTCCCCTCCCTCCTGACTGCGGAGAGAAGTGACCGGCAGGGAGGATGTGGAAACGGATGAGGTAGAGGTGGATGCAGATGACGAGGGGATGGCAGTGGCTGTGGGTACAACTGCTACATGGTGGATGCGTTTGTTCTGTAGGTTGCTCCACCAGTTGGTGAGGCTTTCAGAGGTGAGCGCCTAGAGATCACCGATGCCTGGAGGAGCATCGTCGAGAACGGGCTCGGAGGGGAGACACTCAGGTTCGGAGGCCTTCACCTTTCTGAAAAAATTGGAGAGCTCGGGAATGGGGCCGTTTATAATGGAGAGGAATGTGAGGAGTTGGCCATTTGCTGCCTTGCCCATGTCCCACAGCAGGAAAAGGCTGCGAGCCCAATAGGTATCGGTGGTATCATCAGCATGCATAGAAATTGTGTTGAACAATGCGGTAAGAACACTCTGTATAGCATTTTTAGTGACTATGGTGCGATGCTTGATGAGTATGTTTGTGCAAAATGGGTCAACAGGTGTGCGTCGTGCAGTGCCAGCGTTTTAGGACTTGACCTCATCAATGAGATTATTGGGCCTAGCGAAGATGAGAGCAAGAAAAGCACGAGCAGGATGAGAATAAACAAGAAAAAAGGGAGGAAGAGTTAAGGGGTTTGGTTCATGGTAGTATTCCAAAAGTTGCTTGCCTTTTACCCACATCCTGAAGCGAACTTCCCATGAGGAGAAGGTAAGGTTAATTTTGGAGTGGGGTGGTAAGGGATCAAAGTCGGGTTTGTGATGCGTTGGCACCACAAGCGCCTTGGCGGCTGCTATGCCGGTAGCAGCAGCGATTGCAAGAGGATCAATATTGAGAGAATGAGAGGTGGTGAATGTGGAAGCAGGTATTGTGGAGAATGCAACAGCAATAAGCGTGACATACACCGTTGGATTTCATTGTGTCACGAACCTCTCAAGTCATGACACGCCAGTCATTCCTTTGTGGCAATTTTGATCATGAATTACTCCGTGGTGGTTGGACCATGAAGATGTGGGTGCTGAAACATCGTTAGCATAAAGAATTCGGCATATACGTCCTCTCTACAATTATTAACTTTGAACCTCATCCCTAGACCGTGTCGTGATCCTTACTATGCTATAGTTGGTTTGTGTAGAACTACAAGATCATTGTAGTACCTCGGAAATCCAATAATGAAAAACAAGTATCACTGATTTTCCGGTGGACAATGATGCTTCCTTTGAAAAACGGATGAACCTATATGACCGATAATGGTTCAAGCATTTTTTTGCGCCAATATCCAAGAAAAATTACTTGTCAAGTGAATTTTGGCTGTAGGTGTTGCATTTAAATGTATTCATCTTTGACATTGGGTTGGTCTTATCATATGCCAAAAATTGACTTCTACCATCTTTTGACTTCCGCACTATGATGTCCCACATCATCGAGGACCCATGGAGGAGTCCTCGCTTCTTTTTGACACAATGTTTACCATGTATTTTGGACATTAATTTCTATACCAGATCATGTATATTTTATTTCTTGGTCTTTTTAATTTTATAACAATCACTCACGGAGGGATAAGGTACCAATGGGTTAGCCATTGGATGCATTTCTTAAGAATTGTTCCTTTTTATAGTTCGAATTTGACAGAGGCTGGGAGTTAAATCTGCTCCTAAGCTTTAATAGCACACTAGAGCATTGTCAAGTAGAAATTGGACAAGTAGATAGACAAACCTCCAACTTTTTGCCTCTTTATTATACAGCGGAAGAATTGAATGTTTTACAGAGGAACTCCTAATGCAAATTCACACTAAGCATGCATATGAATTCATCAATCTCACACAGACTGGTAAAGATGCCTGATGCACACTCTGCATGAGCATGACTACATATTCAAGTAGTACAATAATTCTAGGGATGACCCTAGGCTTACAAAACTCATTGGAACACCGTAATCAATGATTTCAAAGACAGGAGAGTGTCTTTCACAAGTTGGAGAACTCCGCCGTGCACCCCAATATTGTTTATGGCCTGAGAGAGAGATCTGAAACCATTTGTGCTTGCACTTACTACTTGTGCTAAGCTTGATTGTAGGCACCAACTCCCATTGCAAGGGCACTGATGTAAGTGTGTACATTGAGCTGTTGGACCTTAATACCTTAAGTAGTCCAGGGTCTTGTTGGCCTTGAGGCTGTTGTTGATGACAAAGGGCTATGTATCCTTTTGGTAGTGTGAGGAAGTACCTCTTAATGAAGAGGTACATCTGAAGGTGGCCTTTCGTTGAAGCTCTTTGGTGATGTGGTAAAAAAGGGCCTTCAGAGGTAAAAGGTAACCCTTGTTGGTTGGTGATGAGAAACAAAGGCTAACGGCCACACCAAATAATATTCTTCTATCTGAGGCTTGAACATGGATCTTCAAAATAGAAATTTTTACTGAAATGGCCACTCCAGTAAGACGCCGCACTTCATCGCGACGTGTGATACGGTAAATGCGGAAGGCATGGCTTGGCTGTTCATGAAGTACGTGGTGCGTCTCCATGGCATTTCATGGTCCATTTTGAGCGACCATGAATCGTGTTTCATCGGCAAGTTCTAGCGAGTACTCATGGAGTGGTACGGTAGCCAGGTGCAGCTGTCGACCAGTTTTTATCCCCAAAGTGGCGGATAGACGGAGCGGACAATCCAGATACTGGAGCAACCCATCCGTGCAGTGGGTGATCTGGATGTGACGGCATGGGAACAGCGGTTTCCAGTGACTGGCATATAGCCCTGCCCGTCTGCCTCCACCGACAAGGCACCATTCAAGGTGATGAATGGGACGGTGCCTACCACACCCCTCAGTTTGCATGTTGCAAGCAACCTGCCCACGGTGGAGTCTACCACACGTGACTACAAGCAGATTTGGATGACGACACGGAAAATTTGCAAGAGCAGCAGATAGTGCAAGCGGAAAGCCGACGTGCAGACACAATGCTCAATGTTGGTGATTGTGTGCTTCTTAGCAGCGTGCATGTCAAACTTCGCGGGATTCGATTAGACAAGTTGAAACCCCGGTGGCTTGGTTCGTTCAAAGTGATCGAACTGCGGATGCCCGTGGTGGTGCGGTTGGATGTTTCACCTTCCATGCCAGTCCACGACGTGTTCCACATCTCTAAGCTTAAGGTCTATCATGATCCGGCGAAGAATTTTCCTACCCAAAGTTCCGTGCAATCCCCTCCAGTGGAAATGGAGGACGAGCAAGAGTTCGAGGTAGAGGCCAAACTTGACTGCGGTCATCGTGGCCAAGGGTGGAAGTACCTCGTCAAGTGAAAGGGCTATGACATAGCCCACAACCCATGGGAGTCTTCTTACAACTCCCATGTCTGGGGGATGCATGCCATACTCCGGGAGTACCAACAACGAACCGGGATGGCTCGCTCCTAAAGGGATAAGTACGAGCCGGAGAGTGCCAACAGCACTGATCACGGCTTGAGGCTTCCTTCAATGTGTAATCTGACTGTGGATTTGGAATCTACAACACAAAATGTGCGAGATCAACCCAAGAACAGGGTCAATTCGTCAAGATTTGAGGAATTTATGTCCGCCCAAAGGTTAGACCGGCCAAACATTCATCCCCAAGGACCAGGGGTTGTCCCTCGGACGACCCAGCGAGGCCAAAGCGCACCTTGGGGCCTGGTTATTCAATGCATCAAGGATCTTTGAGGGCCACTTCGGGTGCTTCGGGGAGCCGTCACCGCCGCTAGTGGTGCTGCTAGCGGCATATTCTCGTGGTTCACAGGAACTTCCATATCTCGGCTGTACCTCCATGGAATTCTAAAAAGCTGGAAAGATGAAATGTGTGATTTTGAGTCAAAACCACTCATCCCTAGCTTGTATAGAGCCGTGTATGGCTAGGAGACCTCGGATGGCCTAGGATGTGTCGTCATGTACATAGAATCTTATATGTTGACAATTGAATAACAAGTACAGTGTAATACCATTGTGCTACATGTGTTTCCATGCTCTTCCAAGTCAATCATATGCTTCCACATACTCAGAAAGGTGTACACTGGCCTCCCCTTGGTTGCAGCAGGTTGGTGCTTGCATCACCCCATTGAGGCTAGCATACCGCACCTGGTTCACAACAACACTCACTGTATGTTGATGTTCCTGTGATTGTGACAGCATTGCCACTGTTGTTGCTGCGGCTAACGGTTCTGCAATGCTTGCAAGGCAAGGCACAAACTGATGTGCAGAGTACGTGTAATGCAGGTGTAGCTGTAGTTACAGCCATTGGTGCTGCATTACTACTATTTTGAGGTTGTGGCACAAAGCGGATACTCTCAGCACCATCGATGTGGTTACGGCTATAGTTAAAGTTTCCGGTGCTACTTTGATGCTTGTAGTGTTAGAGCGAACATTGGTGTGGTGCTGGCAAGAAGAGTCACGGAATAGATGCACCAAGCGCCTCTGGTTACAGTTGTAGTTACTATCACCACTGTCACTTTCTTGCTCGTGTTACAATGACATCTGTCTTGATAATGGCAGATCTACTTTGGCGGTCGAGTCTGTGCCATGGTTGATGATGTTGTGGCAGATACAGTGGCAGAGGATGATGCCCGGATACAGATGCACTATAGAGTGTGATTAAAGGGTGTAGATGCACGCGACCATTGCTAGGATGGTCAAAGCTGTTGCAAGTGGACAAGTACAAGTCAATGCCATGGTTGGAGATACCATGGCATATATAGTAATAGAGATAGATGCATTGGTGTAGATGAGAAAAAAGGGTACAGAGGCATGAGTCAGGCATGCATAAGCACACGGGTAATGTGGTAGTTGCATATGGGGTGCAGGTACAGATGCACCGCCGGGTGCAATGAAGTTTGGAGAAACAAATGACGACATGCTATCGAAGATGATGCTAAGCTAGACTATGTGCTGATAGCATTCTCACTGTTGCAGATGCATCATATGGTGTGGCTGGAATGGGCAATTGTTGCATTTGTAAGTTTGGCCCAGACCAAAGACGAGAGGGGGAAGAAACCTCTCTGAATGGGTGGAGACGTGCGTCTCCCTGCTCTGATACCAATAGGCAACGAACGCTTGCTAGAATAGAACGCTAAGCAAGCTAACATGTAGGAGATGCACACACAATACCATGGATGAGGCGGGGAGAAATCCTTAGAAGCTCGAGAGCTGAGCCAAAGAGTTACAAATAGGAGACAGGACAAGGTGTTAGCAACCGGTCGACCGGACCACCCACACGAAAATTTTCACTTGGAGTCTGGAGGCTACCCCAGGATTGAAGCAGACCGGTCAGCAGTGTACCGCAGGTGATTTCTCACACCTCGGAATGACCAAAAGTGTGGTCTTGTAGGATGAGCAACCCAGTGCAGCACCTCAACAATTCTACATAGGCATGCATAATAGAAATACATGTAGCTACATTCACCATGAGCGTATGTGGATGGATGTCTCCCTAGATACTATGTTCCAATGTTTGTTAATGTTAAAGTAGTCAATGATGCCCAAAGTTGTGACATGGGCTAGCTTGTAGCATGAAGATTCGATAGGGTCTCCTTGGGAATTTTCCCAAAGTAGGGACGGCGGCTCCTCAATGGTTGTAAGAGCCGTTGGGTTGCCGTTGGGTTGCGCGCAACCCAACCCAATGGCATGTGATGCCCATGCGCACTCATGACCATTCACCATATGTATCCTTGTTGGCTATTGTGTCAATTATCTTCTTGATCTAAACATCCTATCTTCTTCAACATGGAATCACAGCCAACCTAGTCAATCCCGATTTTTCTTCTGCTTCTCTCCCTAATGCAATCCGCTACACCTTGTTGACCCTCTAGACTAGCGCCAGGCCTTACCAGAATTTTTGGCATCTCGGGCGTTTCCGTGGGGATTGCGTTGCCCACGTCTCAACCACACACACCACATTTTTGTGGTGCGTGTCTTTAGTGCCTTCCCCTCGTGGTGTTCGTCGGCGCCGCCACCTCGTCGCTGTCAGAACTTCCTTGCGGTTCTGTTGGTTTCCGGTGTTTTCCCCTTTGCTCGCGTTGGCGCTCCCCCCATAGTTGTGCGCGTTGGCGCTGCCCTCCCCCAGTGGCGCGCGTTGGCACTGACCCCCCCACGTCGCTTGCGCGTTACGTGCCCCCTCCATCGCTGCACGTTGCGTGGTCGCCCCGTTGCCACGCGTTGCGTGGACCACTGCTCGGTGCCCGTGGCGCGCACCCCCTCCCTCATCGCGCACATTGCCACCCCCTCACCCCTTCCCGGCTTGTGTGGCACGGATCTCCCCCTGCTCGCCGCCCGTGGCATGTACCTTCCCCCCTTGGCGCACGTGTCGTGGCTCCCCATCCCGGCGCGTGCAGCGCACGACCTCCCCTGGTGCACTCTGGCGGCTCAGGTGAGCTGCTCTCACTCCTCCCTCCCTCCCCCCCCAGCCCTCACCTCTCCCCTCTCCCCTCCCCCCTCCTCTCCCCCTTTCCCTTCCTTGATCCCTCTCCTTCCTTCTCCCTCCCATCCTCCCTCCCTCCGTACGTCCGTCCGTCCATCCGTACGTCCATCCGTTCATCCGTTTGTCCTTCCGTTCATCCGTTCGTCCGTCTATCCGTCCGTCTGTCCATATTTCTGTCTGCCCGTCTGTCCGTCTGCCCGTCCGTCCTTCCCTCCGTCCGTCCGTCTGTTTGTACATCCCTCCATCCCTCCCTCCTTCCCTCCCTCCTTCCCTCCCTCCCTCCATCCCTCCCTCCGTCCCTCCCTCCGTCCCTCCCTCCATCCCTACCTCCGTCCCTCCCTCTCTCCCTCCGTCCCTCTCTTTGTCCCTCCGTCCCTCCGTCTGTCCCTCCCTCTGTCCCTCCCTCTGTCCCTCCCTCTGTCCCTCCCTCTGTCCCTCCCTCTGTCCCTCCCTCTGTCCCTCCCTCTGTCCCTCCCTCTGTCCCTCCCTCTGTCCCTCCCTCTGTCCCTCCCTCTGTCCCTCCCTCTGTCCCTCCCTCTGTCCCTCCCTCTGTCCCTCCCTCTGTCCCTCCCTCTGTCCCTCCCTCTGTCCCTCCCTCTGTCCCTCCCTCTGTCCCTCCCTCTGTCCCTCCCTCTGTCCCTCCCTCTGTCCCTCCCTCTGTCCCTCCCTCTGTCCCTCCCTCTGTCCCTCCCTCTGTCCCTCCCTCTGTCCCTCCCTCTGTCCCTCCCTCTGTCCCTCCCTCTGTCCCTCCCTCTGTCCCTCCCTCTGTCCCTCCCTCTGTCCCTCCCTCTGTCCCTCCCTCTGTCCCTCCCTCTGTCCCTCCCTCTGTCCCTCCCTCTGTCCCTCCCTCTGTCCCTCCCTCTGTCCCTCCCTCTGTCCCTCCCTCTGTCCCTCCCTCCGTCCCTCCCTCCTTCCCTCCCTCCCACTCGACCTCTCTCCTCCCTCCCCTCTCCCACCTCTATCCTCCCTTCCCCTTCCTTCCCTCCTACCTGCCCCTCCCTCCTCCTGTCCGTCCCTCGCCCTCACTCCCTCCCTCCTGCCTCCCCTCTCTCCCTTTTTCCCCTCCCTCCCTTCCATCCCTCCGCCTGTCCATCATCCTCCCTACCTCCCCTCCTCCCTCCTTCCTTCCTTTCCCCCTCTCTCCCTCCTTGCATCCTCCCCTGCACCCTCCCTCCCTCCCTCACTCCCTCCCTCCCTTCCCTCTTCCTCCTTCCCCCACTCCCTCCCTCCCCATCCCTGTTTTTCCCTCTTCTTTCTTCCCTCCTCCCTCCCTCCCTTCCCCTCTCCTCTCCTCCTCCCATCCTTCCTCTCCCCTCCCTCTTCCTGTCCCTCCTTCCTCCCTCTCCTCCTGTCCATCCTTCTCCCTCTCTCCTCCTTCCCTACCTCCCACCAGACCCCTCTTCCCCCTCCCCTCTCCCACCTCCACCCTCCCTTTCCCTCCCATCTTTCCTCCCTGTCCCCCCTCCTCCTGTCCGTCCCTCTCCCTCGCTCCCTCCCTTCCTACTCCCCTCTCTCCCTGTCCCCTCCGTCCCTTCCATCCCTCCGCCCGTCCATCCTCCTCCTTTCCTCCCTTCCTCTCTCCTTCCTTCCTTTTCCCTTCCCTCCCTCATTCTGTCCTCCTCCGCTCCCTCCCTGCCTCGCTCCTTCCCTCCCTCCTTCGCTCCCTCCCTCCCTTGCTCCCTCCCTCCCTCCCTTCCCCGCTCTCTCTCCTCTCTCTCTCTCTCTCTCT